>OY748294.1:23041374-23538642 GCA_963556515.1 Nudaria mundana
TTTTAGTATTTGTTGTTATAAAGGTAACAGAAATAAATCATCTGTCAAAATTTCAACTTTCTTACTACCACGGTTCATGAGATACAGACGGACGGATGGACGGACAGCAAAGTGTCAGTAATAGGGTTCCCGTTGTAAGTAGTTTCAGAGCCTCAATGCAAACAATGTATGTAAAATACAATTAAATCTTTCCTCTTTATGATATAAGTGTAGCTAAACAGACAGTTATTAATAGTCTCAGTGCACGTAAATTATCTGTGCGAGTGACAGCTCCAAGTGTCAGTCACAGTCGATGGATAAATAAGTTGAAGTCCAATTTCGGTTTATGAATCACTTTACGGGTGTGTTGACAATATGAATGGTATATTCAAGTGTGTATTTCTAGTTACCCGACTGGTTAAAGAAGGGTAATGATCTTCGGGTGTATGCTCAACAAGTTTGTCTACACAGATTGTCTGTTGATTAACCAACCTGGGTAGTAACCAGATACTAATGATTAGTAGAAAATGTGTTACAAAGGTGAATTATGTGTGTAGATTGAGTATGAGTGAACACCTCTGATGATGCCATAAGGCGAAACCGTTCAGGGTTTACAGAAGATAAAATATTTGTGGAATGGTGTACAAGTGAGTTTTTTTTTATCAAAAATGTATATGTGCAAAGGTCGTAGCGAGTGGAGAGCCGTAGTTTTTACCCACTGTGTGGTCCACTGGTTAGTGACACTGCCTAAATCCACAGATATAAGAATACTATCTTAGTACTTAAGCTAACTACTGAACTCAGAGGTCGTGAGTTCGAATCCCACCGAGAACAAAAACTTTCTGTCGGTTTCTGAATTAATATTTGAAGCTAAATATCCGTAGAACACGTCAAATGTCAAAATTTGTTCCTGAATTTTGACATTTGACGTACTCAGTGGATGCTCAACTTCAAATTCTCAATTCAGAAACCGACCGATAAGTACGATAGTTTGTTCTGTGTCGGGGTGTTATAATTTATCTTATAAAAGCGTTAAGAAGTATTTTATACTTATAATATGTGTGTTTGTTTATAAGTTATCTAGAACCCGTTTTTTTTACTAATTCCGCGGCCCATGGCCTCGGCTGCTCCATTTGTCCGTTGCCGAGCGCCTCTGGTTAGCACTAGGAAGAATTTCCATTGGCACCTGGCGAAATTTGGCCACCTGTGTGGGTTGGGTTAAATCCCGCATCGTTGAGGTCGTGATTCCTTCTTGCCAGCTTCTGTAAGAACTGCGGGTGGCTAGCCCGCCGTCCTTAGGCCCCGATCATGGAGGTCTATGGTCTTGGGCGTAGATGAGCCTGCGACACCCTGGCCGCCAGCTTCGGAACTCAGCGGGAAGGATACGCTCCCTATCCCTCTCGGCCGCCACCTTCGCAAGCATTACCTGCTCGCAGAAGGACACGGCCGCGTTCCACCTACTTGAGCACCTAGTGAGAGGGTATCCACACTCAAACCCACGACGAGGTCCCGGCGCTGACTCGCCCACATCTGGAACCCAGGCTTATAATTAACTTATTTTGAGCTCAATGGCCCTATATTTTATTTATTTATGCCGATGAGAAAGAGGCGTGATTATTTGTACCTATGTTTGTTTTAATTTAGACAATAGCCAATTACAACGCCAACTCATTCAATAATCTAAATTGTATGTCTCATCTTCATACCTTTAGAATGACAAGGAGGAAATGCATGGAATTGTTCAACATGAGAGACAGTAACAGTACATGATGCGAACGCAACGAAGTCGTCACGTGTACAGGATGTAGGGCGAACCCACCATTTGTGGGTCTGACAATTAATTATGTTTAATAAATGGATGGTTAAATTTTGAGTCATTGTTTAGTTGATGTTGTTGTCATATTCAGTTTGTTTTGAATATAGAAGTTGAATAACGTTTTGAAATCGTTATTATGTAAGTGGAATCTACTCCGTTTAATTATTATTAGATTGATTATTGGTTGGCGTTTGATGACAGCATTTTCTCATATTATATTTACATCATTGTGTAGAGTGCATAGGGGTTCTACTAAGATCGTAGGGTTCTAAGACAGCCTCACTTGTAAATGGTGCACCATTTGATCAACGAACGAGGTTCTGATAAACTTAAAAATCCTCAATAAGTGGAAATAGGCTCCCCCTACTACATGTAACTAAAATTAGCGGTGAAGTGTGAAGTGAGGGTGATATTATACCTCTGAAGGGAAACCAAGCATGATTGTGTGTGTATGCGTGATATTTATTAACTTTGATGTGACATTTATTGACATACTTAATTATTTACTTTGAAACATGTTAACTACTAAACTACAAAACTTAAAAGAAATGGGTTATCTGCAAAGCTGCCAACTGAACGATTTACCCTAATGTTATTTATCTTTTGATTAAGGCCGATACCTCACCGAGACGCCATGGCGACGTCGCCAGTCGGTCGCCAACTAGTTGTCATTGAGATATATGACGGCTAACTCACTTGGCGACCGACTGGCAACGTCGCCAGTCGGTCGCCAAGTGTCATATATCTCAATGAGAACTAGTTGGCGACGTCGCTGGCCACGTCGCCATGGCGTCTCGGTGAGGTATCGGCCTAATGCACGGATATCAGCATTTTATACTAAACATTTACATTTTAAACTACCTAAGCTATTAATTTGTGTTAAGTACTTACGTAATTAACATTAATAATTCTTAGCCGTCATATATCTCAATGAGAACTAGTTGGCGACCGACTGGCGACGTCGCCATGGCGTCTCGGTGAGGTATCGGCCTAAGTGTCAATTGCTACAACCGATGTATTTCTGTCTATTTAGTAGTGTCTTCATTCATATGTCAAGACTAGAGTGGGCTTCCTCATTTTACGTTATGTTTTTTAATCGAAGTTTAAGCTTACGTTAACATGCGACAGTCAATGTAGGCTGATATTGACTTATGGGGACTATAAACAAAATAACGGTTTTTTTTGGAATTTACATATCGCGATCTAGAAATTATGATATGCAGCAAAGATTGGATGTTGTCGGTTTTGGTCATCGTTAGTTCAGTGTTCAGAGCATTCCCCCTGTGAGAGAAAGGCCGATGGTTCGAATCCTGCCATTTGAGTTTTTATGATTTATTTATAATTTCTATCTTAATATTTAAGAATAGTTTAAGCAAATTCATTATTAAGCAAAAATTTTATGTAGGTAAAAGGATGCCCGCAGAGACCACAGAGGTGGTCAAAGTCCGCCGGGCGCCACACGTTCTGCTTGTAACCAGAGACGCCCGGCAACGGACGTTAGAGCGGCCGCGGCCTTGGTCGCGGAACTAAAAAAAAAAAGGTAAAAGGATGGAAAAGTATCCACATACCTACTTCCACTTCCAGCTACCGGTTTATAAATTCGAGCCGAAATCCGAAGCCAAGTTTATTATCTAACATTTTTTATCTACTCACTTACTTAAACGTCGATTAGACAGATCGTTCATGGTGCCACCGGCCCACGCCTAACTCGCTCACAACTGCTGGCCCGCCCACTCATTCTAAATCAATATTAATTGGATCATTCGTATTGTTCGATTAATGTGTGACCTAACACTGGCCTGATCATATCGACCGCTATCAGAGGTCAGTTATATAAAATAAGTGTGTTTGTGTGGTTAAGTGATACAAGTGGAAGATGTACTTAAATATATCACTTGTGTACAACAATTGTATTTTGTAAAGGAATTTCTCATTTCTCGAGTTTCTCTTTAAAATTTATTCTATTGACTTCATAAAATAGTATGAAACAAAGTCGCTTTAGTTTAGCTATGTATGCTTAGATCTTTAAAACTACGCAACGGATGTTAATACGGTTTTCATCAAAGGATAGAATGGTTCTTGAGGAAGGTTTTTGTGTATTTAACTTGTCAAGCGGGCGAAGCCGCGAGCTTCTGGTAATTATCTAAAAAGCTTTTATCAGTTCTGACCTTACATTGCCTGAAGGTACAACGGCTTGTTTAAAAACATTCTTTATCCAACCTTTTATTATTGATGTTAATGGTTTTTAATTTATTTTAGATGACGTTTCAGTTTTTGTGATTTGCAATTTCTAAATTAATATTTTAAGAATAGTTCAAGCAAACTCAGTGCTTTGAAATACAAAAATATACCTACCTATATCTCGGATTTCATCTAATATTTTTACTTTATTAGACGTGCGTCTAACTCTAAATAAACTGTACATCTAACTTAGTAATTTTAAAATAAAATTAAAGATAACGTGGAAATGTAAATGCCTAGTGTGTTTTGTTTAATATCTATTAAAAGTTACATTATAAGTGCCAACAGCAGTCAGTAATACAAATTCTTTCATGTAGATCCTTGACTTAATATACCTGTAAAGTTGCAGATATTAAGTAAGTCCTTTATTCAACGTAATTGAAGACTCCTTTGATATTCGTTCCTCATACTTATTCTAATTCACGCTATAGAACAGTTTATTAACTTTTGGGAGCCACATCTAAGTACATAATAATTTGGTATAAAGTGGAACTTTGACTTTATAAAAGGTTTCATATATTTATTCTCAAAAATGGAAAAATTAAAGTGGGGCTCGTGGTCTAGTGGTAACCGACAATATTAACACTATAGTCAGGCCGGTCTTAGGATGAGTGACCATTTCTTAAGCTGATATACCCCTCCGTGCCTCGGAGAGCACGTTAAGCCTTCGGTCCCGGTTGTCATACGAACATCTATGGCAGTCGTTAGGGGTAGTTGGAGCCCTTAATCAAAAATCCAACCGATCTAACTACAGAACTTCGATATCGCCCATGGGTTGTGGAGGTCAGATGGCAGTCGCTTCACGGAAAATATCGAAGTTCAGCCGAATCGCAGTTAGACTGGAAAGCCGACCCCAACTAAGTTGGGAAAAGGCTCAGTGAATGGATATTTATTCTAAAAAAATATCTTTACGTAGGTATCTACATTATTATGTCATAAGTTCACATCGCATACTTTTTAGAGTTACGTACCGCTGTCCATCCGCCCGTCCGTCTTGGGCTGTATCTCATGAACATGTATTTCTGATGCCTCTATTACATTAAAAACAGCATATTATAATAAATATTCAAGGGCTTCCATATAACAAACGTGTTTTTTTTATGCCGTTGTGATACGGAGTACTTTGTGCCTGACAAGTACTTGGCCGGTTTTTCTTATTCTAATATTAAAATCTCACTGTATCTACATTTTATTTACTCTTCTAAAGCATAAATAATGAGTAAATAAAAGAGAGAACTTTTACACAATTAATTTTAGGTACATTTTGCTTTATTTATTTCGTGTTTCCATTTAATAAAATACATTTAGTAGAAATATAAACATTAGGCAAAACATGAACTCGTTAAGCCAAATTAATTCGGGACTAAAAAATAGTCGAATCAAAGGGATCCATTTGTAATAAAACTCCCTGTGTACGGCTTTACTTTATATTATTTTATTCGTAATCCGCCCGTTCGTACCACATATCCCGAGAAGAAGGGCAAGAAACTCGGTAGGGTCATATTATAATATCTTACAAGCATTTAAACATAATAACAATACACCTACATAGTATAGAAGCAATCCTCGCGGATCGACAACAGTCGATCCGTAACATCAAGTAGCCAAACTGTCTTATTTACCCATTACATATTTATGGTAATTATTTATGAATAACATAAAGCAATACATTTGTAAATTCGTAGTCTAAACCGAATAGGAACTCCCCGGATCATACTACAACCCTGCCTTTTATATCAATCTCCCTGGTGGGAGTCCGCAGACATTGACAGTCCGTTTTAATATCTCACTACCTATTTTATTTATCTATATAATCTTTACCCCCCATCACATTATTTTTCGCTTCGGTGTTGCAAACACAATAATTCAAATTAATTACTAAATATACTCGTATTAAAATAATAGTAATCAGTAAAACCTAACACATTTATAGCATTATGACATGGTATACATTTGTTTTTGGAAACCAATCTCAAAAAAATGTTCTCGTTTTGACAGATACCGTATTGTCCATAACTGGTTCATACATTATACGCCTAGAGAGTAGCGACCCTAAATCTCAGAGCAACCATCTAGAATCTATAGATAAAGAGGGTGCGTGTCACCCATTTTATTAAGTGGCTCTGGATATAGGTTACCCTGTATGATTTTGTTTTTTTAGGTCTCTTTGCCCAATTAAGGGCAGGCTAAAGTTTTTCGACCATACCTCCTTGTTTAGCGTAGCTTCTTTCCATTATTATTGTGAATTTAATAATGTCTTCGCGTATTTAATAATGTATTAATCCACAATCAAGAAATATTTATTGAAGGTCCACGGGATATTTTAACTGTCACATCCTTATCATTTGAATAGGTCAATGCCCCCATCAGCATCAGCTGATTGTCAGGGGGAAGTGGGAGTTCCACCACTGAGCGCCAAATTACATTGAAACACGTCAAAAAAAAAGTATAAAGATAATTATCCTGAGTCCTAATAAGACAACTAGCAGAAACAAATATTAGAACAGAGTAGATAATCTGTATTTGTTGAAGGAGAGATGAAAAAAATCAATGAAAAAAATTCGGTCAACCATAGAGGAGAGACCCTAAACAGACAACAAGGTGACATTCCCACAATTGGGCAAAGACCGCCCTTGACTTCCTGGTATTTTGGTCAAGCGCCAGTCAACTGATATGCATCGTGATCGATGGAACTCTATTTTGAGGGTTGCCCTACAACGACAGTTCAAATAGATGTCAATTTAATATCACTATTGTTTTTTATTTAATACTAGCTGTTGCCCGCAGCTCCGCCTGCGTGTTCCTTTAGATCTACATAACTTTTTTATTTATGAAGCGATTGAAAACCAAACCGCAAGTTCAAATCAAAAATTCAAATCATTTCTGAGATTAGCGTGTTCAAACATTCAGACAAACAGACAAAAGTTCTAAAAACCATTAATAGTGAACTGCGGGTGAAGTAACCTGTTCTGAAGAGCTCTTCAATCTGATCCCACCCTCTTCCTTATGATCCCGAACAACGCGTGCCGGTCAGAGATGCCACTCCCACACAGTGGATAGCATGTTCGCGAGAACCGTGTGGGCTGGAACGCGCTGCCTGTGCACGTGTTTCCTCCCACATATAACCCTGGGTTCTTTAAGCGGAGCGTGAAGAGGCACATCAGTAGGTCGTCAAGTTGAGGGCCACTCTCTATCGTATTGTGTGCTGTGAGAGTGGCCCACAATCGCTAGACGTCGTCACGTCTTACCACCAGGCGGGCGGCGTAAATTTGACGAACCCAATATAAAAAATAAAAAAAACCTACAACAAACTTATTATTTGCGGTTGGTACAGTACTCCGGTCTAGGGATCGAACCGCAAAATTAAGTTTGTTTTTTATTGTATATACTTTTCCGGGATAAAAGTACCCAGCGTGGTGCCCAGGATATTAAAGAATAATTATACCAAGTTTCATCGTAATCGAACCGGTAGTTTTTGCGTGATGCCTGAACAGACAGACAGACAGACAAAAATTTTTTTAATCACTTATTTGGGTTTGGTGTCGGTCTAGTAACACCCCCTGCCATTTATTTTGTTGATATCTTCAATGTACAGAATTTTCACTTCTACAGATTTATTATAAGTATAGATTTTTGGACATTCTCACACAACGTCATCTATAGCCCAAATTAAGCTAATATAAGCTTCTGCTATGGGACATAGACGACTGATAAACATATACATATTATACATAGAAGACACCCAAACTCCGAAACAAATATTTGTGGATTACACAAATTCGGGACCTCAGGAACGGCAGTCGCATACTCAGACCACTGCGCCACCGAGCCAGTTTAATTATTAATACTAGCAACCCTCTTAAGGCTTCACGGTCAGATAGCGAAAACTACACAGTGTTTTGCTAGGGGAACATTTTGAACTCGTAATAGCTTAAGCTTAGAGTATTGTCGTAGGGTATCTAGTCCATCTAAATTCTATCAGATTGATAGTGTGTGCCATGGAGCATTAATAAAAAATATTAAGAAGAAAAACGTAACTGACAGTTTCTAATTCGAAATGGTAAGATTTCAACCCTTTTAAATACCTACACACTTGATGAAAATTTAAAGAAAATCGTTTGAGCAGTTTTTTAGAAAAGAGAGGAACACATTACAAACCTGTTATTAGTGACTGTTCATTACTAATCCAACCATGGAAACCCTATGCTATAAGCTTCCTTGTCAAGAATAAAATGGGTACAATCGGAGTTTAGGCTTTTCCAGAAATCAAGGATCATGGGAAACTTAAAATCTCAAAATCATTTTTTTACACGAACACAACAGGTGCTTCTACTGGAATATATTAAGTGAAAAAACATCAGGTATTCTATTTATATCAAAAGAAATAGTGGTTCCCAAAATAACAAAAATAAAAGCAATATTAACGCGGCATTTGGAAAGTATCGAAAACCGTAGCTCTTTAGTATTCGTAGAACGTACTGAGGTTTTGTCTCCACCTATTTCTATTGAAACCGCACAAAATGAAGCCATTACTCCTGTTTTTCGTTAAAAC
This sequence comes from Nudaria mundana, assembly GCA_963556515.1. Classification (NCBI taxonomy): domain Eukaryota; kingdom Metazoa; phylum Arthropoda; class Insecta; order Lepidoptera; family Erebidae; genus Nudaria; species Nudaria mundana. The sequence continues at coordinate 23,049,963 of OY748294.1, forward strand.
ACCTTCGGATTTATTCAATTTCAACGGTGTTTTGGTTAAATTCTCTTAGTAACGACGTAAATAATTCAAACTTGTTTTTTCAATTGAATTGCAAATCGTCCCTTAGCTTACAACACCGCTCAAGTTTAAAATTGGCGGTTCGGAACTATAATTCTTAAGATTTAGGTTATAGAAACCTATGTGACAACGATTATCCTTGAATTAATTCTTAATAAAAACTCTGCTTTGTTAATCATCTATTAATAACCTTATTTCCTATAATTTCCGCAAACAACACCGCCCTAGTCTAATAAAATATCTGTCAACGCAGCTCAACTCATAAAATAATAGTTAATATAGATAGGCAAGCGACAAACCCCCGAAAAAGTGCGTAGAAATGAAAATGACTGACCAATCACTAAAAATGTGAATGCTGGTAAACCTTGGACCAAAAGGAGTCAATTGGTAAGAAAAAAAAATTGTGCGGGTGGGCTATTAATTGTTATGAACAAATTAATTTGTTAACTGATAAAAAAATGGTTTTTATATTGGAAAATGATTTCAAAGGGTTAAACGGGCAAAATAAGACACTTTTACTCTTGTGGTTTTAGTAGTTACAACCATTTTAAAGCGCAAAAAGGGTGTAATTCAAAATGTTTTATCTCGGTGAGTTTTGATCGAATTCAAAAAAATCTGCGGCAGAATACTTCTCAGATCTTAAGCTTCAACTGACTATTTTTTAAAATGAGAAAATAACATTTTTTTTCGTATTTAATAGGTAATAACTGTAAAATGCCATAGATCGTTTCGTCTCCTGTAAAGTCGGTAAAAATGACTTATGCGGTGTTTTAAGCTAAGGGCCGAAATGTTTCAAAAACATGTTATTTTTCATTGTAACCTTCTTACTGAACTACCAACAAATAACATACCTATATATATATATATATAGGTACATACATAATATAATCACGGTTGCTTCATCGAGGGTAGGCAGAGACTTACACACTCACATTGCGTTACTGCAGTAGATATGTGTGCCATACCTATGATGAACAAACATACTTTTCTTAATGGCTTGAAGATGTAAGACAATGTAGTAGAACACCTTTTAAAAATCTTGTAAAGGTGAAACCGGTCAAGTTAAAATATATATATATCAAGCTGTCCCGGCAAATTTCGTACCGCATTCATTTTTCTAATGTTCCGCATAACTTTTTTTTTCTTCCATTAGATCCTTCTCCTGACAATTACGAACACAACAAAAAAAGAATAAGCGAAATCGGTCCAGCCGTTCACGCGTGATGGCGTGACCAAGGGAAATAGGGATTCATTTTTATATACAGGAGGTTACGAGTTCTGGTTCGGGTTGGCTTCGGGTTGATATAACCCTTATATCAACCCGAAACCAGCATCATCAGCTGGTCGACCATAACCCGTTTCGATATATGGCGACCGCCAAAGAAGAAAAAAAAAGTTCATCAAAAAATTTAAAAAGATATTTCAAATCAAAACAAACGTGTCCCAACGCTACGGCTTGACGTAGCTACAACTAGACAATGAGCGCGGGGTACGTATGTACAATGCCCTTGGCAGTGGCGCGGGCGTCGCGGCGGTGTGGGCGTCCTAAAAGGATTATTTTTGTTTATGTAAATAAAATGTTGACCAACACATAGTTATGTTTCCCCAGATCCTCGTCCGTGGTTCGACAGGTGCACCACATGCAAGTGATAGTAAAATCTCTGTCCCCAATTTTAGAAAAATCTTACCTGTTTACAGGAAAGGTTAATTTCTTGTGTAACAGTGCTAAATGCGGCTTCGACTCGACTGCGTACACAGTATTTTTAGGTATCAAAACTCACGGTAGGTACAACTCCCGGGCAGCGCTCAAATTGCCTTCTGATGCTCCTACACAAAGCATCATCTCGTATGACTTCGTTACTCAGAGCCAGTACTACACAACACAATCACTATCACACACAACTTGACACAACTCACAAATTAACACACTAAACAACTATTTAGCTACCTCACTGCACAAAGCAAAGAATGCAACTGAATTGACCTGTGACCTTGCTAAATGATTTTAAATAAAATTCTAGGAAACTTCAAATGCCGACCGACGCCGACCGCTTCGTGCGGCATCGCTTGATGCGAAACAGAGACAAAATGTTCCTACCAGGAGTGAGACGGAAGGCTTTTCACAGGCGCGCATTATTTGTACCTATTATTTGTACATATTTTAATGTCGATGACCGAAGCAGCTGATTTTAGTTCTAGTGTTGTTAAACAAGTGTGTATTTTATTCGGTAATAATGTTTTTTTATGAACTTTTTTTTTCTTCTGTGGCGGTCGCTACATATCAAAACGGGTTCTGGTCGACCAGCTGATGGTGCTGGCTTCGGGTTGATATAACCCTTACGTAACACTCGGTATAGAGATAAAGCAGAGGAATAGTGTATAAGGGTATCAAATTTCTTTCAAAATTACAATATAGCTGCTTTTTATTAAATTCGTTTGGCCATTTTGGATATAACCCATTATATTTGTGCCCGGTGACGGCAATAGGCTTGCCCCCTACCAAGTGGGACAAAAATACTGGCATATTGTAGGTGTGTTATGAACCTCTGCCGCTAGGCGTGATATGTGTGTGTACAATCGAAAGTAATATAGATTCAAAAATATAGTGTATTATTGTAACCAGAAACCAAATAATCTTTCCCAATATAGGTAAGTACTACTTACTAGCTTTTATTTGCTGGTTGCCACTCGAAGTGTAGGTAATAAATTTACTATTTTATTTCCGTATAATATATATAATATATTCCGCCTAAGGGTAATCGACCCTCATAATATTATGACAAGGAAACTTATACCTACGACCCAGCCCGGGGTTTGCACAAGTGCTCAATGAAATATTAAGCCATGTCATCCTTGGATAACATTTTATGGAGTTATAGAACGAGCAACTTTATTTTAAAAACTAATGTTGATGTTGTGTTTGAGTAATTTAAACGTGTTTGTTAAAAATAAAAAAATCCATAAGATATTCAAGTATTAATATTCAGTTAAATACATGACATATGTAATGGTAAGTAAGATGATCAAACTTTTTAAAATAATTGCATCATTCTCGCAAAAATCAGTTATTATTGCGAGAATGATGCAATTATTTTAAAAAGTTTGAACATCTTACTTACCATTACTTTGTCATGGATTTTCGCCAGGTAACGCCTGATTCTATCCATCTTGTATATTTTTTTTAACCATCAATTAAAATAGCTGTAGTTACTGCTATGACAGTGAATAAAAGTGACGTCATAGACTTCTATTTCATATACAATATTCTACGAGACTTACCGATTTTAAATTAAGTAAATAAAAAACCGGCCAAATGCGTATCGGGCCACACATAGAATAGGGTTCCGTTTAGTCAACTATAAAAGCCTCTATAATAGTTTTCCTTCAAAGTTTATTACATGGATATTCCATGTAATAAACTTCAAAGTTTCAGGTTTCTACCATTAACCGTTTGGGAGGAAAGCCGAGGGCGGACAGACATGACGAGACTTTTAGTACGGATCCCTAAAAAGGTGATTTGACTTTGGAGTAATTTACTCAATTGCCTAGACAAGACTACGTCTTCACATACATCAAGTATCTATATATTTAATACGACAATTTGTCTGTCTGTCTGTCCGTCCGTCGCGTTTTTCAATTTACATACATTTGCATGAAATATTAAATATTCTTTTTTTTTTTTTATTTGAGGCGATATAAAGTTCGTCGGGATAACTAGTTATATTAATTAACACTGCAAATCTGCCGCGACTTTGTCTGCGCTAGATTAGGTAGTGCTTCAGTTGCCCATTTTATTCTCGTAGACCACATCTATGTTTAACATAAAATTCACATACACACTTAGTTGTATTATATTTTCAACCGTAATTCTCAATTCGAATGCGTGTTTTTTTTAGTCTTTAACATAATAACTTTATAAACTATAGCCTACCATATTACTCTTCTGAATGAGTAACATCCAAACTTCGATACAAACCTTCGCTTTTATAATATTAATAGGATACGCTATTTTTAAGGCTTCATAGAATCCCAATAAATTCACCGAATATAGTATAACATCCAATAGCTATAGGTAATATTCTAATTTATAATAGCTTGAAAAATATCACTATCAATACATAGTGATAGTGATATTTTTCAAGCTCAAGCGTTATAAAACATAGTCGAGCCGTATGTATGCTTAGATCTTTAAAACTACGCAACGAATTTTGATACGATTTTCACCAATGGAGTGGTTCTCGAAGAAGGTTTTTGTGTATATAATTCGTCAAGCGAGCAAAACTGTGGGTGTTAGCTAGTTTAGTAACTATATAGTCAAACTACCGAAATGGGACCAAAAAGTTGGCGGAATGGGACCACATTGAAATGAGACCACTTCGTCCGAAGATATCCTCGTCCTCTGCTTTTCCTCCTCCTTTTCTGGAAGTCGGTTGATAAAAAATACGCTTTTCACTTTCGTTGTGACAGATCGATTATGCAAAGTATTCTTCAGATTTTTTGCAATTCAATAGATACTTGAGGCAATCTTTCCCATCTGCCAACACTGCGGATGAATAATATATGTAAACTAAATTGATATAAGAATATCGAGAAATTTCAATGTCTGGTGACAGGTGATTGAAAACTCATGCAGAACAGGAAGAAATCAGAAAATAACTAACATACATTCATTACATCCGCCGGGCGCCAATGGAAATACGTTCTGCATGTAACCAGAGACGCCTGGCTACGGACGTTAGAGAGGCCGCGGCGTAGGGCCGCGGAATTTAAAAAATCATTTACTATATTACTATAATAGGACAACTAATACTTATTTACATTTATTTGTGTTGAAATGAATCCATGAAATAAACACAAGACAATAATTAATACACACACATACACATCTCCTTCTTCTTTTGGTGCCATCTTCTCAATGAAGGTCAGCAATCATCCTGGCAATTTGGACCTTTAGCACAGCAGCTCTGAAGAGGGACCGGCTGCTCTTGTGGCTTCTGCGGGCCACCGGTTGGGAACCACTGATAATCGTAACGTGACGATTTCTATTAATCGCACTACCCGTAAGCCGGTGCGCAGGCATCGGTAGCGCTTTCGCGACTGACGCCCAACCTAAAGGGACCGAACGCGTCCTGCAGGAGACTGTACCTGGGGATCGTGCGGAGTATGGCCCTATACGGGGCTCCCGTATGGGCGGATAGGTTGGCGGTCAAGGGGAACGTGACTCTGTTAAACAGACCACTTCGAACCTTGGCCGTCAAAACCATACGGGGCTACCGCACGATCTTCGGAGAGCCTGCATGTCTCCTAGCCGGGACCCATCCATGGGACCCGGAAGCGAGAGCCCTTGCGTCATTGTTCCAATGGCGCAAGGAGGCGCTGGAGTGGGACCACAGGCCTGCGTCTCGAGAAATCGAGGACCAGCGGTCCCAACTCCGCCAGGATCTCATGGAGTCATGGAGGGTGCGACTTCAGCAACCAAAGTGGGGAACCACCACCATCGCGGCGGTGAGACCGATCATGGAGGAGTGGCTGCAGAGGCAGCACGGTGGCCTCACGTATCGTGCGACACAGATCGTTGCCGGGCATGGATGCTTTCTGTTTCGTATGCATCGTGAGGTCACACCCCGGTGTCAACACTGCGAGGTTTCCGACAACGACACCGCACTCCACACATTGGTGGAGTGGTCAGCGTGGACGAGTCAGCACCGGGACCTCGTAGTGGGTCTGGGCGTGGATACCCTCTCGCTGGAGACCAGCCGAGTTCCGTAGTCAGCGGCGAAGGCGCCCCAGACTAATCTACGCCCAAGACCATCGACCTCCATGATCGGGGCCTGAGGACGGCGGGATCTCCACTCGCCGTCCTTACAGAAGCAGGCTAGAAGGGTTGCGTGCTGCGGGGCCTTTGCCCCATAGCACGCAACCAGACTCACTCACTGACGCGGGATAAAACCCTATCCCAACGACGCGGGATTCTCATCCCGACCTAACCCCCGCAGAGACCACAGAGGTGGTCAAAGTCTGCCGGGTGCCACTGGAAATGCCCTCTGCTAGTAACCAGAGACGCCCGGCAACGGACGTTAGAGCGGCCGCGAACCTGGGCCGCGGAATTTAAAAAAAAAACTACCCGTAATCAGCGTTAGAGAACTTCGTTCCAAAAATACACATTTTAGCTATAATTTTGTTTCATCGCACGTAATAGTAGACCAACAATATCTGAACCTAAATTCAAACAACGGACCGATGAAAGTAGGTAGGTACTTACAATTCAGTTCAGGTAAAATTAACTAAGTATATTAATCATTCCCTTTTAGGTATCAAATATAATTGTAATAACAAATTACATTATTAAAATAAAATAACAGCTAAGAGTGATTGTTTAAAAAATAAATCACGTTAAGGAATGTTTTCATTTTTAGAGCATCTTGATCGATCAATCATCTCGAAATCATTTCTTAAATAAAACATATTTATCTATTAAATGACTCTAAATATAATGCCAGATGTGGCCCATACTACCAGATAAGGGTTTTATGTGACAAATAGGTACAATATACATCAAAATAATGAGAATCATTTCGCAAATTATGACGTCGCCAGGGCGTCATCTACTAACAGTTAAGGTACTAACCAGCTTTGAGGCTCCTGTACCTTATACCATGGAAATTTCTACTAAATAATAATATTATTATGTTTGTGTGTAAATCAAAGTTTTGTGGCTCATAGTGATATTATTTAACGGCCGTTGGAACTCCTACGTTTGTTTTCAGACTGATGTTAACCCAAAATATTAAGATAGAAATTATAAACAGATCACAAAAACTGATGTCATCAGCAGGACTCGAACCCACGGTCTTTCCCTTACAGGGGGAATGATCTGACCACTGAGCTATGATTTTTTTGTGATCTGTTTATAATTTCTATCTTAATATTTTAAGTCTAGTTTAAGCAAACTCATTGCTTTGAATTACAATTAATATATTGATGTTAACCTAGTCTGTTGCTCTCAGGGTAATGCCACCAGACATGGAAATTTCTATGAGACACACAAAGTTGAAGCCTGAGGAGGCGGCACTGCTGGCTGGGGAGGTCAAGAAGCCCACCTGGCAGTCCAAGAATGAAGGTATCCATGAAAGAATCAGCTTTGAAGACACCATCTGGGGCTTTGATTTAGCTGGTGGATCATTTTACAAGACACCGTTGAGAGTTACTTCAGTAAGTATTTGTATTTACATACAAGTTGTCCTGGCTAACTTTGTACTGCCACAAATTAACCTTTTAAACCTTGACTGAGTTTGTACAAATATTTTAAGAACAAAATTACTCCAATCGGTCCAGCTACAAAGACAAACGAACAGCAATTCATATTTATTTACAAAGAGAAATGTTTTATGTATGTATTTAGAAATATGTTTATCAGTCGTCTATAGCTAAGTTTGGGTTAGATGACAGGTGAGAATATCCAAACATATTAAACATATTTTCCTCCTTACTTTAAAACTTTACTTTAAGACCATACCTAAAACGCATGCATGCATAGAGGGCGAGTGTCACCCGTTTTCTTCGTGGTGAATACTAAACGTCGAGGTTAAACGAGGTTTCCCAATATATGTTTGCGTTTCACTAGGGGTGCCACATTACATTAAAACACGCCATAAACATGATCTCAGAACAATAACTACAAACAATAGTTAGTTCCATTTTTTGCCCCACGACAACTTAAACTGGGAAATGGCGTTACGTCATCCTCGACTGTTTGACAGTTATGACGTGCAGAGTAGTTGTTAGTGGTTCGGACGGGTTATCAGCGCTCTATATATACGTAGTATAGAGATAGTTGCCCTGAGCATGCATGTGTTTATATTATGTGTTTTATTGGTAAAGAAATAAGCTGCAATTTTCTATATAGGTTAAGCCAGACAGCCGAGCAGAAAAAGCAGGTATCAGACCCGGAGACAAATTGAAAAGAATCAATGATATTGACACATCGACTCTTACCATTCAAGAGGCACATGACATTATTGTAGAATCTGGTATCTATCTGAGGCTTGCTGTCACTGCGTAAGTGTATTTTATTTGTACTGGATCATTCAAATAAAATTCTTTACATAACAGGATGTAACATACAGATGTGTCAGTAAAGGAAAGTCTGAAACTATGAGAAATATGAAGATTTGTTCTTGAAAACCATGTCCCCATAATTTTGTAACAAAAACACATCAAACATTGACACATAAAACGACTTTAAATAAGCAGGGGACTAAATAATTGTTGGAATGGGACATAATTGTAAAAAAAAAAAAATATTCACTAAAAAAATTAAATTTTACAAATATTAAAATTTTTTGGTAGTTGGTTAAAAATCTGCAAACTGCTGGGAAAATGAACCGGGACGTTTCGGAAAAATAAAATTAAATAAAAGATTTTGGTGACCTTTTGACCTATGAATTTGGCTAATTTAATTTGACTGGACTAGGTCATTCTGTAATTACGATGTAAAAATACCTAAGTATGTTTAAATATTTGTCGTCTGTTTCAGACCTGAAGATGAAGAAGATTCCTATAATTGTTATGAGGACCCTCTTGTGAGTACTTCATACTCATTTACGATACCTTCTGAAAACCAAACATAAAAAAAATCCATTTATTTAGCTTACTCATAAAAAAATCGTATTAACGAGCAGATATTTTTTCATGAGGCTCAAGTCAGCCTAACCTGCAAGTGGTGCACCTGCCGATCAACTAACGAGACTCTGGCCAAAATAACAGTAGGTGGCAATATATATGCTCGCTCTCTATCTAGAGCGATAGTCATTGTGAAAAATAGGCGTATAATTTGCCTCTGCTTAACCCATCAAGGAAATAAGTGTGATTATATATGCTAACGTTTATTGAAATGTTTCAAATTCTACCCGGACTGCAGTGATTAAGGGTATGTAACAACGGTCCTGTCTGTTGGAATTTAGGATCGGATTTCAGAATGGTTTGTACTGGATCATTCAAACAAAATTCTTTACATAACATATTATTATTATGTGTCAGTAAAGGAAAGTCTGAAACTATGAGAAATATGTAGATTTGTTCTTGAAAACCATGTCACCATCACTTAGTAATAAAAATACGTCAAACATGGACACAAAAATTTACTTCGAATAAACAGAATGGGACTAAATAATAGTCGGGACCAAATTGAAAAAAAAATTAATTCAGAATGGTGAGTGACCGAAAGCATAAGACTTGCCTCTTAATAAGTGGGATCAAAGATTACTGACAACATGTGAATGGGTTCAGCTCTACCTCCTTGTGAATAAAGGGGTGGTAAAGTATATTAAAGAGTTATTTTTAATTTCTGTTCAGATGAAACCCTATGATGACAGTGAAGAAAGGAGGCGTTTAGAAGAAGAGTTGGCTGCGAAACGAAGGGTTCACGCTAAAGTGGTAAGTTATTAATGAAAATAAATGACAACTAAGTACTAGAGAATAATTAGTTGGTAGATGAAACCAAAACCAACCACTAGTATAGAGGCTAGCTCTAGCCCTCATTATATATAGGTATGAGTAGTTTGTTAGTATCTGGACAACTCCAAATTTAAATACCTATATATTAAATATATTCACGTAGGTCACAAAATAACATTGTAAACGCCGATTCCGTATTTATTTAATGCCAGATTCGTAAGGCATTAGAGCTAGTAAGAAATCAAATTGGCAAGAAACTAACAGCCACTTTATCCTAATCTTAATTAATTTTAAAATATACATTCGGTAGCGCGTCATCCGTTCCTTTGTCTTGAACTTGGATTGACACGTTCCCGCGTGTCTCAATTACTGGGTCGATTAGACCCATTCGTGCTAGTAAAATGTCACTCAAAGTTCTTAGATGTAATTTATCTATATATAAATTCTCTATGAATAAAACAATAACGTGAGAGTACATTGCATGCTTGGCATTGGATGAACAAAGGTGTTGACAAGTCGTGGCTATTTATAATTTAATTTGGTACTATTCATGAGTACTGTTGAAGCGATTGATTAGGTACATTTTTATTGTAGTTAAATGTAATAAATAATTCTGTAAAGTTTTGTACTCGTATTTAACCAAGATTTATTTCAAACAAAATGACGACCACTTTAAGATTTTGTGTAAATATCTAAACACTTACGCGATAAGAAAAAAATATTACAAGAGTTATCAGAAATATAGAAAAAGAAATCGAAGTCATTCTTGGTTTGATTCTTGGTTCTGAATTTTTTTCTTGTTGTTATGTAATCTTGAGAATGTTTCTGTATAGGTACCCTGGTCTATAATTTAAAGAGCAGCTCCATCTTAAAAAAAATACACTTTTGTCCATACAAATATTATTATCTATATCTCTATATTTATCCCAACTTTAACTGACTGTACTGAAAAAACGTAGAATGCGAGTTTGGCAATTAACATTAAAGGTTCCAAAATGGTACACCACTTGCCTGATTATTTCTGGGATAACCCGGGCCTCGGCACTTCATTGGTAGATGCAATCACTCAATCAGAATATTTTTTTATTCAAATTGGAAATGCCCTAGTTGCTCTTAAGATTGCAAGATATTGGTGGAATTCCTTAGCACTTTAGAAGGGTTTCTAATTTGCTTTATTTATTTTCAGAGTTCCTACTGGAGTCTCCAATGGCCTTGGGTCAGTAAGAAAAGGTTTCTATACCGTGAGTCCAACTGCTTTATGGTGAATAGCAAATATGAGGAAGCAAGAAGGTAGGTAGGTGTGTTCGAAAACAATAGTTACCCCATGCCTATAAAAAAGTACCGCAAATACGCCTTCACGCCAAAAACAATTTTAAACTAGAAAAGACCGGTCAAATACGATTTGGATGCGTTGGATCTTTTGTGAAGCCCGAAAACCACATAAGATATCTTTGTTTTATTTATAATAATTATAAAATACACCCATGGTAGCTTAAGTCAACAAAAGTTTTTTATTTAAATTACAGAGATAAATATCCTATACGCCCCACCCTGAGATATACTGATGACGCTGCTTTGTACCAGAAAGACGGTGATATACTAAAAAATATTAATGAAAACAAAAATGAAACTCCTTCAGAAAATAAACTTGAAGAAAACAACAATGCTAGTCACGAAAGACTTACTAACGGTGATGGCAATACCACATCCACTGATGAAGAACAACTCAATCATGTTAATGATGTTGAACCGTTGATCAACCAGAATGTCAGTATTCCATCAATTCCCGAAGAAAATAATGAACAAGACACAAATTACAACACTAGATTAGACAACCCTATTGAAGAATTCCAAGAAACTAAAGACGATGAACTTGTAGAAACAGACTCAGTAGTTAATAATATCAATGGTCAGAATAGTGATGAACTAGATACGTTAAATAGTAATACAGAAAATGAAATGGACAGTCCTATTCCTGAAGCCATTGAAAATAGCAGGTTAACAGAAGAAGATAATGAGCGAAGTGAAGACGACGTGTTGAATGAAGTACTTGCCAAGAATAATGAAAATATAACTCACAGTGAAGAGGATAACATACTTGATAGTATTTTAAGTGATGATGGGCAAAATTTAGAAAATTCTGAAAATTCTGAAAGATAAAGACTTAGTAGTTTGTAAACTTTAAATTTAGTACAGTAGATCTCATTATTTTCTAAAGAAGATTTGCTCAAAATTGAATTTATTGTGCTTCTTCCGTTCAGTTTCATGTTCATTCCAAAAAGAGCGCTCATATTAAGTAGAACTTTCTAGACTAATGTATATCATTATATCTATTTAAAAAATAAGAATGGTACAACCAAAGTAGAATTCACCACTGGTAGTAAACAGTGCTTAGATTTACTTCTAATTGCAGACGTTATCGGTGATTGCACAAGCTAAACTGAGTTATTGGTTTGTTACTAGTTCTGAAATAATCGTCATTGTAAAACCAGAATATATTTTTGTAATAAATATACGGGTTTAACCTTTGAATTTATTGTTTTACTCAAATTTTACCTTAGTATAAAGTTAAGATAATGAAACTACGAGGATTAAAAATTAATCGGCCTAACCAAGAAAATAAATACATAATAAATGAAATATATTTTTATTTTTCAACGTAATCACCATCAAGTTCAATGCACTTTTGCCATTTTCCCTTCCAAGCATTTAGCCCGTTGAAAAAAAATTATTCATCCTTAGAGTCAAAATATGCGTCTACTGCTGCTTTGACCTCGTTCATTTGTCAAAAATCTTTGACCTCCCAAGTGCTATTTTAGGTTAGGGAACAGAAAAAAGTCTGACGGTGCCAGATCAGGTGAATTAGGTGGATGCGGTAACAGTTCAAAGCCACAGTTGTGAATTTCTGCCATTGATTGGACAGACGTGTGAACACGAGCGTCTTGATGAAACAGGACTTTTCTTCTGATCATTCCTGGACGTTTTTCTTTTATTTCCTCTCGTAAACGACGTAGTAAGGCGCAGTAATAATCAGAGTTTATAGTCTGACCCCTTTCAAGATAATCAACCATAATCACACCCTTCGAGTCCCTGAATACTGAAGCCATCACCTTACTTGCCAACAAAATCGACTTAGCCTTTTTGGGGGGTGGTGAACCAGGTCTTTTCCACTGTTTTGATTGTTGTTTTGTTTCCGGTGTACAGTAATGAACCCATGTTTCGTCCATAGTAACAAACCGATTCAAAAAATCACATTCATCAGCTTCAAATAACTCCAAACAGTCGCGTGCAATAGTCAATCGCATCCTTTTATGCTCAACTGAAAACAGTCGCGGAACCCACCTCGCAGACACCTTGTGGAAACCCAACACGTTGACTATTATGTTTTGAGTACGTTCATAAGAGATGCCTATAATCTGGGCTATCTCTCCAATTTTCAATCTGCGGTCTCCCATAATTAAGTCGAGTATTTTTTTAACGTTTTCGTCAATAGTGGACGTCGAAGACCTTCCAGAGCGGGGTTCGTCTTTCACACTCTCTCTCTACCACGCTTGAATTCTGCTATCCATTTTTTGACGGATGAATATGAAAGAGCGCAATCCCCTAATGTACTGACCATATCATCATGGATGGCTTTTGATGACAGCCCCTTCTTATGGAGGTACTTAATGACGGCACGCTGCTCGATTTGCTCCATTTGCGGAAATGATGTCAGATTGCTTTGTTAATAAATTTATAAAATTAAAACTAATTATCGCACACGTTTCAAACTTCACACAATTAACAGGTCTGAACTGAACTAAATAATATGGCTAGATTTGATTGTTACAACTAAATGGATCAGTGTTAGGCCGACTACTTTTCAATCCACCCTCGTAGTAATGTTTGCCAAGTATAGGCTATTCGCGTTAAAAAGATAGTGACTCATCGTTGTCTCTCAGCTTAGCAGCATCCCTTGACCAATCAGATCATAGTGGTGTTCCGGCGGTTCCGGGGCAGGCCGAGAGACAACGCCGAACAAAAGGCACAAAGGAACGTGTCGACATAGAATTAAGTTTTATGTATAGATATGTATTTTAGGTTTAGGTATTTATTGTTATGGGCTTTGATGCCTAATCAATATTTATATTATTATGTATTCTTAGTTTTAAGGTATATATCTATGGGCCGTAGATTAGTTTATAAGATCTGTAACTAGTCTAAATTGCCTGAAATAAAAGTTTAAATAAAATTAAATAAAAAATAAATAAAATAGTAAATTAGACTTCAGACAGGTGTTGCGTCGTTGGTCAATTTTCAAAATGAACACCTCACCAATTCATTAAAACAATTAAATCCATATTAATGGGAGGCGAGTACATAAGACAAGTGATTTATAACAAAATTATAATTTAATCACAAAAATATAAACGATAAAAAGTTTCCCTTAATTTTGACTCAAATATGAAAACGCCTTTGTTTTGCAGTTGCACAGATAAGTCACTATTTTCTCAACGCGAACTGACTATAATATAAAATATCTGGGTTTCGGTTTAACCATGGTATTTTTTTTTTTTTCAATTCACGCTTTTTGTGAAGTATAATACTTCACAAAAAGCGTGAATTGAAAAATATTATTCTTCGAGATCTATAGTCCGAGACGCCCAGGACTTTAATTGGCTATGCCATAGCGGCTGGCACGTAAGATTTTGTTGCCTTTCAACAACATTTCATCGCAAGGCAACGGGTTTCAATTTTTTTTTCAAAATTACAATATAGCTGCTACTTTTTATTGAATTAATTCGGCTATTTTGGACATAACCCATTATAAATGTGCCCAATGACGGCAATAGACTTGCCTTTTCACGTAGGACTAAAAATACTGACAAATTATAGGTGTGTAATGCACCTCTGCCTACCCCTTCGTGGATATAGGCGTGATATATATATATGTGTGTGTGTGTATTATGTTATACCTACCCAAGTAGGTATTGGATCCAGGTTAGTTTTATGTGTGGGTAGTAAGTAAAATAAAACAGAGGTAACAATATAATAAATAAATATTTATTTATTCGATCTTAAAGATGGCTTTAGCCACAACTCCAGCTTTCAAGTCCGCCACCGCTGCTTGGTACTCCGCCAGGCTGTATGTCTTCACTCCTAGCCTCTCGTAATTTAGATATCTATAAGCAGACAAGTTAAGTATTATTCAATTTTCTATTCAAAGAAGTGAGTACCTATGCTAAACTTTTCCTAAATATTTGGCAATATAAAAAAACTAAGGTCTTTAAGCTGCAATCGAATCAGTGGCAGTTCTCTTACAGGGGGAATGCTAGGGAATGCAAACCAATCTACTAAGACCCACGGTCTCAAACCTCAAAATTGCCTCAATATCCACGAATGTTTCAGCGTTTATCATGAACAATGTTTAAATTTGGATGTAAGATTGTCCATTGTTTACCGATGTAATTCGAATAGGTCATTTAAGTAGATAAATAAAAATAGTAATTAGTACCTGTCACCCATAGCCTTGATCCATCCTAGAGCGTTGGGGAAACTGAAGGGGTTGACTCTTACTCCGATGATAGTCAACTCCTTGTTGTAAATGTCGAAGGGGTTCAATCTGTAAAAAAAAATTGTTATATTATAATGTAGTTTGAACACAGATAAAATAATACTATAGTATCTACTAGTACAGACGCCCATCTTAGGGATATGAAGATATGAGATGGGTTTTACCCGACGTCAAAACAAGGAGAAGGTTCTCATTTGGACTGTAAGTTTTTTCTAGTTTCTTTTTATGTTTGCTACCTCATATTTTTCGACAGCTTGTAAATTTATTTTTCAATTGAAAACTACTGCTTCCCGAGTTATTCCATTTTAATTATGTTTGCAGTCGGGATTTTTGTGTCAATGTATGACGTGTTATTGTCAGCAAACGTCATCATAACAAATCAGGACTACGCCATTGAGGTATTGATTAAAGCTATTTTTTGGAAATTTTTGCTGAGCGCATGGCTGTTGGCTTTTTAGGTTACCTCTGGCGCTCCGCAAAAATCGGGCTCCCAGATACTCACATACCGAACAACGTTTCTTGTCCTGCACCTGGAGCTAGTTAGGAATAACTAGTTCTTCTGTGCGGGACTATCAACTAGTCAAGCATTACCTTGACATTGGCGAATCATCGATCATTATCGATGGAGCCACGTTTTTAAAAGAAGAAGAAGAAGAAGCTATTTTTTCACTAAACTAAAATGATACATAGGGTTCAAAACTTACGTGGTTTTATGTGTAGGCGGGCAGCATCCGAAGAGCACATACTTGCCACCCGGTCTCATGTAGTTGATGCTAGTTTCCATCACCTTGCCCACACCTGGGAATAAACCATTCAGATATGTTAAGACGTTTTTTTTTTTTAAATATATATAATAATCGAATGAAGTTAAGCGGGAAGAACCCTATTCTTCTGGTCCAATGAGTGTCGAGTCGGAATGTATGCTGCATTCGTTTTCATATGCAGTCCTGTTTGTACTACAAGGCGAAGCAAAATGGTTTGTCTGCTGACATACGCGTATTATTTCAACAGAATTGCGCTCGAAGTGAGGAAGAAGAGCAAACACTACGCAAACACTACAAGGAATAAATATTGAATAGCAACTGAAGATACGTCCGTCCGTCTGGCAGCCTAATTAGATTTCAGTTAATAAATACGTTCGTTTAGCCTCACCAGGACTTGAACGCAAAATTGAATTTAGTAGATAGTAGACTTTAAGTAGTAGACGTAATGTCATTATGTATAGCAGAAATAAACGCAAAGCTATCCTCACTTTGGTCACCAAAGTTCGGTACATCTGCTGGGACGAGTTCAGGACATATATAGTACATTACCTGTGCAGTCGATGATGACGTCATAAAGAGTGTTCTCCTGAGCCAGAACATCAGGTGAGATTAACCTGAAGTCGGTGTCTGCAATGTATTAAAAGAAACAGTATTAGTTAAAGAAAAAAAAATTGTACAGTAAAGTTTAAAAATAAAGTACTTAAGTATACTGAGTTGCTAAGCGATGGACATTTAATTCTGTTGACAGTCTGTTTCTTTGTACGAACATCACATAGAATCTGCTGAGTCAATTTGGATAAATAAGATAATAGTACGTTAGATTGTTAATGTGTTCAGGAAGGATTACTTAACGAAGAAAATGGAGTTTGCGGGATAATCAGTACTCACCCAGCTTTTTAACGATTTCCAACCTAGTCTTGTTCATCTCAGAAACTGTGACATCCCTGTGACCGTGGTGATGTAGGGTTGTCACCCACAGATTGCCTGAAACATAACAAATTGGAATATTACAAGTTGTAAGTTATTGAGTACTAAGAGAATCTATCAATATCTCCAGGGCCCAAGCTAATCTCATTTGCAATTGGTGCACCTGCTAATTATGGACTAGGCTCTAGCACACATCAAAGTACTCGGTACAAGTACAGCTAGTTACTTACATAATTGTATATTATTAGGGTCAAACTGTCGTAGCATGTTGGTAACACGAAACGATAAGAAATAAAAGTATTAAGTAGTATGTACAAACATTTTAATTTCATATTTTTATTATTTTTATCATATTTATTCATAGTTAAGTACATACCAATGATTCCAGCGCCAATGACGAGGATTTTCTTTCCAACATTGATGGGTGAGGCGCGGTCGAACCCGTGAGCGACACACGAGTACGGTTCCGCGAGACCGGCTGAAATACAACCAGATAGGTAGGAATATAAGTGGCATCTTTCTCTTTTTTTGAAATCCGCCGTTTTTTTTAACCGCCCTCGTCTCCCACGTCCATTGCCGAGCGCCTCTGGTGAGCACACAATGAATTTCCAGTGGCGGCCCGTACTCTCTGAAAAGGAGAATTCTAGGGCACCGTCAGATTTCAGCTGGCTTTGCGGCATCTTCTAAAGTGGTTGGGTATCATCCCACATTTTTCAGGAGTCTATCCTTCTTTAAAACTATGAAGTTTGATCGTTTATTCTTGCATTTGTCTAGGGTTTCAAAGTACGATTGTAGTTTAAATCGACTTACCTTGTTCAGTGGTGATACCCTCAGGTAAGGGGAAGACCTGTTTCTGAGGCACAACACAGTACTGCGCCCACGCACCGTCCTTGAAGATACCCACAGTGGTGGTGACAGCGGCGCGGGGACAATAGTGGTAGTTGCCTTCACGACAGAAGTCGCAGAGGTCACAGGGGCTGGAATAACATTAGAGTTATAAAGTGTGACCAGTAGTCTAGTTAAAAAATCAAAACTATCTTTATTCATATAGAAAAGAAAGAAAGAAGGAAAGAATATTTTTATTGTTGCATCACAACTTAACACTCAACGTTACACAAAGAAAAATATAACTTATCTGTGGTCATGATGGCCACAGACGTAAAATTGACGTAAGTGACACGGTTGTGTCAAACTGTCACAACACCGGTGTCGTTTGGTTTGACACTTATGAGTCACGTACGTATTACGTAATACGTATGTGTGGCAGGAAATACGTGGCAAGCACATGCAGCGTTTTTGAGACATATTATTTAATATTATTATTATTAATAAATTGGCCATTCCGCATTCACTACCACTCACACGCACCCACGCAAAGTAACTTTTAAAAATTGCGACGCACAAAATACGATGACACTCAGCTTATTGTACTGAGACGAGCACGTTGCCTATCTCAGCACATCTGGTTCTCAGTATCACCCCATAGCGATACCCGGCGGGTACTGTGAAAACTGGAATACAGGATTACCCACCGCAAATCATAAATACTTATGCGTCACGCAATCAAGAGTCTCAAATGCTACCGATTACGGTGAGTAAGACTGTGTTATTTTATTAACTTATTAATTATTATTATTACTTACATCTCAGGTAAGAATCTACACAATTTAACAGCCATTCCTATTTAAAAATTAATATAAAAGAAGAAAAGCAAGTGAAACTAATAAGCTAACTTTCTTAAAATTCACAGCTTAGAAGCCGATGCCAAACTGGCTTGGTGGATGACTTAAAGTAAAAATTAAATAAAGAAAAAACAAAACATAATACAATTCTCAAACGTACCATGCGCAGACATCACCAAAATGCAATATCTGCTATAGGCACTGGAAGTCCATTAAAAATGAAAGTTTTATGGATGACATCCTATAAGTTTAAATCACAGGAACACTGTAGAAATTGGGAATTAGAAAACGAAACTACACAAGCAGAACCATGGGATTTCTGATAGTGTTACTAGGTAAAATAATTATGACGTAATATTTAAGTTGACCAGTTTATAGGATTAGTAGTACTATAAGCTGCTAAACTGGATTAGATAAAATATTTTCTTTTGATAATACGATAGTTTACTTACGTGTTGGGGTCAATAGCGACTTTCTGTCCGACCTTGAACACGGCGTTCTTTCCCACGGCATGGATTACGCCGGAGGACTCGTGGCCTAGAGGGATCGGACTTGTCTGGCGGACTGGATACTCGCCCTACGATATTAATTAATTTTAAATTATTATCGCCCTACATTATTTTAAAAAGTAAGAAAGTGTAGGTAAAATATATTACAGAATGGCTGAAGTGTGGCTATGTACATAATTAGCGGACGCCCGCGGCTTCGCCCACTTGACCAATTATTTACACAAAAACCTTCCTCGAGAACCACTCTATCCATTAGTCGAATTCAATCAAATTCTGAAAATTTCTACAATAGTTTATTTGCGTTAAGAAAATAGTGACTCAACATTGTCACTCAACTTAGCCACGCCTCCTGACCAATCACATCATACTAAATTAGAAATACTTGTTCACTTTATAAGCCTCACGGTCAATTTTAAAAACGGAATACCTTACCAATTTGTTAAAACTTTCGTTTATTTGCAGTTGTACTGATGAGTCGCTATTTTCTTAACGCGAACTGACCGAGACGCCCAGGACTTTAATTGGCTGTGCCACAGCGGCTGGCACATAGGATTTTGTTGCCTTTCATCAACATTGTATCGCAAGGCAACGGGTTCCAATTTTTATTTTTCCAAATTACAATATAGCTCATATATTGTCCCCAAGCCCGTTTTTTTAAAGGTGAACGCGGATTGAAAGTACATTTTGGAAAAATTCATAAAGTACAAAATGTATCTTCAAACGCGTCTACAATATCCCAATTTTTTCTAAATCAACAAGAAAATTCTGATAATATCGAAATTCCCTTTTGGCAAAGGTTAAGTACCATGAAAAATTCTATTCCGGTTTTAAAAAGAATCCCCGAGGTGCGAGACCCTCTGTGGCTCAATGTTTAGCCTCCTGCATTGGTCAAGTAGTCCGGGAAAATACCTTTAGCGCTTGGGAACAACCTTCTTGGTTAACCTTCCCTTATAGAATCCTACACGTAAAGAAAAGGCCGTTGACATCTTTGACGGTCCAAATCAAAGAAAATTGTACAAACAATTTTAACATTTTAAATTCAAATTCAATCCACATTTCGGCCCCTGATTATTCTCAGGCCAAGAAATTAAAACTTGTAGAGAATAAAGTAAGGGAAGGCGACATCAGTGGGGCGGCAAGGCTACTTTTTAGTAGCGACGTGCTGGCTCCTTATTCTGTAGAAACTTTGACGGGCTTGCAGAGTAAGCACCCACCATCCGCAGCTGACCTCTCTTTCCCTGATCCTCCGAACAACGATACAGAAAATCTTGAGACTACTGCCAAGGATGTGCGCACAGCTGTTGACTCCTTTCGTTTTGGATCAGCTGGTGGACTTGACGGTCTGACACCACAGCACCTTAAGGATCTGTTGTGTCCGAGCGCTGGGGAAGCTGGTGATGCACTTCTGAGGGAGCTAACAGCTCTAGTCAACCTCATGCTCTCAGGCAATGTGGAGAGTGGCATCACAGATATTTTTTATGTGGCCAATTTATGTGCCCTTAACAAGAAGGATGGTGGCATTCGTCCCATTGCCGTAGGTAGCACTTTGCGGCGTTAAGCAGCCAAAATTTGTTGTCGTTTTTATAGTACGGAGCTTACTACCAAATTTCAGCCCTTTCAATTAGGTTTTGGTTCAAAAGGAGGTTGTGAGGCCGCAATCCATGCGCTTGCAACATACCTTGACAGTAGCGAAGATGGAGAGGTCATCTTGAAAGTTGACCTGAAAAACGCCTTCAACTCTGTAAACAGGGACACCTTGCTGACACAGGCCAAATTAGAAACCTCCAAAATATTTAATTTTCTTTGGCAATGCTATAGTCAGCCAACAAAATTAATTTATAAAGACCACCTTTTGAATTCAGCCGTTGCATGTCAGCAAGGTGATCCGTTGGGACCAGTCATCTTCAGTTTGGCCCTTAACCCAATAATTCAAAAAATAAAATCCTAATTTAACATTTGGTATCTAGACGACGGGACTTTAGGGGGAAAAGTAGAGACAGTTTTACAAGATTTAGCCCTAATAAAGAGCGAGTTTCAGTCAATTGGCTTAGAACTGAACCCGAATAAATGTGAGATTTTTATATCTGAAAACACAGATAAATTAACAACAATCTCCAAATTCAACTGTCTGGCCCCCAACATAAAAGTTTTGGACAAAACTTCTTTAAGCCTCCTAGGGTCCCCGATTTTAGAAGATGGCTTTTCCAATTTTATCGAGGAAAAAATTCAAAATTTTGATCAGGTTATTGATAGTCTATGTAATATCAGTATTCATTCAGCTTTCACTATTCTTCGTTTTTGTCTTTTCGTACCCAAATTTACACATGCCCTCCGTTCAGGACAATTTTGGAAAAATGTAGAAATGTTGGGCAGACTAGACAACTTAATACAAAATTCTTTGTGTAAAATTTTAAATGTAAATATTAATGACCGGGCCTAGGTCCAAGCGTCTCTTCCAGTTCGCTTGGGCGGGCTAGGTATTCGCAGAGTCACAGATGTCAGTCTGCCAGCATTTCTGTCGTCGGTCCATAGCACTGAAGAATTAGTCAGGAAAATTTTGTCAAATACACTGATTGATTCCGAGGTGCGATGCAAGACCGATGCCATAAATGCTTGGAGGATGTCTTGCCCCGACACTGACCTGCCCTCACGCCTAGGTTCACAGCGACTGTGGGATTCACCGCTCTGTAAATTGAGAATTAATACACTAATTGACACTTCTGTCAATATTTCAGAGCGTGCACGCCTACTAGCTGTTGGAGAATGGGAGTCAGGGTTTTGGATCCAGGCGCCCCCATCGCCCAACATCGGTACAATGTTGGACGACACTACCTTCCGCATTGCCACTTGCCTTCGGCTGGGTACACCTTGTGTATCCCCGCATCATTGCACCTGTGGAGTAGCCGTCGATAATCTGGGACACCATGGCCTTTCTTGTAGCAGAAGCGCAGGTCGTATACCTCGGCACGCTATTCTAAACGACATAATTCGTAGGGCTCTTTCCACCGCAAGTCTTCCGGCCGTACGCGAACCAAATGGTTTAGCACGAAGCGATGGAAAGAGACCGGACGGTATGTCGTTGCTACCGTGGAAGATTGGAAGGCCTTTGGTGTGGGACGCTACATGCGTTGACACCTTAGCACCTTCACACCTTCCAAGCACATCCGGATGTGCCGGCGCTGCTGCTGCATCGGCTGAAGGTTTTAAACGGCGTAAATATGCACACCTAGCAGGTGATTACATATATGAGCCGTTTGGGGTTGAGACACTGGGGTCATGGAGTCCGAGTGCTCGCCGCCTTTATAGAGACATTGCTAAACGTCTAATCGATGCTTCTCAGGACCAGAAGGCTGGCTATTTTCTGGCCCAAAGAATAAGTATCGCCATCCAACGTGGCAACACAGCAAGCATTCTGGGAACCTTCCCAGTCGGCAATGACGCGGAGGATTTTTTAAACGATATTTTGTAATGTAAATATTTTTAGTCTATAATTATGTTTATTTTGTATATTGTAATTCTTATTGTAAATAAATGTACCACACGCATATAGCTGCTACTTTTTATTAAATTCATTCGGCCATTTTGGAAATAACCCATTATATGTGTGCCCGGTGACGACAACAGGCTTACCCCTATTACGTAGGACTAAAAATACTGGCAAATTGTAGGTGTGTAATTCACCTCTGCCTACCCTTTCGGGGATATAGGCGTGATATGTGTGTGTGTGTGTGTGTATGTGTGAACCGACTCCAGATCGCAAAATATCCGTCAAGAAGTTCGTGATAGAATCGGAATCTATCTCTTACAAGAAATGCTTTACTTATTCTGCCACCAGGTTACATGTAGTAACTGTAGAATCTCTGAGTCAGTATGATTCTGATTTCTAAATCGCGTAAGTATTTGCTAACATAGAAACATCTACCGGCAAATTAACTAACCTGGATGATGTGTAGATCAGTACCGCAGACTCCTGAGTATTCGATCTTCACGATGATGTCGTCATCACTTGTGATCTGGGGCATCGGGTAGTCCTTCTGGTAAGTCAGGGACTTGGACTTAGCATCGTATACTACAGCCTCCATTTTGTTTCTGTAATTAAATACCACGCTACATGAAAGAAAGTACAAATATAATTCAGACAAAAGATAAGGAGAATGATTAGTTATGACGTAAAAGATTTAAGACTATTTATACTGTCGACTGATGTCACTTGGTGGAATTTGTTACAGATATTGGACAAAACTTTACTTTCCACTGGCTTTTATTAAAGTTTCTGATGATGCCGTGAGGCGAAACCGGTCACTAAAAATTATATAAAAACCAGTGGAAAGCACAAGTGTTTTGGTACATTATATAAAAGATTTAAATAATGTTATATTGATACGAAAATGACGACGAACGATCCAAGGCTACAAGTGTTACACCTGCCCCATCAACGGACGATTCTCCGGCAAAAGTAAAAGTATCAATCAATCAGATACGCATAAATGGTGGCCTTATCGCTAAAAGAGATTTCTTCCAGACAACCTTTGGATAGATAGCGAGTTAAAGATATAAAAAGTCCGGTGTTCGGTTAGCCGTAGTCAGTACGTTCACGTTTACGCCAGTGAATTACGTATAGTGTATAGTATGCCTCTACCTATACTCATTACACACTTACTTCTTACCAGTACTGTTGTTTAGTCCGTCAACATAGGGGGTAAAGCATGGGGATAAAGCCTATTGCCATTACCGCTACTTAAACTATTATTGAAAATCAATAACCATTATACAATCCGAACCCAAATTGTAACATAGCATCACTAGCTCTGAACTTTAGGGTTACACAGATTAGGTACAAAAAAACTGGCCAAGTGCGAGTCGGACTCGCGCACAAAGGGTTCCGTACCAAAACGGTAAAAACATCACGTCTGTTGTATGGGAGCCCCCTTAATATTTATAATATTTTATTTTTTAGTATTAGTTTCATCGTCCTGTGAAAATTTGAACTTGCAAACTATCACGGTTCGTGAGATACAGCCCAAGACAGACGGACGGTCGGACAGCGAAGTCTCAGTAATAGGGTTCCCGTTTTACCCTTTGGATACGGAATCCTATAAAACATATATTTAAATTATTTCAGACACTATAGTTTTATAGTCATACTACTGATAATGAAAATATTATGATAAAAGATACTTTATAAAGATAAATTCAATGTTCCACTCGAGGTAAGCACGAAAACGATAAACAACTGATTAAGAGCTATATCTAGCTCGTAGTTGTACACGTAGGTACTTTATCGTACTGACCTAAAGTTATGTCATACTGGTTATAATTATGCTTATATTCCCGAGGAGGTAGGCATCAAACACACAGACATCACGCCTATATCCCGAAGGGGTAGGCAGAGGTGCATTACACACCCACAACCTGCCAGCATTCCCAGTCCCACGTAATAGGGGGCAAGCCCATTGCCGCCACCGGGCACACCGGGAATTTAATAAAATGTAGCAGCTATATTGTAATTTTCAAAAAAAATTTAAACCCGTTGCCTTGCGAGTAAATTTTGATGAAAGGCAACAAAATCCCACGTGCAGCCGCTGTGGCACAGCCAATTAAAGTTCTGGGCGTCTCGGAATATACATTTTAAAAACCACTCAATTGTGACTCGGGACTCGCGCACGAAGGGTTCAATAAATCAATCAATCAAACCATCCGTACCATTATATATTAAAACGGCAAAAATAAATCACGTTTGTTGTATGGGAGCCTACTTAAATATTTATATATTTAATACGACAATTTGTCTGTCTGTCTGTCTGTCCATCCGTCGCGTTTTTCAATTTACATACCTACATCTGCATGAATTTTTTTTTTTTATGCGATACAAAGCTCGTCGGGATAACTAGTTTATTTGATTCTGTTTTTTAGTATTTATTGTTATAGTGGCAACATAAATACATAAATTTTCAACTATATAACTATACGGTTCATGAGACACAGCCCGGTGACAGACAGATGGACGGACGAACAGCGGAGTATTGGTAATAGGTTCCCGTTTTACCCTTTGGGTACGGAACCCTAAGTTATGGAACAGTATGTAAATTATAGTGTTTTCAAATAATTACACCTTACCCCAATTAATGTACACAGACGGTGTATCAAAAATGAGTAAATACCGCGTGAAAGTTAATCTTTACTAATAGGGGCGAGCCTATTGCTGTTACCGGCTACAATTAAAAAATCAATAACTATTCTATAATCTGAACCTTCTAAGAGCCAGGGCAGTTACATACCTATCAACAATCTCTGCAATCCGAGTAGTTATGTCATATCTATTTATCTATATCGGCCAGAGACTTGGGATGGCGATGGCGCGATGGCGCTCGCTTCGCTTATGTCGGCAACTCGGCATCGTACAAAAGATAATAAGTGGTTAACCAATACTATCTAACATTGATTTATATCATGATTTAGTAATTAACTACGTAAAACCACGTTCTTGGATTATTATTCTTTTCGTAGTCTCAAAAACAATATATAGTAGGCACAGGTATTTAAGAGGCATATACATACACACACAAGCATTATTTGTATATTCTTAGTATATCTAGAACGCTCCTATTACCTATTTGAACGCATCCAATGTGATGGTTATCTATTTAAATAAAAATGAATTGCCGTTCGTTTGTCTCGCTTAAACTCGGGAACATTGGTGGAAGTTGTGGGAAGGTTTAAAAGGGCGGCATGAAGTTCGCCGGGACTCGGGACGGCTAGTTTATCATAAATCAGGATAACCTTTTACGTGGGATCACCAAACAAAAGTATTGGTCAAATGTTAGTGTGTAACTCAACTTTGTTGACCTCCTTGGGGATATACACTTGATTATAAGTAAGTGCTTCTACCAACATCTTCAGGGCCCAGGTCATCCTCATCTGCTCGCGGTGCACCTGCTGACATACGAACTAGGCTCTGGCAAATAATACTTCTAATGAATGGCAATAGGCTCCGACAATGACCAGCAGCAATGTTACTGGCGAAATTCGGGCGAATGATAATAATATAACTCTGTGGAATCATGCGTGATTATTTCAAATGAATACATAGAGAAGTTTTTATTTTTTAGGGATTCGTTCCCACTAGTTCTACTAAACAGTTCTACCGTAGAACTATATAGTGGGAATCTTTATTTCATCTAGTTCTACGTAGTCTTTCGAGTAAACTAATGGGAAATTTTGTTCCCACTAGTACTATGATGGACGTGGATGCCGAGGCAGAGTGGTTCAGGAGAGCCATGTCGCAAATCTGCGATGCGGCGATGCCTAGGGTTACACCCGGCCCGGCCAGGAAGCAGGTGTACTGGTGGTCGTCGGAGATTGCACAGCTGCGTGCAGCATGCGTCTCCGCCCGCCGCCAGTACACCAGGTTTCGCCGGAGGCATCGTCGACCAGACGACGCGGCAGCCCGGGAGGCGGAGCTATATGCGTCCTACAGAGAGGCTAAGGGCACCCTCCAGAAAGCGATCACGCGGGCTAAGACGACAGCACGCGAGGAGCTCCTGGAGACCCTGGAGCGGAACCCATGGGGGCGCCCGTACCTGCAGGTCAGAGGTAAACTCCGACCGAGGGCGCTCCCACTGACCCAGAGTCTCCAGCTGGATCGGCTGGAGGGGGTCTTGGACTCTCTGTTTCCGACGAGCGCGGAGGAGCACATCCCTCCGAGCATGGCTCCGTCTCAGACGCCCAATGCGGATAGCAGCGAAAACGACGTACCCGAAGTCAGAGAGGGTGAGTTAGGAGCGGTGGTGCTTCGGCTCAGTCGCCGGAAAACTACCGCCCCTGGACCCGACGGCATTCCGGGCCGTGTATGGGTCCTGGCCCTCGAGGAACTCGGGCCTCGACTGAGGGGGCTCTTCAGCGCATGCCTCGAAAGGGGCCAGTTTCCCAAGGTGTGGAGGACGGGGAAACTGGTCCTGATCCGGAAAGCGGGGCGGCCGGTGGACTCACCGTCCGGTTACCGGCCGATCGTGCTGCTCGACGAGGTGTGTAAGCTCTTTGAGCGAATTATCGCGGAACGCCTCGTCGAGCATCTCACGCGTGTGGGCCCAGACCTGGCGGATAACCAGTATGGTTTCCGTCGGGGACGGTCCACCGTGAGCGCGATCATGCGCGTGAAGACCCTAGCGGAGGAAGCAGTCTCGCGGGGCGAGGTGGTGTTGGCGGTGTCTCTTGACATCGCCAACGCCTTTAACACCCTACCCTGGAGTTGCGTTACGGAGGCACTGGTATATCACAAAGTGCCTCTGTACCTCCGTCGTATTGTCGGGGCATATTTATCCGAGAGGGCTATAACTTACCCTAGCTGGCTCGGGCCAGCTCGGCGAGATGTCTCGTGCGGTGTTCCACAGGGGTCGGTCCTAGGACCTCTCCTGTGGAACATCGGATACGACTGGGTGTTGCGGGGTGCGTTGCCTGAGGGCGTCAGCGTAACTTGTTACGCCGACGATACCCTCGTCACGGCGCGGGGAGCAACGCACCAGGAGGCAACACTCAAGGTCACGACTGGGGTTGCTGTAGTCGTGGGTCGGATACGGCGGCTGGGACTGGACGTGGCACTGAATAAGTCCGAGGCTCTGTGTTTTCACGGACCTCGGCGCGGGCCACCTCCAGGATCCAGCATAAATGTAGGGAGCGTTAGCATCGGCATCGAGCCCTCCATGAAGTATCTGGGACTCGTACTCGATGGCCGGTGGAACTTCGGACCACATTTCCGAAGTTTGGTCCCCAAAGTGACGGGGGCAGCAGCCGCGCTTTCGCGACTGATGCCTAACTTAAAGGGACCCAACGCTTCCTGCAGGAGACTGTACCTGGGGATCGTGCGGAGTATGGCCGTATACGGGGCTCCCGTATGGGCGGCGAGACTGACGGCCAACAACGCTGCTATATTGCACAGATCGTTGAGGACCTTGGCCGTCAGGACAATAAGAGGGTACCGCACGATCTCTCTAGAGGCTGCATGTCTCCTAGCCGCGACCCCTCCATGGGACCTGGAAGCGAGAGCCCTTGCGTCATTGTTTCAATGGCACAAGGAGGCGCTGGAGCGGGACCACAGGCCTGCGTCTCGAGAAATCGAGGCCCAGCGGTCCCATCTCCGCCAGGATCTCATGGAGACATGGAAGGTGCGACTTGAGCAACCTAAGTGGGGAACCACCACCATCGCGGCGGTGAGACCGATCATGGAGGACTGGCTGCAGAGGCAGCACGGTGGCCTCACGTACCGTGCGACACAGATCATCACCGGGCACGGAAACTTTGGTGGGTATCTGTTTCGCATGCATCGTGAGGTCACACCCGCGTGTCAACACTGCGAGGCTTCCGGCGAAGACACGGCATTCCACACGTTGGTGGAATGCTCAGCGTGGGCAAGTCAGCGCCGGGACCTCGTTGTGGGCCTGGGCGTGGATACTCTCTCACTGGAGACCATGCTACGAGCCATGGTCTCTAGCGAGAGCCAGTGGAACGCGGCCGTTTCCTTCTGCGAGCAGGTTATGCTCGTGAAGGAGACGGCCGGAAGGGCGAGGGAGCGTATCCTCCCCGCTGAGTTCCGAAGTCTGCGGCGTGGGCGCCGCATACGTGACTACGCCCAGGACCATCGACCTCCATGATCGGGGCCTGAGGACGATGGATTAGCAACCCACCGTCCCTACAGAAGCAGGCTAGAAGGGCTGCGTGATGTGGGGCTTCACCCCATGCACGCCTTCACTCACCGACGCGGGATAAAACCCGACCCTAGAGATGCGGGGTAACACCCGACCACCACGCAGTGGCCACTCAAGTGACCAAGGTCCGCCGGGTGCCACTGGGAATTCTTTCAGTATCTACCGGAGGCACTCGGCAATGGACGTAGGTGCGGCCGCAGCCACAAGCCGCGGATTAAAAAAAAAAAAAAAAAAAAAAGACTAGTACTATGATATTATGTATAACAAAATAGTAGAACTATAGTGGGAATATCTCTCATCCCACTTGTTCTACCTAGGTTCTAGAGTAGGTATGTAGAAACATCAAACATCGTCGAACGAAACAGTTCTACCGTAGAACTAGTGGAAATTTTTTTCCCACTAGTTCTACGTAGAACTGTTTAATAGAACCAGTGGGAACGAATCACCATTTGATTACCATTTCATCAAGTAAGGATGATTTGGACGAAGATATTGTTTAAGGGTGAAATTCTAAAAACTTTTAACGTCCGTTTGGTAGGTAATTGGCATTTTTCACGTAGGAAAATACCATGGAGCAAATATAGAGGTAACGTAAAATACGCGGTGGGCCGGTGTTGAATGTTAACTATTTAAGAGATTGCAACAATGAAATAGGTTTAACCACATATCTATATTTAATACGACAACTTGTCTGTCTGTCTGTCCGTCCGTCGCGTTTTTCAATTTACATACATTTGCATGAAATATTAAAATGTTCTTTTTTTGGAGTTTACTCCTTAAGAATCGATTTTCATATATAAGGCGCCCGGTATGAGAAAAATCCGAGGGATAAAACCTACTAACAAGTAACGAAAATCGTGTCACGTTTTTGGTGCGCACCTCTAGTGCGCAACTTTCTAATTTGTTATGGTTAGATACTCGTACTTAAGGAGTAAACTCCAGTCGTGCGTCGGAGCTGACACACACACTTTTTTTTTTTTTTTAATATATTTTATATATATTTTTTAATAACTAGTTTAAAATTAAAATAATTATTGATGTTTATATGTATAAGTACCTACTTTAACAACAGCTTTACCGGTGTTAAATCTATAATACGAGTAGGTAACATGCAAGTATATTAAATAAAATCGGTTTAGTAATTCATGTGATTTGTGCATTCAAACAAACACTGCGTCTGTACAGTGTGAGTAGGTCTATAAAACATAGCATTTATAACCCCTATATCGCCTATGAGGTAGGTAGAGGTGGGACACACCAACAATTAAGGTTCATACATATAGGTACATACTTAGTAAAAATCGTACTTACGTCCGTTATCCGTGCCGTGTTGTATCACACTGCTATGAATAATACACCGACTATAAAATTATATAATGATAACGTTTCAATCCACGCGTATTAAATACTGCGACCACACTTCAGGAAAGAAACAATATTATTTTTATTAAAATTTATAAACTCATGTGTTCAGCTCTGACGAGGTTCGTTAATTTGTTAACATTAAATAAACAATGCTTGATTCTCACAGAATATTCACTCACATATTTTACGCGCTATTTTAATGTTTAACAAGCGCGTAATTTTACAAAATGACAACTTTAACAGAAGAGCACACAGTCTTATGTAATACGTTTGGCACTCAACTAAACTAAAGATTCACCACCGACAACTAGAGGAAGAGTAAAAATGGCGGCAAATATTAAAAAAAACAAACATCTATTATTTCTTTTCATCATTGCAGCCAAATCTTTTTAAGAAAGGTTCACAGCTGTTTACCTGCGTGTCATTATCATTTGAATGGGTACCCAACCTTTAATGACAGTATTCAAGAAGATAAATAGTATTATAGGCACACCGGGAAGTCAACAACAAAGTATTTACTCAGTAAATATTCTCATTGTTATGAAGATTTGCAAAGTTTTTAAATGATTTTTTAAATGATTTATGAGTTTGTGAATGAATAACAAACAAAAGTTAACTTTTAAACTATTGCGTTTTGTAATCTATATTATAATAGTGGTCGCCCATATAGATATCTATAGCATAGATTATATAGTAGTATGGATTATAAGTAGTAAAGTACAAAGCAATATAACTCGCGATGAAATAAAATTAGAAATCATGTGATTACGAACTGAAGGATGTAGAAGACTAAATAATTTAGACGTAGTTATAAAATTTGAAGTACTCGTTGTTTTTACATATTTTGTGCCCAAAATATTGTACTGTTCAATTATCATCATTAGCTCAAAACTGTTAGTTCTTTACTTCACTACAGCTAGAACAGGTATTGCCTTTATGTTTTTGGTTTGTCAAAATTTTCGGCATTCCGGTCATAACATCACTGCAACGAAGACTTTAGAACATCAATAGCAATTGTTCTTAGGGTCTAATGAGCTACTGTAAAGTTACAGCCGTGTCGCTCTTCATATCGTCACCTGTATGGCAAACTTGCGAATCTGCAATTTTGGCGAAATCCTGTTTTTTGATTTAACGTTCTACTAACATGGTGATACACAATGTCACAAAGTTTCAACTCTGTATCTTGATTAGTTTAGGAGATATCAGAGCAACATATTTGCGTATCTAACACAATTTTCGTTTGTTACAATGGCAAATTAACTTGGTGTAGATAGTAATATTTACCGCGAAATCTTCTCCTTTTTTAATAAAATGTCTATGGTAAACGTGCGAATATGGTATATACGTATCTTTGAAAAAGTATCATTGGAGGTTTAAATGTATAACAGACCATGGTCAAGTTACCAATATGCACTATTCGCATAATTACCATGGTGTATCTCTTTGAAGATTATCAAATACACTATGGTAAATTAACCTATGTGTCATATTCGTTGATTTGCCCTGGTGTAAAATCTTTGAAAATTATCAAATACACTACGGTAAATTAATTTATGTGTCATATTCGTTGATATGCCGTGGTATAAAATCTATGAAATCACCAAATACAATATGGTCAATTAACCTATGTGGCAGATTCGTTGATTTGCTGGTAAGAATTTCCGAAAATTATGCTACAAAGCACGAATAATTTGCCTTCATGATTGATTCGTGATTTTAGCCTGACAAAACTGTCAAAAAGTAGACAACAGTCAACTAACTTAGAGTAATAATCTATATATATAATACGCCAGTGAAGCCGCTTCTCCTCCTAAACTAAGAGTCGCACAGTCTCAAGTGTGGCACACCGTTGGAAAGGTCGTGGTCTCAAGTGGTGCGATAAGATTAGAAATTTGACAAAAAGTAAAAAAAAAAAAAATTACTTACGCAGTTTGCGCTAAGGGTTGCTAGTTAACTATAATGGCATTGTTCCTACTACGAGCCCCAATGCAAAATAGTTCGTCTATTATAGTATGAAATTTCTTTATAAGATTTTTTTTAACTTCATTATTTTTGTCTGTCTATATAAAATATTAAGCTGTTCTACTATCGCATGTCGCGTTACTTATGCCCTTTTTTAATTATGAACCAATAAACTATTTTAGCGTTTTAAATTCACAGATATCCTGTTTTAAATTTGAAGAAGTTGTAAGCAAAATATTTCGTCTAATTGTTAATTGATGCAAAAGAGTTTGTCTATCATTGAGTTAAGTAAGATTATACCTTCTTTGTACAACAATATGGTCCATAATTTAAATTTGTAAAAGTAATTCTGTGTCATTTGTCAAGTGAGACAGTATAAATTCTGAAAATTTCAGTTATTTTCATTAGTTTTCACATAACAATGGGTCGTGGCAAACCCGTGTGTGATGAGCTTCGAAAGCGAATAGTTTGTGGTTACCAAATATCCAAAGACTTAATACTTCCCAGATCTACGGTCGAATTTTTCATTCAGCACTATAAAAAGAATGGAACCACTTCTTGTTTAAAGAAAACTGGTCGACCACGCATCTCTATATAGCACCTCATCAATGCGTTTCATAAACAGTTATTTTCTGGCTTAGACAATAAGCAACACCATTCACTGTTTTCCCATAGCACAAGCTTATAGCTTAGTTTGGGCTAGATGACGTTGTGTGAGAGCTGTGGCAATGCTACCAGCAATATCAGTCAGCTACGACAGAGGATTTTTTCCATGAATCTTAGTAAAAATTCTAAAGATTTATTTTTACTGAAAAAAAATTGTAATTTGTAAAAAAAATATCCTGGTAAAATATAAATCAATGTCACATATACGATAATACCTCACTTTGTAAGATACTATTATCTACAATACACCCATCGATTCGGTTTCAATACCATGCAAGATAATCGACAAACTCAGTAAGTAGTCCGATGTATATATTATACGATATCCGATGTATATATACTTGTAGGTATACATACATGTACAAACGAGATAAAGTAATTTAAATTGATCATCTTGTCAGACAAATGAAATTTTTGGTGCAGCAGAGATTTTAGATGTGTAACATAAGTCCCTTAAGCTATTAAATTAGGCGAAAAAAAACTTTATGAACAACTATTTGCTGTTTTCGACCGACTTCCAAAAAAGGAGGAGCTTCTCAATTTGACTGTATGTTTTTTTTTATGTTTGCTACCTCATATTGGGTGAACCGATTTAAAAAAAAATTAAATGAATACTTCTTAAGTGGCCCATTTCAATTTGGTCCCATTCCGACAATTATTTGGTCCCATTTCGGTAGTTTGAAGTCGGTTGTTGTGTCAATGTTTGACGTGTAGTTTTAGAGATAGCTTCTTTTTCTTTAAAGTGACGCTAGATAGGTTCATGTCCGATACCTACGAGTATATCCCATTAAAATTCTCGCACTATTGTGATCGATAACGGCAACCCTCTTTGCATGGGACTAACGAAGCTACTTGTTAAATTGGGTTTGTAATACACCTCTGCCTACCCCCTCGAGTCTATAAGCGTGATTGTATAGTATATATTATGATTCTCCTGTACCAATTTCAGTTAATATAGATATAAGTAATATCATATAGATTAAAGCCAAACTGTCGAAGGAAATTGTCGATTGAACTCGGACTGTAAGTGGTTCGACAATCTAAAGGTCTGTTTGTTTTACTAAAGGTACCTACGTATATACTATATATTCATATACTATATACCTACATATCTACATCTGTTATCCTAAAAGGATAGGCATAGGTATATAATTTGTCCATTTTATAACACTAGCTTTAGGTCCCACGTAACAGGGGGCCAATAACTGGAACATTTTTTACAGATTGATGATGTGAACTATGGATATGGGCCCCTTAGCACCCCCAGGTTGCACCAATAGGGGTCCCACCTAATCAATTATAATTATAGATAAATTATACCACTCTCAAACATCTTATTTTCCTTCTTCGGATTTCCGATACATTTTATTTTTCGACAGAACCCAACCCTTGTTATGTAAACTGATGAAATAAACCTGTAGTTTTCCTTCAACTACACGATCTTTTATAATATGTTTTCTGTTTGACCGTAAAGTGTCATGCAATATTTTTATCTCGCTGGCTTTGGCGCGATGGCGGGCACATATCTACAGTTTATTATCTATGTTTAAACTGGTGTACAATAAAGTTTATTTATCCCAAAGTGCGGTGTAATTTGAACGAGGAACGGTCCATTTTTATTCAGATCAGAATAGTTATAAATTCAGGAACATAAATCTACACGGGTCGAACGGATACCGAAGGGACCAAATTCGATGCTCGGGTTCGATGTTCAGGAATAATAAAAAATGTTGAGATGATGCACGCAACATATTGCAACCGGCCTGTCTGTAGTCATGTAATTTAAAAATCGAACATGATAATTTAAAAAACAGAAATTTGAGCGTTTGAAGTACCTAATCATGCCTTGGTCATCTGAGAACTGCATGACTCAGAGGTACCCACGTTTATTACCACGTGCTGTAATGTCAATGTGATAACCGCCTTTATGGTCTAGTTGTTTCAACTTGCAGACTGGGGAGAATTTCTTTCGTCTGTACCTCTACATCTCTACATCTACGGGTTCTGTCAGATCATGTTTGAGGCCGTATTTATCAACCGATTTGCATGAAACTTTACACACACACTCCTTGCTTACAATGAATAACATTTGAATGATATTTTTTGGATTGGATGACAAATGAAAGAGTAATAAAGAAAATTGAAGAAGACACTTTCTAAACAAAGCCACTAGTGGTTAGTGACAGGTACTGCCTAAACGTAAACATTGGACTCGATTCCCGGCCAGGACAAATTCTGTTTTCAATTCGACACATTCATAAAAATAACTGATAAAACCTACATTGCCTAACTGATTTGCGCCTGAAGTAAACAATACATATTAGGCGTAAAACTAATCAAATATTATAAACAATTCATTATGATAAGTGTACATAGTATAATCAGCTATTAGATTTAGATTAAGTCTTGCCAAAGATCTAACGCGTAGCTGATATTGACAACAACTATTCAGTGATATTAATCTCAATCACTTTACCGAGGCCACGTATACAACTTAAGTAGTAAACTACCTAAAGAGCGGTTCCGGTCACTACATGGACGGCGCACCGAACGAAAATTGTGACCACGCTTACCTGGTGGTAGCTGATTACTGGAATTCATAAACGCTATTGAAATCAAAAATATTTACTACTCTCTTAGGCAGCCCACACAATGACAGATCGCCTGCAGGCTTCAGATGGCCTTATTTGTTCGATTTTCAACCTTATCGACTAACGTCTGTATTCAATTTCAACCATATCGACCGTCTAAACGAACTTAGACTGCAGGCGGATTGTCGGTGGCTATTATAATTAAAACTTATTGTTAAGATACAGCAGCAGCTCTCCTCAATAAGGTAAAGTCGACCTTTGGATCCTTAACATCTCACTGTGCTGAAACAGCCGTTGCCAAACATTGATTTTTATTGCCTATTTTAAATTGTCACCCTATCCTATCGTCCGTAGATGGCCTCCCAGTTACACTAGCGTATGGATAACCATAGTACGCCGCCAATCAAATTTTAGTTGAACTTTATTACAGTACAGTAGATACAGTGCCTGGGAGCGGCAATAGGCTTGCCTCCTATTAAAATTACTGACCCCTTGTATGTCTCGTAGTATATCAAAGTCATTTTATATGTCCATTGGAATTCTGCTTCTATACGCCCTTCTGTCATCTCTATCATGAAGGTGTAGTCTCTACTATTAAATTGCCTCTGTGGCGCAGTGGTTAAGTATGCGACTGCTGTCCCTTCTTTATTGTCCGATTCCGATTGAAATGGTAATGAAATGTATTGTTATTTATTGTTTTGCTTTTTAGTATTCTTAGGTTGATTTTTTTAGAAAACACTATATTAACCAATAGTGTAAATGTACTCTGTGATATTAACATTGACGTTGGCTGAATGATCAGTTGACCGATGGCGAATTTAAAAAAATTGCTTCATGACAGAAATCATAGAGTAAGGTAATATATTGACAGAAATGTTAATATTTAAAGTATTTACAGTTTTAATTTGCTATTTATTGAATTTTTCATATTATTATTTTATTAAACCTTTTAACTGCTATTATATTATGGTGGTACAATGGTACTATGTACGGACTGCCACGCTCGAGGTCTCGGGTTCGATTCCCGGGTCTGGTGGATAATGTATAATTCTCTTTAGAATTTTACCCAGATAATTATACCAGAGTCTGGAACTTGTGCCCGGTAAATGGCAATAGGCTCGCCCCCTATTACATGGGACCTAACATAGCTGGCGAGATGTGGGTGTGTTTGCACACCTCTGCCTACCCCTTCGGGGATAAAGGCGTGATGCTATGTTATGTTTTATTTTTATTTTTTTTATATTATAAATTATAATAATAATGAGTTCAGAAAGTGATACTACTGTTTTATTGACAAAAGATGAATCAGTAGGTTTATCAACATTTACCTACGTCAACAATAGACACGGTGACTCCTCCAGTTTAACTTATGAAGCTATTACTGCTGATGACAATGAAATACTAGGAACTCAACACTTGCATTTCGATTTTACTCCAGACCCAGACATTGATAACGATTACAACCAAAACAAATGCTCAGAGTTTTGGAAATTCATCAATAGTATACCTGAAATACAGCATTTGAAAGTGATACCGGTAAGTACTGACGTACATGATTGTATATATATTTATTATGTTATAAATTTTTACTCTCAAATAATATAGACTCTTTAAATCACAAAAATCTGCGACCTTCCCTAATAAGGAGAATACTCTGCCACTGAACTACGATGACTTGCAAACCACTAAGCTGGGAAAGCACCTAAAAACCCGAATTTATTGCAGTCCCAAAAAATATAGAGATAATAGTAGAGAAGTAGGAATTAAAGGAGTAGAGATACGAGAGAGAACTGCTCTCTCTGAACATAAACTTGCTGACGATAAAGGTAATGTTATGGTATATTTCAAAGTTGGCTTTATTTTTTTATAGTAAAAGGTTCTTTTACAGCTATATGGTTCATATCACGCTCACCTGCACGCAAAAGCGGACGAAGCTCTGTCAAATACATAGGTATAAGAAGTGGGGTCAACATAGTGACTGGTCAAATAAACGCCGCTATCTACCTATTCGGGGTTAGTTGGGTATGACTTTTTTTTTGTATGTAGGAATAAATATAGCAGATACTAGGTATGCAATGCATTCTGTTGTTGCAATAATTGAGCTGAGTTTGTCAATCCGGGCCGAACTCCTAAACGACTGGACCGATCTTTATGAATTCAAATAAATGCACTCACGGTGATGGTCACTATGACCGTGCCAAATTTCAAAAAGATCTGTCCAGTCGATTAGGAGGAGTTCAATCACGAACGAAATACACGAGTCGTCTAAGAAAGAGCTTTGTAAACTCCGCTCAATAAATCGCCTAACATCTAGTTTGTAAAACGGTGTAGACTTTTTGCCAGAAACCGGGTAATTGACATTCTCTCACTTCCTTGACGCACGGCGACGTCACATATTTATGCTGTGGGATGCTGCCGGCGGCTTATCAGAGGCTCTTTGTTCTATATTGTTCTATGTTATATCTCTCTCCATTGTTTCTCTGTCATCACTTATTTCTCTCCAAACTGTATTCCACTTTTCACTAAACGAGTTGTTTTCCGAATATTTTTTATGGGATCCTCACTCACCCCATCAAATAATATTTGAGTTATAAATACTCATTCACACACAAAATCTTTAAATCGTTACCGTTAACCTGAACCGGTAGACATAGGAGTTTATTATGGCCATATTTCGCTAATCGGTTGGCTGTGTCACGTAATAGGGGGCACTTTGAGTGTATTTGCCAGAGTCTCGCCCGTGAGAATGACTTATGCCAAGGACTCAGCACCACAATTATTATAAATAATTATAATAATATATTTCAAGCTCTAGTCAAACCCTTATTGAAAGACAAGCTTCATTCCCACTGCTCAGTAGGAAAAAGGGAATATAATCTTGAAAACGGCTCGCTACAAAGAAAGGGAAATACAACTGGTGAGTTTCAAATAGGAACACCTACTCAGATTTAGGTATGAACTAACTACATATATTAGACAGCCCGCGCGCGGGATGTGACGTGTTCAGATTTAAAACGTTTACATCTAGTGACAGTGTCAGTGCCGCATCCGCACCGGCTGCACCCTGCCCCGCACAGTGCCCGGTCTAATATAAATCATGCCTTAGCCATGGGTTAAATGTACCTGTTCGAACTGGTAATTACCACTTTCTCACTTAAGGCTGTCATCAAATAGTTTGTGGAGTTTCGTACGGCATGTAGCTTCTGAAAGTCACTGACCTTTCCTCTCTTTCGGCTTTCTCATTTCCCTGCCCCTCATTCTTCTGAGGCCATGGGGTTATCCTTCAGAGGGAGAAAATATGAAAAAAAAAACTTTTTCAGAGATAATGAATACCTTCTTGGCATTTTCTTTAATTTAGGTCATATATTATATTTTTTTCGTAACTTAATCGCCAGATACTACCAAATCGTGATTTGGTAGATATTTTGAAGTCAAAGTTCCCTAGACTGTCGAAGTCTGCAGGGCGAGCATGGCGGTACAAATATAAATAATCACAAACAATGTGTTGATTAGGCCACGTCATCGACATTTTCTGCGATATCATTGGTTATCGACAAACTCTTCCTACCACCATGGTCACCCTGCAGGGATATAGGTACTTTCGGACTTCTCCAACTTTACAATCAGAAGCGCTAATTCACTCTATATGGCCATAAAGAAAGATAAACTATTTAAGCCAATAGTTGTCTATTATATAGTAGATTTCCCGTCTAAAGGCAACTTAAATGTCATCTGTATATAAGATTAATTGATATTGTTTACCAAACTAACAGAAAGCCTAAAGGGAATTTCATTAATCTACTTTGTTAGATAGGTTCAGCCAGACCACTCAGCCACGTGAAGTATAGGGACTAATGGTCGGATAGTGAGCGATGTCATAAATCATTATAGTCACTTCACTAAAGAGCGTGTTGTGAAGGATACTGATAGAATATGGCTTGGTATTGGTTCAGACTTTCACATTTAAATACTTGAAGTAACCTCGCAGAAATAAATGAGA
The DNA here is from genome assembly GCA_963556515.1 of Nudaria mundana. Classification (NCBI taxonomy): domain Eukaryota; kingdom Metazoa; phylum Arthropoda; class Insecta; order Lepidoptera; family Erebidae; genus Nudaria; species Nudaria mundana. Next base: position 23,089,197 of record OY748294.1, read on the forward strand.
TATTAGATTTTTAAACATTCGTAACATAGAACTGGGTCCAATTGAAAGAGTATTTTATTGTTGAATAGCTTATTTATATAGGCAGGCTATAGCCTGCCTATATAAATAACAGTATATAAAAAACAGTATTAGATGGATTGGATGACGTAATATAAATAACAGTATATAAAAAACAGTATTAGATGGATTGGATGACGTAATATTCTATAGAATATTACGTCATCACCCTAAGACTGTTGGAAGGGGACCAGCAAGAAAGATATTCACATTTAGTTTGCAGTATAACCCTATTATAAAAGATAAGCTTTTTACCTTTCTGAGAATTTAAAAGTATATTAACCTAAAACTTTGTCCATCTTTTCATATGCTCTCGGAATCTCATAACTTAATCTCTAGAGAGCTATTCTATTAACATTTACTTTTCTATAGGATCGCGCCGCGTTTGCACTCATCCTGTGAAGGGATCAACTCCGAAGTCTTGTCCCTGTAACCCTGGAATTTCCAAACTCAACCCTCTCATACCTCTAATCAACAGTATGGAACAATTTGACAGGAAACATTCAAAGTTAGTATCATGCAATAAGGCTTAGGGCGAAACTAGACAAGTTTCTTCTTAAACCAGTGGAATTAGAGTACGAAGTTAGTTGGTTCATAATGTTTTTCTTTTTAGGTTTTTCCAAGGTAGTCGCCCCACGGAAAATATTGAAGTTCGGCCGCATCGCAGTTAGACTGGTAGGCTGGCCCCAAATGGGTTGGTAAAAGGATCTGTGGATGATGATGATGTTTTCGTGACTTTTAAACTAGGACCAAGGTAGCATATTCGGAATTCGTACGAACAGAGCTGTGGGCCCACAGCTCTGTTTAATATACAAGTACTTAGAAGTCATAATTTGTAATACTGTTTTTTGATATGTAGCTATAACTGGTACCACGGTGAACAAAGGTAACAATAATGTTATTCTACTCTTCAGGTCCAAGGAACTACCAACAACGAACAGTTACAGTTGTCCAATCAACAACGAACATAATGTCCATTAAATCCTTTTATGGATTATTTTATATATTTTATTGTATGTTTATACCAAATATTGTTGTTCTAATTCCTTTATTTCCTCAGTATCAACATATTTTTAATTTGTTATTCTTTTTCGTTTGGATATCAAACTTGGCAGTCAATCCGTAGAAAAGGTATTGCACGTACAATAACGCACGTATAACTTTATAATAGGTAATGCAGGCTCCTGTTTTGGTAATAGGTAGGTACTATTCAAAGGAACAGACGTACGAAGTGTACACAACTTGCTGTGACCATTGTAGTCCATTGAAATGTTACATTTTTTGGGGCTAAGCGTGCAAAAGTCAGAGAACGCGTTTTTATTTTTTAGATATCAAGAGGGGGGTAGTGTAAAGCTAAATCCAAGTTTGTGGGGTCCCAAACCTTATGGGTTTTCCGCCATCTTGAAAAAGGGTTGCAAATCGTTATCGCGCTTTATCGGGAAAACTATTCATCGCACAAAAAATTAACGACATCATTTTTGTTGCAAATTATTAAATTATTCAATTATTGATCATTCGTTCGTAACTTGTAAATACCATTGTAACAAAAATTTGCATGTTTTTTCTAGGCTATAAAACAGCGCACTCTAAAACTATATTGAACATCATTGTATTCCACCTGTTTTATGTGAATTAATACTTACTTACTTAAGCGTCTCAGAGAAGTAATTTACATCCATGCATGCATACATGTGTAAAGAGGTTTAACATGACGTGATAAAAACCATAGAACATATGACCATAACCATACATCCTCTACAAAAACGCAAATGTCATAACAATATTTCTAAGGTACAATATTATTGTTGCTAGGTTATCTTTATCATCAACTATTTTACTTTTCACACCTATCCACTAAAATAAGAAAATATCGATGGAATCTGTGAATTCATTACTAGGGTGTACCAATTTATTCGACAATGAGGGTTGTAGCTACACGACGACGCCTGACGACGCCAAGAAAAGCGAGAATGATGAGACTACAAGTACATTCGGCGACTCATCTTGTGGCGAACCAATCTTTGGTCAATGTATCCAATTAGACTTTACTCCAAATGAAGAAATTGACAACGATTATGTGCAGAATAAATGCTGCAAATTCTGGCAGTTCATCAAAAGTCATCCTGAGATACATCATCTGATGGTTTTACCGGTGATGAGATTTTTTGGTGCTTAGTGGTATTAACATGTCTTGGACCTGCAATATGCCTGAGAACGGCAGTACAACAATGACTGGCCAAATGAGGGCGTCTAGTCCTTTGGAGATAAAAATGTGATGATTCTATAACATTATTTTACCAGTGCTTAGTCTGATAATCAGCAGGTGTACCACTTACAGGTGAGGATGAGGTTGGCTTGTCTTTCTACTATTTCCATGCCACCCCTATGCAAAAATCAAAATCAAAATCAAAATATCTTTATTCATGTAGGTCACAAAGTAACACTTAGGAACGTCAAAAAAAAGAAAATACTTCTACATTTACATTAACCGCCAGATTCGCAAGGCAGTAGGTAGAGCCTGTGAGGAAAGAACCTGGCAAGAAAAACTCACGGCCACTCTTTTTATTCGCCAGTAAATACAATGATTCTGTTACAACAATAAAAAGAGGGCAAGGGCAGTACGTGACCATGTGTGGACCAAGTGCATGCACACATTGTCACTATAAGAGAATATAGACTCATGCTCATTACAGGAGAAGGTTTCCCATCAAACTGACGGTCCAAAAGCTGATATGGAACCAACTACTAGTTCCGAAAGGGGTAAATGCATAGAAACTCAAGACAGAACTGCATTATCAATGCTTGAATTTGCTGAAGAAAGAGGTATTTAACTTGCCTTATGTATAATCTTATGGTTCCGATATTTTAAGTATATATAGATATATGTACTCTAAAAATTATAAATAATGTCGTATCCGGTAATCGGGCACTAAATAATAAACCACAATTAGTTAATGACTACGTCTCAGTTGAACTCAACTCAACTGACTGAAAACTAGGTGTGTTTTGTTTGCTGTCTGTAGGTAGCATTACGAAACCCGAAAGAATGGGCCAATTTTGATGCGATTTTTTCTTTATATTAATCCAATTTGATCTCATTCGATGACACTCACTTCCTACGTGATAATGGAATGGCGGGGTATTTTAATGAATAAATATTTTTATAAGCAACTAGTGGTCCCGGCGAACTTCGTACCGCCTGAAATTTTGCTCATAAACCTTCCCTGAACCTCCACGAATATTTTAAGACCCAAATTATTCAAATCGGTCCAGCCGTTCATGCGTGATGTCGTGACCAAGGGAAATAGGGATTCATTTTTATATATTCATTTTTATTTATTTTTATTTTTATTCATTTTTATATTTTTTTTATATTCATTTTTTTTTATTTTTATTTATTATAGAGATGAAGTATGCTAACATTTCTCTTTACTCTTGGAAATAGAACAGTCGCTATTTCAAGCCCACCTTCCCGGGGGAGCCTTCAACCCCTATGGGAACGCGTCCCCAAGGTGGCTGATAGGGGAGTGCTCGTCTGGTTCTGCGTAAGTAGACTTTTTGCCAGAAACCGGGTAATTGACATTCTCTCACTTCCTTGACGCACGGCGACGTCACATATTTATGCTGTGGGATGCTGCCGGCGGCTTATCAGAGGCTCTTTGTTCTATATTGTTCTATGTTATATCTCTCTCCATTGTTTCTCTGTCATCACTTATTTCTCTCCAAACTGTATTCCACTTTTCACTAAACGAGTTGTTTTCCGAATATTTTTTATGGGATCCTCACTCACCCCATCAAATAATATTTGAGTTATAAATACTCATTCACACACAAAATCTTTAAATCGTTACCGTTAACCTGAACCGGTAGACATAGGAGTTTATTATGGCCATATTTCGCTAATCGGTTGGCTGTGTCACGTAATAGGGGGCACTTTGAGTGTATTTGCCAGAGTCTCGCCCGTGAGAATGACTTATGCCAAGGACTCAGCACCACAATTATTATAAATAATTATAATAATATATTTCAAGCTCTAGTCAAACCCTTATTGAAAGACAAGCTTCATTCCCACTGCTCAGTAGGAAAAAGGGAATATAATCTTGAAAACGGCTCGCTACAAAGAAAGGGAAATACAACTGGTGAGTTTCAAATAGGAACACCTACTCAGATTTAGGTATGAACTAACTACATATATTAGACAGCCCGCGCGCGGGATGTGACGTGTTCAGATTTAAAACGTTTACATCTAGTGACAGTGTCAGTGCCTGATCCGCACCGGCTGCACCCTGCCCCGCACAGTGCCCGGTCTAATATAAATCATGCCTTAGCCATGGGTTAAATGTACCTGTTCGAACTGGTAATTACCACTTTCTCACTTAAGGCTGTCATCAAATAGTTTGTGGAGTTTCGTACGGCATGTAGCTTCTGAAAGTCACTGACCTTTCCTCTCTTTCGGCTTTCTCATTTCCCTGCCCCTCATTCTTCTGAGGCCATGGGATTATCCTTCAGAGGGAGAAAATATGAAAAAAAAAACTTTTTCAGAGATAATGAATACCTTCTTGGCATTTTCTTTAATTTAGGTCATATATTATATTTTTTTCGTAACTTAATCGCCAGATACTACCAAATCGTGATTTGGTAGATATTTTGAAGTCAAAGTTCCCTAGACTGTCGAAGTCTGCAGGGCGAGCATGGCGGTACAAATATAAATAATCACAAACAATGTGTTGATTAGGCCACGTCATCGACATTTTCTGCGATATCATTGGTTATCGACAAACTCTTCCTACCACCATGGTCACCCTGCAGGGATATAGGTACTTTCGGACTTCTTCAACTTTACAATCAGAAGCGCTAATTCACTCTATATGGCCATAAAGAAAGATAAACTATTTAAGCCAATAGTTGTCTATTATATAGTAGATTTCCCGTCTAAAGGCAACTTAAATGTCATCTGTATATAAGATTAATTGATATTGTTTACCAAACTAACAGAAAGCCTAAAGGGAATTTCATTAATCTACTTTGTTAGATAGGTTCAGCCAGACCACTCAGCCACGTGAAGTATAGGGACTAATGGTCGGATAGTGAGCGATGTCATAAATCATTATAGTCACTTCACTAAAGAGCGTGTTGTGAAGGATACTGATAGAATATGGCTTGGTATTGGTTCAGACTTTCACATTTAAATACTTGAAGTAACCTCGCAGAAATAAATGAGATATTAGATTTTTAAACATTCGTAACATAGAACTGGGTCCAATTGAAAGAGTATTTTATTGTTGAATAGCTTATTTATATAGGCAGGCTATAGCCTGCCTATATAAATAACAGTATATAAAAAACAGTATTAGATGGATTGGATGACGTAATATAAATAACAGTATATAAAAAACAGTATTAGATGGATTGGATGACGTAATATTCTATAGAATATTACGTCATCACCCTAAGACTGTTGGAAGGGGACCAGCAAGAAAGATATTCACATTTAGTTTGCAGTATAACCCTATTATAAAAGATAAGCTTTTTACCTTTCTGAGAATTTAAAAGTATATTAACCTAAAACTTTGTCCATCTTTTCATATGCTCTCGGAATCTCATAACTTAATCTCTAGAGAGCTATTCTATTAACATTTACTTTTCTATAGGATCGCGCCGCGTTTGCACTCATCCTGTGAAGGGATCAACTCCGAAGTCTTGTCCCTGTAACCCTGGAATTTCCAAACTCAACCCTCTCATACCTCTAATCAACAGTATGGAACAATTTGACAGGAAACATTCAAAGTTAGTATCATGCAATAAGGCTTAGGGCGAAACTAGACAAGTTTCTTCTTAAACCAGTGGAATTAGAGTACGAAGTTAGTTGGTTCATAATGTTTTTCTTTTTAGGTTTTTCCAAGGTAGTCGCCCCACGGAAAATATTGAAGTTCGGCCGCATCGCAGTTAGACTGGTAGGCTGGCCCCAAATGGGTTGGTAAAAGGATCTGTGGATGATGATGATGTTTTCGTGACTTTTAAACTAGGACCAAGGTAGCATATTCGGAATTCGTACGAACAGAGCTGTGGGCCCACAGCTCTGTTTAATATACAAGTACTTAGAAGTCATAATTTGTAATACTGTTTTTTGATATGTAGCTATAACTGGTACCACGGTGAACAAAGGTAACAATAATGTTATTCTACTCTTCAGGTCCAAGGAACTACCAACAACGAACAGTTACAGTTGTCCAATCAACAACGAACATAATGTCCATTAAATCCTTTTATGGATTATTTTATATATTTTATTGTATGTTTATACCAAATATTGTTGTTCTAATTCCTTTATTTCCTCAGTATCAACATATTTTTAATTTGTTATTCTTTTTCGTTTGGATATCAAACTTGGCAGTCAATCCGTAGAAAAGGTATTGCACGTACAATAACGCACGTATAACTTTATAATAGGTAATGCAGGCTCCTGTTTTGGTAATAGGTAGGTACTATTCAAAGGAACAGACGTACGAAGTGTACACAACTTGCTGTGACCATTGTAGTCCATTGAAATGTTACATTTTTTGGGGCTAAGCGTGCAAAAGTCAGAGAACGCGTTTTTATTTTTTAGATATCAAGAGGGGGGTAGTGTAAAGCTAAATCCAAGTTTGTGGGGTCCCAAACCTTATGGGTTTTCCGACCTATCTTGAAAAAGGGTTGCAAATCGTTATCGCGCATTATCGGGAAAACTATTCATCGCACAAAAGATTAACGACATCATTTTTGTTGCAAATTATTAAATTATTCAATTATTGATTATTCGTTCGTAACTTGTAAATACCATTGTAACAAAAATTTGCATGTTTTTCTAGGCTATAAAACAGCGCACTCTAAAACTATATTGAACATCATTGTATTCCACCTGTTTTATGTGAATTAATACTTACTTACTTAAGCGTCTCAGAGAAGTAATTTACATCCATGCATGCATACATGTGTAAAGAGGTTTAACATGACGTGATAAAAACCATAGAACATATGACCATAACCATACATCCTCTACAAAAACGCAAATGTCATAACAATATTTCTAAGGTACAATATTATTGTTGCTAGGTTATCTTTATCATCAACTATTTTACTTTTCACACCTATCCACTAAAATAAGAAAATATCGATGGAATCTGTGAATTCATTACTAGGGTGTACCAATTTATTCGACAATGAGGGTTGTAGCTACACGACGACGCCTGACGACGCCAAGAAAAGCGAGAATGATGAGACTACAAGTACATTCGGCGACTCATCTTGTGGCGAACCAATCTTTGGTCAATGTATCCAATTAGACTTTACTCCAAATGAAGAAATTGACAACGATTATGTGCAGAATAAATGCTGCAAATTCTGGCAGTTCATCAAAAGTCATCCTGAGATACATCATCTGATGGTTTTACCGGTGATGAGATTTTTTGGTGCTTAGTGGTATTAACATGTCTTGGACCTGCAATATGCCTGAGAACGGCAGTACAACAATGACTGGCCAAATGAGGGCGTCTAGTCCTTTGGAGATAAAAATGTGATGATTCTATAACATTATTTTACCAGTGCTTAGTCTGATAATCAGCAGGTGTACCACTTACAGGTGAGGATGAGGTTGGCTTGTCTTTCTACTATTTCCATGCCACCCCTATGCAAAAATCAAAATCAAAATCAAAATATCTTTATTCATGTAGGTCACAAAGTAACACTTAGGAACGTCAAAAAAAAGAAAATACTTCTACATTTACATTAACCGCCAGATTCGCAAGGCAGTAGGTAGAGCCTGTGAGGAAAGAACCTGGCAAGAAAAACTCACGGCCACTCTTTTTATTCGCCAGTAAATACAATGATTCTGTTACAACAATAAAAAGAGGGCAAGGGCAGTACGTGACCATGTGTGGACCAAGTGCATGCACACATTGTCACTATAAGAGAATATAGACTCATGCTCATTACAGGAGAAGGTTTCCCATCAAACTGACGGTCCAAAAGCTGATATGGAACCAACTACTAGTTCCGAAAGGGGTAAATGCATAGAAACTCAAGACAGAACTGCATTATCAATGCTTGAATTTGCTGAAGAAAGAGGTATTTAACTTGCCTTATGTATAATCTTATGGTTCCGATATTTTAAGTATATATAGATATATGTACTCTAAAAATTATAAATAATGTCGTATCCGGTAATCGGGCACTAAATAATAAACCACAATTAGTTAATGACTACGTCTCAGTTGAACTCAACTCAACTGACTGAAAACTAGGTGTGTTTTGTTTGCTGTCTGTAGGTAGCATTACGAAACCCGAAAGAATGGGCCAATTTTGATGCGATTTTTTCTTTATATTAATCCAATTTGATCTCATTCGATGACACTCACTTCCTACGTGATAATGGAATGGCGGGGTATTTTAATGAATAAATATTTTTATAAGCAACTAGTGGTCCCGGCGAACTTCGTACCGCCTGAAATTTTGCTCATAAACCTTCCCTGAACCTCCACGAATATTTTAAGACCCAAATTATTCAAATCGGTCCAGCCGTTCATGCGTGATGTCGTGACCAAGGGAAATAGGGATTCATTTTTATATATTCATTTTTATTTATTTTTATTTTTATTCATTTTTATATTTTTTTTATATTCATTTTTTTTTATTTTTATTTATTATAGAGATGAAGTATGCTAACATTTCTCTTTACTCTTGGAAATAGAACAGTCGCTATTTCAAGCCCACCTTCCCGGGGGAGCCTTCAACCCCTATGGGAACGCGTCCCCAAGGTGGCTGATAGGGGAGTGCTCGTCTGGTTCTGCGTAAGTAGAACCAGGAGGGTAGGAGCGAAATAAAATAGCTCCCGCGGACCAAAAGACCGCAGAAGGACACCTCGATATAAAACCCCTGCTGTGGGCTTCTTCCAAATCTTCGGAGCAGAGGCCGCAGCAGTGCTGTGAGTCTGCGCTGGGGCTCACAGAAGAGATGGCCAAGGATGCCCAAGGCTATAGTTTTTGCGATTCATATTGTAAAATTTTTAATAGGTACACAAGAAAGAAAATTAAGTTTAGAAGAAAATATTTACACTTACTAAAAATTTTACTATACACACTAAAATCTACACTATAGACAGGCGTCAAGAAACTCCTCCGAATCGCACTGGCAGTATTCCCAGAAGGCTGGCAGCACACGTCACGTTGTATGTCAATACTTATTTTGAGCTAAAATGTAACCAGCCTTCTGGTCTTGAGATGATCGATCATAAGTTTTGAGATAGTTTTAAAAATTCCATACCCCAAGATCTCAAGATCTTAGCGTCTCTTTTCCAAACTGCTTAAATATGTAGTCTCCTGCTAAATTTGAGTATATTTGCGCGTTTATTATCTAATATAACATATAACATAGCATCACGCCTTTTTCCCGAAGGGGTAGGCAGAGGTGTGCAGCAAACACACCCACATCTCGCCAGCTATGTTAGGTCCCATGTAATAGGGGGCGAGCCTATTGCCATTTAACTTGTGCCCGTTATCTAATATAATATAGTTAATTTATCTGGTATTTTACTATTTATTTAGTAAAATGTTTAATTAAGTGAACAAAAGAGTAATTTATTTCTGTTATATTTATACATTATCTAGTGTCAGGCCCGTTTTCCCGAAAGAATTAAGTCGAAGGGTATAATACGACCTATTCAATTATTTATCCCTCGTAATTGCGCGACCCTATTGCCACTTCCCGGGTATTTGTTTATAAAGTTTGCTAATTGTATATTCAGGTCTAATAGATCGCACGTTTGAAGCCAAGATACATGAGTCTCACTGCACTTTGGGCTCCCGGGAGTACAAGGAATTACAACCCGGCACCGAGCGTAAAAAGAAACGCGGTAATATTTCTTCTTTTCAATAATTATTATATACTCTCTCTTTCTTCGTTTCCATTTTAATGACAATCTACATAAAAATGTAGGTAATGATTGTCCATTGTCGGGCGTTCCAGGTACGCCCTCGTAAGTATTAGGAAGGCACGCCGCCCGTTGCTCACCTATGCGGCCTGTCAGAGGCTGGGTCGGGTGTTATCTTTGGGATCGGGATTATTCCGGCGTCTCGGTAAGTGCGTGCCTGCGTAGGCGGAAACCCCATAGCACGCCAATATTCTGGTCTCCCATCCCCCCTCCTGCCCGTAAATAAATCTGCTACAGAGTCACGGAAGAGATCTTTACCTACCTACAATAGCAGTTGCTTGACCACATGCTTTACCATACCCAAATTTCAGGTCCTTGCCGCACGTGTATGAACACAGACAGTGCAGTACCCCCTGGGCCTTGTAGTTGCAACCCTACGAAGCCCACTCCACTGAAAACACTGGTCAGGACGTTGCAAGACTGGGACCAGAAACATCCTAAGTTAGCAACATTCACAAATTTTTCATTGCATTTCATTGATTTAAATCTTCTAGAAATTTCAATTCTTCACATAAGTGTGTTAGGTTTTAGAATAAGTGACCGTGGGATAGTTTTATCGTCCCCAATTCCAGGCTTTCCTCTCGAACGGATAGTGCTGAACCATGAAACTTTGCATGATTATGTATACTCGGGGCACACTAAAAGTTTTGCACTTCTAGCTAATCGGAACTATTTGAATTTCGAATGGTATATTTTTTTAAACGTTGCAACCTTGTTAGTAATAAAAAAAAACAATTGGCGGGAAATCATTTGTCAATTGTTTTTTATCGCACATCGAAGTTCTACGTATGCAACGAAAATGGAATTAAGTCGAAAAGATTTTAGAGCGATGACTTTATATGATTTTAAAAGTTCTCTCTCTCCGCAAGACTGTGCCGCTCGTCTTTAAAATGCTTTTGGGAGAGAAGCACCTTGTTTGAGCACCGTGAGGCGATGGTTTGCTGTATTTGAGAGAGGTCGAGTTTATTTACATGACGAATTTCGTGAAGGGCGGCCTTCAACTGCCGTCAACGAAAATAATGTGGCTACTGTTAAGCGGTTAATTGAAGAAAACCCGCGGATTACATATGAGACAATTCGAGGACTATTGGGGATTAGTATAAGTCAAATCCAGAAAATTTTACACGAAGAATGGAAAGTTCGGAACTTTGTTGTCGTTGGATCCCTCATGAACTGACAGCGGAGCAGAAGCGGGCTCGCGTGGAATGGTGCTCACAGATGCTACTGAAGTACGACCACGGACATTCTAATGCTTTTTATGACATTGTCACAGGAGACGAAACGTGGATTTATTGTTTTGAACCCGAAAAAAAACAGCTATCTTGTGAATGGGTGTTTGAAAGTGAGAACAAGCCAACAAAAGTGAGGCAGGCGAGAAACGTTGGTAAAAAAATGATGCGTTTTTTTTCTCAGCTACGGGTCTTTTAAAAACATTGCGAGGTTGCTACGATGAAGAACCTTAAAAAATCATAGAATAAACTTTGACAGAAAACTATAACGGATGGTATAACTCTGTTAGTTCAGGAGTTATAGAGGCTTTTATGGGTAACCACGGAACCCTATATTATGCGTAGCTCGACACGCATTTGCCCGGTATTTTTACGTTGATGACTCTAAGAAATTTTTAGCTTTTATAAAATGACACATGGTCATCGACGGCTCATGGTTAACATACAAAATACTCGGAATTTTCCAGATCTTTTGAATAGCCTGGCCACCCTCCAGGGCTGCAGCACTGCACTCTCCAAAGAAAGCCAAAATCGCAGTCGTCGAAGAATTCTAGCAGAACCAGTAAACACAAGTAATACCTAGTTGAAAGTATAGAATTGTTACTTATAAAATTTATTATATATAAAATATTATTAAAATTTAAAGAATTCAGTTTAATCTAATATTTTAGTTCATTATTATGTACCAATATATTATAAATTTATGCAATACATAACCTTTTTATTTCATTTCTTGATTACTTAAATGTTCAAAACCACTACCTATTATCTGGAACATACGAGTACAAAGCTATGTGCGAAAAGTGCTCGAATAGTTGGCATCTGCCGACCTGTTGTCACACCTGTTGTGACCTAACGTCTTTGTCAATGGCTGATCACTTTCTGGTACTGACTAGTTCCATTTTAAAGAAATCTAATAGTAGGGATATAATGGAATTAGTGATTATTGAACCACATTTACTCTTGCGTTGATATCTCCGATGATTGGCGAGGATGGCCAGCGCCAAAGTGAAAATCAGTACACACTACCGTCACATGATGGCCAATTTTTTTGATATTTCTGACATACAAAAGTGCTGATAGCGGTAATTATTTGCTACCTATTACGTGTGACCAGCAAAGTTACCGTCTAAATGTGGGTAAAATGCAAAGATGTATTTGTCATATCTAGTGCAGTGGGTCTACGGGGAACGAAATATATTTGAGGAATTACCCGTAGACCCACCAGTAGGACATGTTGATGGGACCACGGGTAATAGGTCCATGTGCCTACAGATTCAGGGGTACTACTAAAAAGTTTATAAAAAAGTCAAAACGAAATAAAAAAGCTTTATTTCGTTAACTTCGTTAACATTGGTGTACAAAACTACTCGCATGGGATGCATTTGATGTTCCTACAGATTGGACGACGGTATAACAGTTCCTGAAACAAAATTATAAAACTTACATAAATACATACACTCACGCCTATCCTCAAACGGGTTGGCAGAGATGCACCACTCACGTATATTTTGCCTAGAAGCCAGTGTGAGAAATTTTGTAGCGTAATCCAAGATTAGTAGCTGATTCAAGGAATCGTCCTGATACCTCATGTATAATTGTTTAGCGAAGTAGAAAGCTGTTCAAACCCAGTGAACCACCTGTAGTAACATGCGGCGATGATGCCACTAAGATGGCCACCATCCAGCCAGAATATAGTAACGCTGGAACCCGATGCGGGTCCACATGGATCACTACCACTACGAGACGATCCGTTAGGCCGACTTGAGTGAGACCCAGCATGCTATACATGATCCTTAAACTCCCAACTCTGCCACCAGGTTACTAGTTTCGACGTGATGACAAAAATGTACCTTTACTATTCATTCTCTTTGTAGAGTGTATTGCAGGCAGGTTGTGTTCATCCAACGGAGTGCGAGTCCATTCCAAAGACGTAGTCTGAAGTTCTCCGGCAGAGCAGATATGCGTTTGCACCTAAAGAGAGATATTTCTTTAATATTTCAGCTCCTTATTGAACTTTTAATGGATGTAAAAATTGTCATGTGGTTAGGTTAGCATCCAGACCCTTGAAGATTTAATCAACCTCACTAAGTAGCCCCATGAAGGAGGTTTAAGTCATTGTATAATCTCTTGATGACAGATAGACGCTATTACGTGGGACTATTGCTTATTGACCGAGCGAGCGTCTACATTTCGAGATTGGACAATTTTGCTTGCGTCTGTCTGTCTGTCTGTATGTGTGTTCCGGGCTAGCTGCCACAGTTTTTACCCGATATTCACGAAACTTGGCACAAATATTACTTGATTAAATAAAATTTTTCGTCAAGAGTTTCTGATTCGGGTGAAAATGGGGGGAAGCTCAAATAATATTTATATGTTTTTCCGATCTAGCGTCCTGATTTTTAATCCGTTCTCCACGAAACGTGGTAAAGTGTTCCTAATTTTCGTCTTGAGTTTTTTGTTTGGGGGGGGGGGGGAGGGGGGCAATTCAAAAACAAAATTTAATGTTCGCGAGATCTAGGTACTGTTCGGCCATAGGGCGACGACTAGTATCAACTAGTTGGTAATTGTTGAAGCGGTTTAGGCTACAAGAAGACGTGCACACACAAACATATCACGTCTATATCCCCGAAGGGGTAGGCAGAGGTGCATTATACACCCACAATTTTTTGTCCCACGTAATAGGGGGCAAGCATATTGCCGTCACCGGGCACTGATACATGGGGCACACTAAAAGTTTTGCACTTCTAGCTAATCGGAACTATTTGAATTTCGAATGTTAGATTTTTTTAAACGTTGCAACCTTCTTAGTAATAAAAAAAAACAATTGGCGGGATATCATTTGTCAATTGTTTTTAATCACACATCAAAGTTCTATGTATGCAACGAAAATGGAATTAAGTCGAAAAGATTTTAGAGCGATGATTTTTTATGATTTTAAAAGTTCTCTCTCTCCGCAAGACTGTGCCGCTCGTCTTCAAAATGCTTGTGGGAGAGAAGCACCTTGTTTGAGCACCGTGAGGCGATGGTTTGCTGAATTTGGAGGGAGGTCGAGTTTCTTTACATGACGAATTTTCTGAAGGGCGGCCTTCAACTGCCGTCAACGAAAATAATACGGCTACTGTTAAGCGATTAGTTGAAGAAAACCCGCGGATTACCTATGAGACAATTCAAGGACTATTGGGGATTGGTATGAGTCAAATCCAGAAAATTTTACACGAAGAATTGAAAGTTCGGAAACTTTGTTGTCGTTGGATCCCTCATGAACTGACAGCGGAGCAAAAGCGGGCTCGCGTGGAAGGGTGCTCACAGATGCTACTGAAGTACGACCACGGACATTTCTTTTTATGACATTGTCACAGGAGACGAAACGTGGATTTATTGTTTTGAACCCGAAAAAAAACAGCAATCTTGTGAATGGGTGTTTGAAAATGAGAACAAGCCAATAAAAGTGAGGCAATCGAGAAACGTTGATAAAAAAATGTTCGCGTTTTTTTCTCAGCTACGGGTCCCATCTGTACAATTCCACTTGAAGATCAAAAGAGAGTTAATGCCGAGTGGTATTCTACCATTTGTTTTATTGTGTTAGAAAAAGTTCGCGAAAGACGACCCAAAAACCGCGTTCTCCTACAACGCTTCTTCACACACGGCCAACAAAACAAAGTAATTTTTAGCTTCCGAAAAAGTACAACTTGTCACCCATCCTGCGCATAGCCCCGACCTAGCACCCTGTGATTTCTGTATTTTCCCCAAAATCAAAGATTTGATAAGATGTTTCACTTTTACCAACTCCGAAGAGGCAGTGATAGCGTTCAATCAGCACGTAGAAAACATGCCTTCAGATCTGTGGTCCTCCTGTTTTAAAAAATGGTTCGATCGCATGAAATAATATTTAAAATGTAAAGGAGAGTATTTTGAAAAGCAATAAACATAATATTTTGGTTTTAACATGTTGTTTTTTTTAAGTTACGCAAAACTTATGGTGTGACCTACGTATAATGGGTTATGTCCAAAATGGCCGAATGAGTTTAATAAAAGTAGAAGCAATTTTGTAATTTTGAAAAAAAAATTAAACCCGCTGCCTTGCGATAAAATGTTGATGAAAGGCAATAAAATTTTACGTGGCAGTCGCTATGGCACAGCCAATTTAAAGTCCTGTGCGTTTCGGACTTTAATTACAAGAGGACGTGCAATGGATCTTAAATAAAATGAATACATACAATGAAATAAGTGCCCATCTTTTTGGATGAATCTGGAGTAGAGGTAGTGATGCAGTGAGCAATGTTTGTTGATTGATTCTTTGTTATTGGATAAATCTTGTTTGGTATGTAGCCCTCTCCATATTCACCGGTAAAATATTTACCTGTTCTGGTCCAATGTCTATAACCGTAAACTCTGAACACTTATCCTCATCTTCTTCTTTAATTTCACAAGACATGGTATCATTTCTTATCTCGTCCTGGTCAAGATAAGTTGCAAATAAAACCACACAGAATTTAGGAAATCTCCACAAATTAACAAATACCAGTGCCACTGAGGTAACATTTGGAAGGTGAGAGTGACGATTGATTCATTTCACACAATGTTGTATGCTACATCCATCACAATTAACTTGCAAAATGGATATAATGTACGTATCGAAATTTGATACGTAATAACTAAATAAACAAAAATATTGGATTTGTTTAGAGACCTCACCAATAACCCCCAAACTCAGCTTCTTTCGGTCACCTGCTAAAAAGACAGATGAGGTGTCTGAAAATACACTTACATACCTACTCAATGTTAGTAGGAAGAGTAATACTCTTACGTGGAAGTAACGAAATGACAGCCAAGGTAAAGAGGTATCAGGTATAGAACGCGTAGCACTAGAAAAACGTGATTTTCTGTGTGTATCTGTTCGATGAAATTGAGAAAGCTGGTGCATCATAATTAGCCATAAAAATTAGGATATTGTACCTTAAATCTTTGTCCGGAGAATTCACTACCCACCGCCGGGTCTTTAGTTAACAACATCATATTCATGCACTGACAGCAGAATATTGACAATATCCAAGTTATCACTTCAGAAACCACTTGAGTATATCTCCAGATCCTTGCAAACTTCAGCACCAGGGGGTGAAACGTGTAACAACTAACCGTAAACATTTGGTGGCACTATTCAGAATTTGCGCGTTTTTTGGTAAAATTGACATAATAAAGTCTATTATATGAAAAGCATTTCCTGTTTATTCATTCCTGGAGAACACACATTCGATTTTTAAGAAGTTCATTTACGTACCGATGAATGTTCTTCTTCTCTTTTTTATGGCCTCTGCTTGTAGCAATTTACCAATGTCCAGTCAATTCAATTCAATTCTTTTTTATGGCCTCTGCTTATAGCAATTTGCCACTGTCCAGTCTTCGTAAATCAAGTATATAAATCAACAAATAAAAACGTAAAAAAATGAAAAATGTGAATGTGATGTGAAAATGGCGGATGATCAAAAAAACCGGTACCGATAAATATTGTACATGAGATGTTTATTGACAAATATGACCAATGACATAATCATGATTCACTAACTTACCATAAATAATAAACGAAAAAGCAAAGATGAATTTGTTTATCGCACCAGGTGGTAGCCGAGGCGGCCGGTAGGGCACAGAGTACATTACACTATACTGAAATGGTAGGGTGAAGGAGCGGACCCTCCCCGCTCAGTTCCGATGTGTGCGGCCAGGGCGCTGCAGACTCGAATACGCGCTGGACCATCGAACTCCATGAACGGGGCCTGAGGACGACGGATTAGCAACCCACCGTCCTCACAGAAGCAGGCTAGAAGGGCTGCGTCCTGTGGGGCTAAACTCCACGCACGCCTTCACTCACCGACGCAGGATAAAACCCGACCCCAAAGATGCGGAGTAAAACCCGACTACCACGCAGTGGCCACACAGGTGGCCAAGAACCGCCAGGCGCCACTGGTAATTCTTTCAGTGTTTCCCAGAGACGCTCGGCAACGGACGTAGGTGCAAAAAAAACATGGTTGCAGCGAAAAATGTAAGAAAAGGTATAGCTCTCTTTACTGCAGTTAACGTTAACTTAAGTTCTGGTAATGACGTTGTTTTTTCCGTTCACTGTTGTGTCCTATTCCTTTGATATCAGTTCAGCGATATTTATAATTACGCTTTCAGCAGTAACTGCAGTAATAAATTCAGCAGTAATTTTGTTTTTAAACTTCTATTAAACATTGAATAAATTATGTTTCCTAACACTACAGACCAAGAAGAGAAGGGACAATAGCGGCCAGTGAAGGCCTTAATAAAAATACATGGTATGAGTAGTTAGTAATATTTAACAAACAACCTTTTGCCTTGATTTATCAATATTTAATTCCACTTTGATTCGTTAGCAAAGTATTCTATTATTTCAAATTTTATCGTACATAATCCTCATTTCTTGATAGTCATTTTTGACCCTGGCGTCAAACTGGCGCATGTCTTTCCGGCGCTGGGTCATGCGCTCAGCATCCTTCATCATGTAGCCGTGGGTGCCGCACGGGCAGCATGAGCCGCACTCACAGAAGGCGCAGTATGCCTTCACTGCACCCCAGGCACCTGGAACAGGGCAGTTTACTGTCAAGTCAAATCGCATTCTTTATAACAGACGGCTGTAGGCCACTAATCATAGATACGAGTATTATAAGTATATAGCGAAATATAGAGCCCTATCACGGCATATGTTCTTCTAGTCCGTTTATCAGGTGGTAGTTAGTACTTCTCTCATCACCCTAATTTTGGTTATCTAGTGTAATCTATATCTTTACTCTATACTAATATTATTAGGAGAAAATCGTATGTCTGAAATGAATAAACTCAAAAAAAGCTAGACCTATTTAAAAAAAAAAAAATATTACACCTATTCTTGTCTGCGTAATCATAATGGTTAACCACGCGAGCGATGTCGAGAAAAATTTAGAGATCTTACGTAGAGTTGTCCTTGATTTTGTTAACTTACCCATAGACTTGGTCAACTCAGCACATCGCACATAATGTGTGTCCACTGTGTTATCTACTTCACCCTGGCAGATCCTCACGACATGAGGCTCAGGGATGACACCGCGCTCCTGAATTGTGACACCTTTCGTCCTCCCAAATAAAGGACATGGACTGTTTGGATATACTTTCTGCACACACACACAAACACATCCTTATCAACTCAAACCCCTGCGCTATTTCTACAGCACCCGCGCTATCAATACCCTAAAACATCCGCGGGTACCAGGGTACCCGCAGATTCCCAGATAACTTGTAATTTCCGAACACTTGGGTATGGATGGACGAGTGCCGTCATAAGGTACAGTTGAGGATGAGTTGATCTCCGTGTCGGGTAAAATATTTGTACATTCCATTTATATTATAATTATTAGTTTATCTAGTACTCATATCACAAGCTTTCACTAGATGTCGTTGTGTTGAATTGTCCTAACAAATTGATTTGCTTATAAGCCCATGGCCATAGTATTCAGGAAAAAGGTAGAAAGAGGAACGTAAATGGATTGAGATTGGGAAGCTCTTAGATCTATTGATACCATTCGAAATACAGCATTAAACTACTAGCCGACGGCGACAGTGGACGCCCAGTGTCAACCTTTCCCACCATGCGCCACTGGAAATACCTTCTGCGAGCGTACCAGAGACGCTTGGCAGCGGACGTAATAGCGGGAATAAAAAAAAAGTGTTATCTTTTTGACGTCTTTTTTAGACAACGTCGCGCGTCGGATCGAATCCGGCCTGATTACATTGAATTTTTGTGATTAAGTATAATATAAAATATTTGGAATGATGACTGATTCGCTACAAGTTTCCGTGTGTTAGTTACCGTGGGACAGCGTCTAAAACACGACGGCGGAGGTTTCCTTTCGAGGAGTAGTTCTTCTGATGTTTTCAAAGTCTCCCCTTTCCAAACGCGTCTTCGGCTTTTACATATGGGTCGACATCTATAAACAATGCTAGTTATCCCAGAACTTATCTTTAGATACCTATCGTTTGTATTTGAAAGCGGTCAATCCGCCTCTACGGCCGACTACCTCGGTGGCACAATGGTACTATGTACGGACTGCCACACTCGAGGTCTCGGGTTCGATTCCCGGGTCTGGTGGATAATATATAATTCTCTTTACAATTTTACCCAGATAATTATCCCAGAGTCTGGATCTTGTGCCCGGTAAATGGCAATAGGCTAGCCATGGACCTAACATAGCTGGCGAGATGTGGGTGTGTTTGCACACCTCTGCCTACCCCTTCGGGGAAAAAGGCGTGATGCTGTTATATTATGTTATGTCAATCCGCTTAAAACTTTTTTTACACGTCTTCAAAAAAGGAGGGGAAAATGTTTGTTACCTCATATCTTTCGCCTAGGTGAACTGATTTAGATTTTTTTCTAATTTGAAAACCCATTGGTCCCATTTGAATTTGGTCCCATTCCGACAATTATTTGGTCGCATTCCGGTAATTGGAAGTCGATTTTTGTGTCAATGTTTGGCGTATTTTTTCATCCATATTCCGTAGTCACCCATATTAGCATCTTTAACCCCTGAATAAACAAAGTTGTCTAGTTATAAATTTCTTTCAAAGTTCATTACATGGACTACTATCATAAATATTTTCAGATTTTTCGAGCCAGACGTTTAAATTTTAGAGGGGGGACGCTTTGTTTTACCAATAAAATGAACTATAAAGTTGAATACCTCGCAAACGAATATTTAAACAAAAAATCGTATTAGCAACCTCTCAATGTTTTTAAAATACCTATTTAATCTAATACATCACACTCCGGGGTAGGAAGAAAAAAAAACAAATTCTAGTTACGTGTAGGGGAGGTACAAAAAAAAATATTTTTTCATAGTTTTGTCCATCCATAATCCATGCATGTTTCTCATTAGAAAGTAGAAACATGAGAAACATGCATGGATTATGGAATGCACTCATAGTTAAGGAGGAAAGCCGAGGACAGACGGACGGACGGACATGAAGATACTATAAGGGCTTCAAAACTTGAACTACGGAATCCTAAAAAGTTGTGACTAAAAGTCATGCATCACCAGGTTCGGGATTAAACCATCTCTCAATCTGTCGATCGACAAGGATGTCTGTTAACAGTTATACTCGTACTACAAACTGTTGAATTTCTGCACCATACAGATACATTTATTCACGTATATATCCGCATGGGGTTGTGCATTATAACCCCCCCCCCTCCCCCACACATTGTCAAAAGGTAGGTATGTACTTGCATAAACCTTCTGTTTCTTTGAGGTCCCTTTTGATTTTTGGCAACTGAATCATAATATCCTTTATTTTCAATTTATAATAAACAGAATTTTATATTAAATCATTGGTTTGTATGGCACGGATGTTTTTTTGCTGGTTTAAATGTATGACAGGGAGTGACAGAACGGAATGTTTTAAAACATCACAGTTAAAATATTTTTGACAGTTCATTTCATTCATTTTAATTGATGTTGGCTCAAGACTCAAACAGTACGACCCGGGTTACGGTTTAAGACATTTATTTCTCAAAGATTTACAACAAATCACTTACGAGAAATTATAAACTATTACACAATCGCACATGGTTCAGTTGTACATTGTATTAGCATTGTATTATTTAACTATTAGGTAGATACTTACTTACACAAAACTACAATATTTATCATACAACTTGAAAGCAAGTATGTAGTGTGAGTAATATTATTATCTAAACTAAACTACCCGCCACCACATAAACGAGTACCCATGTTGTGGGTACTCGTGCAATATCGAGCAAAATACCGGTGAACAAATATATTTGTTAATACTTCTACCTAGTGAACCGGTCCGAGGTCGATGTTAACATATTAAGAGGTGTATACACTCAAGCTTCCGGGGATACCAACAGCAAGACCGTTGTATTTACACTGTGATATTATATCATGTATATTTATATACCTATTACATATTTATTTGTTTTTTCTTATTTTGATTTTTATATGTATATTTTTTTTCTTCTTATTCTATAGGTAGGTACTTACTAATCAAAATCCTTAAGAATGTGGTCCTTTAAACGTTTCTTGAAAATAACCAATGATTTACTTTCTATAATGTTTATTGGCAGTTTATTATATAGTTGCGCTCCCTCATACGTTATCGTCTTTCTTCCATAGTTAGTTCTGTGTTTTTGTAGTTCTATTTTATGTTTGTGTGCTCGTCTGAGAGAACGTTTCTGAATTTGGCTTTTTTTAGTGAATGTGATTTTTGTGTGGATGGTTCTGTTTAGTATTTTGTGTATAAGAATGCATGTGTTGTAGTGATACTGCTGTATAATACTCATTACTTTAGTTTCATGGTAAATTCGGTCTGTGGGGGTGAAATAGTCGAAGTGAAACAAAACCTTGATAATCCTGTTTTGTGCAGTCATTAGAGGCTGTAAGTTAGTTTTGTAGGCGGAACCCCAGATTTCTATTAAATAATTAATGTGTGGTTTAACCAACGAATTATAGATTGTATATCGCACTCTAAGTGGCAGACATCCAACAATATGTCTAATAGAACCTGTTAGGTTACTTATTTTGTGATGTATTTTTTCAATGTGTGGTTTCCATGTAATGTGCCTATCCAAAATCAAACCCAGATACCTCTCTGATGCTACCTCGCTTAACACTTGACCATTTATGGCCAGTGGTGTATGTTTTTATTTATAGCAGAAAAAATAATGTAATTTGACTTAGCTGCATTAACAGTTAAGAGATTATTAGTGAACCATTTTTGGAGTATGATAAGATCATTTTGAGCTTGGTTAACCACAGTATCTAATTCGCTCCCATAGTAAAAAAGACAAGTGTCATCAGCGTATAACGTCAGCTTTCCCTTTAGTCCTATTGTATGTATACTATTGATGTAAATAAGGAACAGTAGTGGGCCCAAAATTGAGCCCTGTGGAACACCGCATTTCAGAGTTTCTGGATCACTGATCTCTCCACCGATCCCTACCACCTGACTCCGGTTAGTCAAGTAAGATTTAAACATTTTAATGGCGTTTTCTGCTATGTTTAACTCAGTTTCTAGCTTATTAATTAGTAGATCGTGACTAACCGTGTCAAACGCTTTTTTAAGATCGATGAAGACACCCAAGACTATCTTTTTTTGGTCAATGTGATGTTTTATGTCCGTGATTAGGTCCACAGTGGCGGATAGTGTATTACATTTCTTACGGAAGCCATACTATCCCTTATAAAGGTAACTTTTACTGTCAAGATAGGCAACAAGACGATTATGAATAACCCTTTCATATATTTTGGAAAAAGTTGGTAGTACTGAGATGGGCCTATAGTTACTTGCATCTAATTTTGATCCCGATTTGTAGATCGGAGTGATTTTAGCAGTTTTTAAGGAGTCTGGAAAGTAACCTTTTCTCAGGCTCTCATTAATACACTGTGTCAAAGGTGTCACTATAAGATCCTTAACACATTTTACTATTTTTACGCTAATCCCATCAAGGCCTGTGCTAGTGTTAGTATTAAGACTATCAATTATTTGGGTTACCTCGTGTTGTGTGGCTGGTGAAAAGTGTGATAAGGTTTGTGTGATTATAACGTTAGTGTTTTCGGGTTGGTAAGTTGACGTGGTCTTACTCTGTGTGGATATTTGTTTTGCAAGGTTTATGCCGATGTTAGCAAAGAAAGTGTTGAAAGTATCACATATTTCCTTACCACTGGAGACAAGTTCGCCTGTTTCTAGTTTTAATTTTGACGGAGCACAACTACTTCTAGTGTTTGAATTTGTGAGTTCATTAATTAATTTTCCACATTTTTAAAGGTTTTTGAGCACACTTATTAAAAAGACCATGATAGTAACTGCTTTTAGTGCTGCTAATATATTGATAGACTTCTTTTCTTGCCTTAATTAGATTTTGTTTGATGTTCAAGTTCTCAGGATTTTTTTTGTATTTCTTCCATAATTCATTCCTTTGTTCTATCTTATCTATAGATGTTTTATTTATCCAGTCTTGTTTGAGGTTGTTCAATACTTTGTATTTGGTAACTTTGCTTAGACTCAGTACTTTCTGGATCATATTTTTTAAGTCATCGTATTTAGTCATCTTGCCGACATCATCAGAATCACTAAGAGTTTCGTACAAGTGAGAATAGTTTACTGCAGTATACTGCACTTTTTTTAGTGGTTCCACTTCACATCTTCCTATCTCCACAAATATCTGCTTGTGATCTGCAGAGTCAATAATGGCCATATGAAAAGGATGATGCTGTAGATTTGTGCATACATGATCTAGTAAGGTTGTAGTTCTTCTTATTGTTCCGGTTCTGTGTTGTATCGTCGTAGCATCTCGGGTGCAGTATTCCACACATACCTTGTTGAGTATCCTGAAGCCGTTGACCTTAAGGGTCTCCTTGTACCTGGATATGTTTTGATCCTTCTTGAGCAAATCAAAATTGAAGTCCCCAAAAATGATTGCTCTTCGTCGCCTGTTTAGGTCTGGTGAAAGTGTAGGTATCTAAAAAAGTTTGAGTATTTGTTCGTCCTGGCTTGTATACTGCTCCCACATCCAAGGAAAACCTCTCTAAGTGTATCCATAAGAAGTGATTGTCATCAATATACTTTTCCTCTATTAGCTCATGTTTTAGATTGTTGTGTATGTATATAGAGACACCTCCTCCCCTGGTCGCAAATCGGTGGTTATAATAGTGAGTATAATTAGCTAAGTGCAGTGCTTGTGCATCAACTTCGGACTTTATCCAAGTTTCAGATACAATTATCACATGGATGTTTTTCAGGTCAGCAAGTATACATTTTATTTCATTCATTTTTCCTGCTTTGACAAGACTCTGAGAGTTAGCATAAAAGAAATTTAGTGTTTTGTTGTTTGTGTTTATCTCCGAGTATTTATTAACGAGCTGATATGTTATATTATATTTTTTGTGTGGTTCAGGACTCTTATTTACATTTAGTTTTTTGATCCTTCGACAATCGTAGGAGTATTTTTGACATATTTTATCTGAAGGTTTTCTTCTCCATTGAGTGTTCGCCGTTGAAGTTCTTCTTTTAGGTCTTTAAGATATTTTTGTTGGTATGCAGTTTGATCAGAGTATATTTTGATAGTGGATTCTTTGTTTTCTAACTTCTGGCGTAATATTTTTTTTGCAGTTTCCGGTGAGGAGAAGCAAACTTTTAAAGGACGGTTATAGTTTGATCTTAATTTAACAAGCCTCATAAGCTTTATTGGATCTGGAGAATCAGGTTCTATTGATTTTATCACTCTTAATACTTCCG
The DNA here is from genome assembly GCA_963556515.1 of Nudaria mundana. Lineage (NCBI taxonomy): Eukaryota > Metazoa > Arthropoda > Insecta > Lepidoptera > Erebidae > Nudaria > Nudaria mundana. The sequence continues at coordinate 23,113,752 of OY748294.1, forward strand.
TATAATCAAGCTTGTAGCGTTCCTTAGGGTTTTCACTGGACGCTTCTTGTATCCCATGGATGATTATATTTTTATTTCGGTATTGGCGTTCTTGTAGCTCATGCATAATTTCTTCGCAATTCATAATATTGGGCGATTTTGTGCTAGTAACCAGGGTACCATCAGTAATATCACGAACAGATTTCTCCAGATTCGTCACTTTTTTAATTGTTTCAGCATTTGACTCGTTAATACGCTCAATATCTGATTTCATTTTAATTTGTTCAGATGTTAATATGTCAGTTGTTGATTTGAGGGTTTTTATTTCATTTTTAATCTCTGATAGGTTTTCTAATATTGTATTCAGAATTTTGTTTTGATTTTCAAGACAATTTTCTAATGTCTGGTTTATATCCGTGCGAAACGCCGAAAGTTCTTCAGCAATTGTAATTGTGTATTGTAAGTTGTCCATATCTGGTTTTCTTTTCTTTTGAAGGTTTGACAGCAGATGTTATGTATCATCTACAGATATCTTAGATAGGTCAGGTTGCGATCCACCCCGGTTCGCGCCGGTTGAAGACCGTTGGTTCATCTCTCGGTTAGTGTGTAAGTTCCCCAATATGCAGTCCGATGGTGCGTGAGCGCGCAGCGACAATAGAAAGGGATGGCACTGTCTTTGTTATGTCCTCCACAGTAATAATTTTATAAGATCTTCGTCGCCCTGCACGACACAAACGCAATCCAAGCGAATTGATTTAAGGTTTGTATTCACACAACACCTTACTTATTTTTATTAGAATTTTGCAGATTACATTAATAACACGTCTGTTCGCTGTGACAACTGAACCGGAAGCTGAAGCTTACTAGTGATTTTCGTTGCTCTGTGACTCAAGTTACCAGTGGCGTAACGATAGGGTGGCAGGGCTGGCAAAATGCCACGGGCCCCCGACCTAAGAGGACCCCGGCCCAAGAGGCCGCGAGTTCAAAAATATTTTTAAACATTGTACCCGAGTATTTTATTTCATTTGAAAAGCATATTTTTATAAGTTCTGCTTAAAATCCAAAGTGAGACAACTAAAGACCATAACACAATTTTAAGTTAATCGTTAAGCATTTCAACCAACCTAAACAAAAAGATGTTTATTCTTTTTTAGAGATGTACACGTTACCCGTGACTAAAAATTTTACGCATTTCATTGAACTAGCGTGGGCGGGGGGACTACAGTACAGACCGTTCCCTCTCGCCTAAGAGAGGAGGCCTATGGCCATTAGTGGGACATATATTATTCTGTCAAGAAAGTTCCGGGAAAAGATCAATACTACACAAAATTTTTGTTATTCATCCAAATTTATTGTATCACCTTCAAAGTATGCTCCTTCGGAAACGATACACTTACGTCAACGTATAATCCAATCATCAAAACTTTTTTTTAAACGCTGTTTCTGGAATAGAGTTCAGTTCCCGCCGCGAATGCTCCTGTATGTCTTCTACCGATTGAAACCGGGTGGCACGAAGTGGTAATTTGAATTTAGGAAAACGAAAGAAGTCAGCTGGAGCCATATCTGGTGAATATGGTGGTTACTCGATGGTATTTGTTGAGTGTTTGGACAAAAATTCCTTCACAATAATGGTCTTGTGCGAAGGCGCATTATCGTGGTGCAAAATCCAAGAATTTTCTTTCCACAAATCTGGCCTTTTTCGTCGAATTTGCTCTCTTAAACGCCGCATAACGCTCAAATAATATTTTTTATTTACCGTTTGACCTTCCGGCAAGAATTCCGAGTGCACAACACCGCGATAGTTTAAGAAAACAGTCAACATGACTTTGACTTTAGATCGATTCTTGGCGTGGTTTTATCGGTTTTGGTTCAGTTGGAAGGCGTCACTCCGTAGCTTGTTGTCTAGTTTGCATGTCAAACTCGTAAACCCACGTCTCGTCACCAGTAACAATGCGTTTCATGAATGTTGAGTCGGAATTGACTTGTTCTAGCATGTCCTCAGCGACTCTCATGCGATTGAGTTTTTGAAGAAAATTTAGGTATTTTGGGACTAGCCGAGCGGCAACTCGTTTCATACCCAAATGATTATTTAAAATGGTACGGATCGACTCGAGAGATACAGAAAGTTCGGCGGCTATCTCCCTCAAACTTGAATGAGTATTTTCAGTCATTATTTCCTTCACTTTTGCGATGTTAACTTCAGTTGCAGACGTTGAAGCGAGGCAAATCTTCCATCACATCTCGACCGCTTTTGACCGCATAAGCACGTGTTTTTGATAAAGTCGATTCACCGTAAGCCTTCTGTAACATTTTCAGTGTCTCCGAACATGAAATTCCATTGGCGAAGCAAAATTTAAGACAAACTCTTCGTTCGATGTTTTTGTCCATTATGAAATTCGCAATACACACAAGATATGATATAACTAAAAACAGCACTGTATTTAATATAAATAACAGATGCAACTCAAAGTCAAAATGGATAAACAACAAATAAAAAGAACAAAAATGTGAATTTAGAACCATAAACAAATCATCCATTCTCGATACTTTGTTGACTGAATGTACAACGTGTAATTGAGTTAGCTGAAAATCTCGAAGTTTTTTTTTAACTACCATTGAAACATTGACGCAAGGGCTCTCGCTTCATGGTCCCATGGAAGGAACTCTCGAAGTTTATTAAAATTAAACTGAGTACAACGTGTCGATTTTTACTGATAGGGCCAGATCAAAGACTTTGCCACGGGCCCCATATGGTATCTCACTGCAAGTTTATTAGCTGGGTAAGAGCCAAGAGCTACACGGTGATCGTATACGCCCGCAGCGCCGCAGGTACGAAATTCGATTGCTTTGTGGCTGGGTACAAATATTTGCTGTGAATATTTTTTAATATCCTTCTTTGTTATTTTTCTTCTTCTTTGTTATCTTTGTAATTTTCAATTCTAAACAAAAAACCAGCCAAGTGTGTGTCCGGCCACGCATAGATTAGAGTTTCGAAGCCATCCATAATAGCCTCTTTAACTCAGGACCTAACAGAGTCATGTAATCCGTTATACGTAGGTCACACTATAAGTTTTGCCTAAATTAAAAAAAACAACACGTCAAAACCAAAATATTATGTTTATTGCTTTTCAAAATACTCTCCTTTACATTTTAAACATTTTTTCATGCGATCGAACCATTTTTTAAAGCAGGAGGACCACAGATCTGAAGGCATGTTTTCTACGTGCTGATTGAACGCTATCACTGCCTCTTCGGAGTTGGTAAAAGTGAAACCTCTCATCAAATCTTTGATTTTGGGGAAAATACAGAAATCATATGGTGCTAGGTCGGGGCTATGCGCAGGATGGGTGACGAGTTGTACTTTTTCGGAAGCTAAAAATGACTTTGTTTTGTTGGCCGTGTGTGAAGAAGCGTTGTCATGATGTAGGAGAATGCGGCTTTTGGGTCGTCTTTCGCGAACTTTTTCTAACACCCTGGGTAAACAAATGGTAGAATACCACTCAGCATTAACTCTTTTGATCTTCAAGTGGAATTGTACAGATGGGACCCGTAGTTGAGAAAAAAATCACGATATTTTTTTTACCAACGTTTCTCGCCTGCCTCACTTATGTTGGCTTGTTCTCATTTTCAAACACCCATTCACAAGATTGCTGTTTTTCGTTCGTCTCCTGTGACAATGTCATAAACAGCATTAGAATGTCACATTCAGGTTCAGAATGTCCAATTCTCAAAATGTCAAGTGGTTTCAAAATGTCCAATTCCCATATTGTCCAATTCCCTGATTGTCCAGTTCCTAAAATGTCCAATTCCCAAAATGTCCAATATTTTAGAAGATTTTTTTTTATTCAATAAGCACTCACAGTGCTCTTTTAGAACTTAAAAAACAATAAAAACACACACACATATCACGCCCATATCTCCGAAGGGGTAGGCAGTATGTTATTTTAGAGATTTCGAAACGAAAATCTCTAATACAACAGTAATGTCCGTCCGTCCGTGAACAACTTTCAACTCGAGAACGGTAAGAGCTAGAGACTCAGTGTCAAAACCCCCCAAAATTAACTTGACATTTGACCTCTGATTTTAAGGTCAAGGCAAAACGAGGTCAAATCGAGAACGGTAATATTTAGAGACTCAAGACCAGCTGCAATCAACTCAGCATGGTCAAAGACCTCTAAAATGATGCTGAACTTCATGTAATGTGACATTATTTAGATTTTATGAAAAAACTATAAAATATTTGGCAATTATTTATGTTCCCATACGAAAACTATCATATCGTTATCTTAAATATCAATCTGTTCACCCTCTGTTTGAATATAGTCTTAAGATACTGACTCATGGTCCGCCGAGTGAGATTTTAGACAAATCCCATAGAATAGGCCATTCGGCCATTTTACGTGGGACTAAAAATACTAGCAAGTTGTGGGTGTGTAATGCACCTCTGCCTACCCCTTCGGGGATATAGGCGTGATAAGTGTGTGTGTGTATGTGTTTTTATTGTTTGTTAAGTTCTATAAGAGAATCAAAGAAGAATCAAGAATCAATTTCATTTATTCAGTTTGGGCACATAAAGAGCACATATGAATGTCAAGATTTTACAATTTATTGTCAAGTAATACAAGTATTATAAAAATACTAAATTAAGTACATAAATAACCATTAGAACATGATTCTCACGTGATTCTTTCGCTGGTTCGGTAAGTTGGTTCTCCTGAGAAGATACCAGCAAGAAACTCAGGTAGATTATCTATTTTCTTTTTTAATATTGTTTTGTTTACATTGTTACAATTAGTTTATATTGTATTTTACGAGTGGCCAACAAAAGAAGATTAGGGTGACCATGCATTTTTCTTATTAAGATATTCGTCTACATTATAGTAGCCTTTCATCATCAAACATTTTTTAACTACTATTTTAAACTTATTAAGGGGCATGTCAACCAAATCCTGAGGAATTTTATTATAAATTGTTATACATTTGCCTACAAACGAATTACCAACTTTATGAAGTCTAATTTTTGTCATTGCTAGTTTATTTTTATTTCTTGTATTAAAATTATGGTTATCGGAATTTTATTTGAAGAGATCTATGTTCTTCCGTACATATAAGAGGTTGTCGTAAACATATTGAGAAGCAACTGTTAAAATATTAATTTCTTTAAATAGTTCTTTCAGTGAGTCACGGGGTATGAGTCTATAGATTGCTCGTTTAGCTCGTTTCTGTAATATGAATATTGTCTCAATATCGGCAGCTGAGCCCCACAGCAGCAGACCATATGCTATGAAAGTAGCTAAAATAAACTAATCGTGCCGTTTTTTCGTCAGTCAGTGACATTATCTTTCTAACCGCATAGGCAGCTGAGCTAAGAGCACTGTGAGTGCTTATTGAATAAAAAAATCTTCTAAAACATTGGATATTTTAGCAATTGGACATTTTAGGAACTGGACAATCAGGGAATTGGACATTTTAGGAACTGGACAATCAGGGAATTGGACAATATGGGAATTGGACATTTTGAAACCGCTTGACATTTTGAGAATTGGACATTGTGAATCTGAACGGAATATCCGTGGTTGAACTTCAGTAGCATCTGTGAGCACCATTCCACGCGAACCAGCTTCTGCTCCGCTGTCAGTTCATGAGGGATCCAACGACAACAAAGTTTTCGAACTTTCAATTCTACGTGTAAAATTTTCTGGATTTGACTCATACCAATCCCCAATAGTCCTCGAATTGTCTCATAGGTAATCCGTGGGTTTTCTTCAATTAACCGCTTAACAGTAGCCACATTATTTTCGTTGATGGTAGTTGAAGGCCGCCCTTCACGAAATTCGTCTTGTAAAGAAACTCGACCTCTCTCAAATTCAGCAAACCATCGCCTCACGGTGCTTCTCTCCCAAAAGCATTTTGCAGGCGAGCGGCACAGTCTTGCGGAGAGAGAGAACTTTTAAAATCATAAAAAATCATCGCTCTAAAATCTTTTCGACTTAATTCCATTTTCGTTGCATACTTAGAACTATGATGTGTGATAAAAAACAATTGACAAATGATTTCCCGCCAATTGCTTTTTTTTATTACTTAGAAGGTTGCAACGTTCAAAAAAATATAACATTCGAAATTCAAATAGTTCCGATTAGCTAGAAGTGCAAAACTTTTAGTGTGCCCCACGTAGTTTTCCCTCAAATACCTATCTTGGCAGGAAAACTATGGACTACCAACATATTTTTTTTTCTTTAAGCTTTTATTTAGCTTTTAAGGGGCGGGGGGAATGTTCCTTAAACGCCCTGTTTTAATAATAAAGTGTGCTTTAAAGTTATACTTTTTTTTTTTTTTTAATTCCGCGGCCCAAGGCCGTGGTCGCTCTAACGTCCGTTGCCGGGCGTCTCTGGTTACTAGCAGAGGGTATGTCCAGTAGCGCCCGGCGGTTTAAAGTTATACTTGACAAAAAGGGATACCTACTTGTAAAAAAATAGTCTTAGCAATCTCTATGTTTTTATCAGACCTATCTCATGATACTCCACACTATAGACTAGACGCAAGAAAAAAAAATCATCCCCCACTTTACGTGCAGGGGAGGTACCATAGAGATCCATGGGAGGTACCTCAAAATAAATATTTTTCATAATTTTCTTTTAGCACTTTGTTAGCGTGGCAAATATACACATATCCATGTAAAGTTGCATGTTTTAGCATCGAGGACAGACGGATGGACGGTACATACGGAAACCTAAAAATTGACAAATTTGTTGGCATTTAGTTAGATATTTCCGAAGTTTAGCAAACTCTAAGATGTTACCTAATTGCTCATTATTATCCAAATTACTTCTAAAGTTAAGTTCTTTTACCAAATTGGAAACAAGAAACAAGTCTATTTTTTTTTTTATTCCGCGAGACTGCAGCTGCTCCCATGTCCATTGCTGCTGGGTCCCTGGTGACACCCGAAGGTATAGTATTCCAGTGGACGCCCGGCGGACTTTGGCCACTTGTGGGGCCTCTTCGGGGGTATGGTCGGGATGAGAATCCCACGTCGTTGGGGTTGGGTTTTATCCCGCGTCGGTGAGTGAATCTGGTCGCGTGCTGTGGGGTTGGCAACCCTTCTAGCCTGCACAAGAAACAAGTCTGTCCGTCCGCGTCGTCGCCTGTCATCCTTTGATGACAAATACTCGTAGCCTAAAACCTTCCTCGAGAACCACTCTACCCATGATGAAAACAGCATAAATTCGGTGCCGGAGTTTTTGAGTTTATCGCAGACAGACATACGTCGCGTAGGACTTTGTTTTAGAATATAACCTAGTTATAATGAATTGGAAACGCGAAAACAGTATTGTGAATTATTTAGATCTAGCAGACCTGAAGGCTTTAATTTTGCCTTTTCTGTATCTTGTCAAATTATCGCGATAAAAAGTAGTAAATCGTAGGATAATATCAATCCATGTATTGATATTATCCTACGAGTACTCTTTATCGTCATAGACCAACGCGGTCGTCGTATACGCTGTCGCCGTATACGACCATGGGGCACACTAAAAGTTTTGCACTTCTAATCGGAACTATTTGAATTTGGAATGCTATATTTTTTTAAACGTTGCAACCTTCTTAGTAATAAAAAAAAACGGTTGGCGGGACATCATTTGTCAATTGTGTTTTATCACACATCAAAGTTCTACGTATGCAACGAAAATGGAATTAAGTCGAAAAGAATTTAGAGCGTCAAACTCAAAGTCAAAGTCAGATACTCTTTATTGTACACAAAAACATAAACAAATATTTACACATATTTTTAAAAAGAATGAGAAAAGGAACCCCCCTTGATAATGACATGAAAGCATTAAAGTTTTTTGAATCATTGTGTGTATGGCATGTTGGTCTAGTGGTTATGACCGCTGCTTTGTGGACACGGCAACCGAGGTTCAAATCCTCGGACACAAGTTCTTTTTTTATTCATATAATTATTTTTTATATTTTCTTAAGCACTTTTTGTTAATTAATATTTAAGGAATCAAATTTTATAGTAGGTATGAGGTTTGTAAGAAAAGATAGGCTTATTTTTTTATTTTTTTTTTATTTATTTATTTATGTACACACAAGAAGGAAGAGCGAGATAAGAACAGTAGGATAGAGTTTTAGTACAAAGGCACCACTTATTTCTAAGAAATCTCTTCCAGTGGGCCAGTGCTTATTACATAAACAATATTAATTTATTTCTCGAATTACATTTCTAGGTTTTTTTCTTTCCTCTTTCCATTCCTGGTTGAGTATACAGTTTTTCTATCTGAGTTAAATTGGGGTTACTTATTTTTAAATTTTACCTGACCTAAATTTATTGACAAAATACAATACCCTAAGTGAAGTATAAAATGTTTACTTAATATTAGATAATTCTAGAAACATAACTACAATATTTATTTACTTATTTATTTAAAGTTGCAAACATAAATTTTTTACACTGTGTATATATGTATATATATAATCTTTGAATCTAAAAGAATGGTTGAAAAATGAAATGTTATTTGTTCCTGTGAATCACAAAGAAAGAACCAACATGCTAAACTATAACAGTATAGCAATATACATCTTCCTCTTTGATCATATTTTTTTCTTTGACCAAAACTTGTAATGGGTTTAGGTATTAATAATATAATATTATTATTATGAATGTTAGGACACTTTATACACAGCGTCATCTAGCCTAAAATAAGCACCTTAATGTGATATGGATACTAGACAACGGATATACCTAATACTTATTTTAAATATTTTTTTTAGATTAATTACACCCAGACACATAACAATTAATCGTGTTCAGCACACAAAGATTTGTTCTGGGTAAGAATTAGTTCCCAAGTTCTGTTTACCTCTTCATCCAATTTTTTTTTTACTTTATTTCACTTGAGTCCCAGTTTAAAACCATCTGTTAACCATAAGTTTTCTATAGGGTTAAGATCCGGGCTTTTAGCCGGCCACTCAAACACCGTTATATCTTCTTGTGCATTTAGCCAGTCTTGCACAATTCGGGACCGATGCACTGAAGAGTTGTCTTGAACCAGGTAAATTTGTCCTTCTGGATATGCGACCCGCACTGAAGGCAGCATTACGTCATTCAACACTTCAAGGTATCGCTCACTGTTCATGCGGCCACCTATTTCCACTAGCTCGCCTGGGCCCATTGAAGACATCCATCCCCAGTAACCTAAAATAATAAACCTTTTCAAATCTGTTGCAATATGTAAATCAATGTCAGCAGCAATAATAATTAGACATATATTATATATATATATATATATATATATATATATATATATAATATATGTATGTATTAGTTTTATGTTATTATAAATTTATTTTATGTTAAAGAATATAATCATTTACTTACCTAATGTTAACCGCCCGCTTGTTCTCAAGTCTAATACGTTTTTAGGGTTGAACTGTTGGCCACTTCTTCTCCATAAAATTTTTCAGCCATCCCTATCTGACTTGAAGCATTTTTCGTCGGTAAATATAACAATTTCGTTTTCCCAGTCGAAATTTAAATAACGAGTAGCAAAATTTACTCGGTTGGTGCGATGATCGTCAGTAAGTTGAATCTTTCTGGCTGGCGTTCCCATTTTATATCACCCGTCGCTTGATACCTTCAAATCCATCTTACGCACTGTATTTCTCTGTAATGAAAATGATAATAAATAAAAGAAATTCCAAAAAACTAACTTGTAAATGAAAATGTAACATGATTAAGCAATAAATAGGTATATAATATATTTTTATCGTAACTCTTACCGTTATGCCCATATCTCGTGCTATTTTCTTTATGCTTAGTTCTTGCTCCCAGAGAACAATAGTTTTAGCTTTCAAAAATGTTGTTAATCGAACCATACTTTCAATTTATTCAAAAAAACTGATCAAAAACTTAATAAATTGAATAATATTACGAGGAGGATTAACACCAATGCAAATTACCACGAATTATAAAGTTACCTTCAATCACAGTTTAATAAATAAGGCAAAGAGGTATTCTAATTGCAACCTTATCGCGCTGTCACAGATATTATAATACTATAGCCGCAGCTCATACAGCAGATAAGTTTTTGAAGTAAAACATGATGGTAGTGCAACAAGCTGTATCAAGCGTAATCTATTGAACTAAACGAGAAATCTATACTAATTTCAACCTTATGTTTTAGTCTATTGAGCAGTTATTATTATCACATATGGTGGAAGTTGAAATTTAAACCTTAAGGTCTAGAAAATTACACCGTAATCAACTTTGTTCGATAAAAGGAGTAATGCTATTCATATTTTCGCCATTATTATCAAGTGAACCGATAGCCTAGTGGTATAAGGCACGGCCTAGGTGATCGGCTGGCGCTGGAGATGCGAGTTCGTATCCTCAAACAGCACATAAATTAACACGTTCGAGTGAGCAACCCTGTCTCAGAATTGTTGTGGCGAGGCGCATCTTTTTCCTATACAAATTTATACAACGTCTAAAGACGTCCCGCCGCAACATATATGTCTTAGTACTATGCCATGTGGCGTGACGTCACTCCACGTCCGACGTTTATACACGACGCCGCCATCTTGCATGTCTGATATACCATGCTAAGTGACACAACGTTCATGAACGTCATCTTTTATTTAGGAAATCTAAATAATACAACTGGCTAGGAATAAAAGTTTAATCAAAACATAAGTATTTTCTTAACAAAAATAATCTTTCTTAGCAATATTCACAACCATTTTGTTACTCTAATCAAAAATCTTTACCAGTCTTAATAATTGCACAATTCAACGTTCAACGGAGCTGTATTTGCTGGTTGAGATCTATTAGAAGTATTACATGACTTACTTCTATTTCTGGTCCTTTCAGGAGTAGCGCTGCTGTCAGTACTAACTTTATCGTCACCAGGATTATAATCTCCATCCGATCCATACTGGTCCATACATAAATGGGTCTGGTATGGTGCTTCCCGATGACGCTTCTTCGAATAGTTTCATAATACGCTCATCGAACTTATCCATCTAAAACAATACATATCATGCATTTACTAAAGCAAATAATAATCTAAATATTGTAAAACATAATTATGACTCAACATAACACGAGTTATTATATGATTAGTACATGTCCTCACAGTTCAAAATAAGCATAAGAATAACACGCCCAGAAAAACCGTTACCAAGTTTCTTTCAAATTTATTTCAAGTTCAAGCTTTTATGACAATGTTTATTATTCACGAACATGCATGTAATTATCCCAACTAAACGTAACAACAATATTTACAACATTTACTTACTTTTAGTCGTAATTCGTTCACGCTCACTGAGTCTCACCACAGACACACGTAAGGTGCTCCGAACGCGCGCAGGCCGACTGACTGTGAGGAGCGCGGTACAAGGGGAAGACGTGGTACGACGTTGCGCATGTGTGTGTGGGACTTTTACATGTGTGCGTACACTCTGAAGAAAATGAACTTATGAAAGTCACGCGGCGGTATAAACATCCTAATAGCGAATGTGTTGCGGCGCAAGGAATATGTTTAATAGGAATTTGCCCTCAAAGTAAACGTTGCAAGAAGTTCCGCCGAAAAAAATTGATAATCTAGAGGACGTGATATAACGTTGCGCCATTTCAAAAATATATCACCACAACGTTGCACGGCGTTGCTCGCGCGAACGTGATGTGGTATTTTTTTGTGAGTAAATTGTATCTTGGTATACAATTGAGCCGAAAGACGAAAAATATCAGAAAATTACAAATTAATATGAACATGCAAAAAAAAGGCAGATGAAGCTGCTCGCTCGTTCGCAGCTCAGCGAACGATCGCATCACGTGACGTCATTCGTGAGTCATGTGACGCGGCGATATTCAGTATATTAAGTAAACATTTTATACTTCACTTAGGGTATTGTATTTTGTCAATAAATTTAGGTCAGGTAAAATTTAAAAATAAGTAACCCTAATTTAACTCAGATAGAACAACTGTATACTCAACCAGGAACGGAAAGAGGAACGAAAATACCTAGAAATGTAATTCGAGAAATAAATTAATATTGTTTATGCAATAAGCCTATCTTTTCTTACAAACCTCATACCTACTATAAAATTTGATTCCTTAAATATTAATTAACAAAAAGTGCTTAAGAAATTAAAAAAATAATTATATGAATAAAAAAAGAACTTGTGTCCGAGGATTTGAACCTCGGTTGCCGTGTCCACAAAGCAGCGGTCATAACCACTAGACCAACATGCCATATACACAACGATTCAAAAAACTTTAATGCTTTCATATCATTATCAAGGGGTGTTCCTTTTCTCTGAAGCTGACTGTACAACAGGCAGCCTTATTGCTAAAGAGCAATTTCTTCCAGACAACCTCAGGATGGAAAGAAAATTGTTGAAATTGATAGAGCGATGATTTTTTTATGATTTTAAAAGTTCTCTCGCTCCGCAAGACAGTGCCGCTCGTCTTCAAAATGCTTTTGGGAAAGATGTTTCTCACCTTGTTTGAGCACCGTGAGGCGATGGTTTGCTGAATTTGAGAGAGGTCGAGTTTCTTTACATGACGAATTTCGTAAAGGGCGACCTCCAACTGCCGTCAACGAAAATAATGTGGCTACTGTTAAGCGGTTAATTGAAGAAAACCCGCGGATTACCTATGAGACAATTCGAGGACTATTGGGGATTGGTATGAGTCAAATCCAGAAAATTTTACACGAAGAATTGAAAGTTCGGAAACTTTGTTGTCGTTGGATCCCTCATGAACTGACAGCGGAGCAGAAGCGGGCTCGAGTGGAATGGTGCTCACAGATGCTTCTGTAGTACGACCACGGACATTCTAATGCAGTTTATGACATTGTCACAGGAGACGAAACGTGGATTTATTGTTTTAAACCCGAAAAAAAAACAACAATCTTGTGAATGGGTGTTTGAAAATGAGAACAAGCCAACAAAAGTGAGGCAGGCGAGAAACGTTGGTAAAAAAATGATCGCGTTTTTTTTCTCAGCTACGTATTCTACCATTTGTTTACCCAGGGTGTTAGAAAAAGTTCGCGAAAGACGACCCAAAAGCCGCGTTCTCCTTCACATCATGACAACGCTTCTTTACACACGGCCAACAAAACAAAGTCATTTTTAGCTTCCGAAAAAGTGTGTGAATGAAAAAAACCATACAGTCGAATTGAGAACGTCCTCCTTTTTTAGAAGTCAGTTGAAAAAGAAACATACAGTCGAATTGAAAAATAAAAGCACCAACGAAGTGGCATGGAGAAAAAAATATGCGCACTCTGCTTGTCCTGAATGATTTACAGAAAAATATTTATTAGACTAATAAAATTTCCTCTATATAAAACGATTCCAATCACATTTGTGTGAATAAAACGTCCATGAGGGAAATAAAAGATCAATATAGTCAATCGGCTTTTTGCAGTTCTAGTAGGTACATTTCGCACTCGCCCGCTTGGGTATACTTTATACGTTCTTATTAACTCTCGTGTTAATAAAGTGTTAGTACAAGTAATTAAATAAACTAGAACGCGGTGTTTGCAACCTCCAATACTAATTATATAGGTTGGTTGCCCGGGAAATCGAATTTGTGGGTAGCTGTACTAGCGCCACTGCAGCCCCAGCAATATCATTTGCGCGCGAGATGCCGCGATGCGAACATGTGTTTTTATCATATTAAAATAATATCATTATTATAAAATATTAAGTGTCTTGTTTACAAGTTAGGTAGAATATACTCGTATAGCTTGGTTTTCTGTCAGAGAATTGTGTAACGCACTGGAATTGATTTTGACGTTGTGGTTCCAATGTTCTGATACAATTTTTTTTTCAATCTCAATGCGTAAGTCAATTTTCAAATGTTCAATCCATAAGTATATTATACAAATAACATGTCTCTGTGTTCAATTTATTTGTTGGTCTAGTGCTCCAAGGTCATAATAATATGATGCCCACAGCAGATAATAGACGAAAATAATGTTACCTGGTCAGAAATACCCGTGGGCAACAGGAACAATCAAACTAAACTACGCGGGTACGTTGACTTCCACTATTTATTTATTTATTTATATCTCTATGAAGTTTACCACATCTGAAGGTTTGAGAACAGCGGTTAAAAACAGCGATTTATATAATCTGCCAACGCTGCGCACAAAGCACTAAAATGTCCTGTCAAACCCTGTCAAAATGAAATGTTTCACGAGAAATGTTTGTTTATATAACCGTTACCTATTTAATATTATCCAATACAATAATTCACGAGACTCTCTCAGCAGTTGCAATTATAGATAAAGGTGTCATGAACATAGAGCAGGGATCCATTGGTCTACAACTTTTTGTGGATATCGAAAACGATCATCACTCTGATACGTGCAGAATATACTCCTGGCCCAAAGTTTGCTGTCTTGAAAACAATCCTTACAAAGATTGTTGTACCGATTCCATTTATGGTGATAGCATTGCACCATTAATGCCTAAGCGGAGAGACACATTAGTTTATGTATATCCGACGTTATATCCCTACGATCAGATCGGATACTGCGATTTTGTTATTGAATATAAATGCTCAAGACAACAACGGTATACACGGTTAGATATTAATATTCCTTTTAATACAGATATGGCAAGGAATAAAAATACAAAACATTTAAAGGGTTATTATCAAAACAAGCCTAAAGTATGTGACTCGTTAGATGAGGATGCCTTACATGATTGCTTACCTGTTAATTGTGATCTAAAATATTCTGGCAGGAGGCCGTTCTTTGATCCGATGTGCAGAAAATGTGTTAATGCTCCAGAATGTGAAACAAATTTGACGGGAAATCTCCCTGATGTAGCTTACGTACCAGACAGCAATACTTGTAGGAACCTCGACGAGTGTATTACACTTGGAGACATTTACGGTATTAGCACAGGGCTCGGCGTTATATGTGAACCCACAAAATCTACTCTAAATCAAATGATGGTTGAAGTTAAAACGAATTGTTCAACGATATCTCAAAATATAGCGTTACTGAAAGAATTATTAAGCGGTAAACTCTGTCCTCTATATAAAGGAGATACATCAGCGTATGATGTATGTTGGCGGCAAGCTATACTGGCAATATGTGGGTACATTATGGCTGTGAGTGCACTTTTGTTATCTTTTATATGTTGCATTCATACAACGGCTTGGTTTTATCAAAAATGGACGTCAGGTAATCTAAGATACTCCTTAGACAATTTGAAACATAAGATGTCATGTGGGAGTAAGAACATGCGGCCTAAACCTTCGGGTTTGCGTAGAGACCTGACGAACAATTTGCTGAAAGAAGTATTGACTAGAGATCTCCCCTTAGAGATGAGGGACAGTGTGGTGGAGATCTGCGAAAGGATTGGTAGAGAAGTTAAGAAGAAGAAGAGATACAGAATGGTGGACCTCGGCAGCCAGATAAACCTTTTGGAAGACGACAGTTTCAGCTCAACAGCCAACTCATCTGTGCACGACAATGATAAATAACATTCTATGATTCTTTGTAAATATTTTAAATAAAATTTTAAACATATGTAATTCAAATGGTAGAATATTGCTACACTTACTAGCAACCTTTCTCTATTGGATACAGACCAGATTCGAAGGCATACAAGCAACCCTTGAACCTCTTCAAAAAGATCGAGCTTCGAAAAAGAGCGATCGGCTTTTGGAATATAATTAGATTACATTGGGCTAACTGCTGTCACTTAGCATCAGGTAAGACCATCTGAGGTAGGAACACCTCAGATGGTCTTACCTCAGATGCCTTATTTCTTACATATGAGCAATGCTTCAATTATATCACACATCGATCACGTTGAATATTTTAGATCATTATATGCCCGGACTGCAGAGATTCTATAATTAATTCTTTTTACGGGCTCCCCTTTCTTTTAATTCCGTAGCTTCTCTCACGTCCGTTGCCGTCTCTGGAACGCACGCAGAAGGTATTTTCACGCAAAAGGTTCGGGATTGAATCAGTAATCTTTCTCTTGCAAGGAGAATGCTTTACCAATTCACCCATCGTATAACCTGTGATAACTATTTTAAGTTCAGCGCCATATGTTTCTTATTTCTAAATCACGACTTTTAGCCAATTTTTGTCAAGTGTTAAGTGAGCTGACCGTTTTCTAATATAAACGATATTTATCGAAGGTTAGTTATTGGTGCTGACTGTACGCTAGCTGATGGGCGAACATGAAAGGAACTTGACGTAACCGTGATATAAAGCAAATGCATTTATTTCGTTTACATTATAAAATTAAATTACAACTCTTCCTTTGTTGCAGATTCTTTTTCTTCTTCTTCTGTATTGTTACTGCTAACATTAGCCCAATCTTCTTTAATGAAATCAGCAGCTCTCTCAGCGATCATCATGACTGCTGCTTGTATATTAACACTAGGTATTGTGGGCATGATGCTTGCGTCCACTACCCTGAGGCCCTCTACTCCATACACTCTCAATCTACTATCCACAACCGATTCAGGGTCACTAGGTTTACCCATTTTGGCAGTTCCTGTAGGATGAAATACGTGGTAAGTGACAGTTCTTGCCATGCATTCCCAATATTCATCGCTTCCGAATTCAGTATCATCACAACCTTCGTATTTGATTCTCAGAAGCTCAGCGTTCATATTCTTAAATGTTGGTGTGTTAACGATTTCTGTCGCTCTCTTCACAGCTTTAACGAATGTCTTGATATCTCTTTCATCGGTAAAATATCCTGGGAATATTTTCGGCTGTTCGAATTTATTTTGGTAACGTAGCTGTATTTCACCTCTTGAGTGCGGACGACATAACGCTACTAACAAAAATAGTAATTCGTTTTCAGAATTCCATTCAGTGAACTGTTTACAAATGCTATCGTTGAACGCCATTATTGATTTGCATACCGTAGGTAGATGGGTAGTATTAGGTACAAAGTAATTATGGTCTATTTGTACGTCAGGTAGAGCTTGACCATCTGGCACAGACAAAAATGCATTTACATTAGGCTGATCGTAATTTGTAGCATGAGGTCCCGTTTGGTCAATTAAATAGTCGGCAGCAGCTCTTTGCCAGAACTGCTCACCTCGTCGTTCAGCTCCTGTATTCACTCTGATAGGTATTGGAATACGAACATGATCTTGTAAATTTTTGCCCACAGGCAGATCACTTATAACCTTAATATTAAGATCCTTTGATCTGAGATGCTTTCTTGGCCCAATGCCAGAGTACATGAGCACTTTAGGTGTATTTACTGCACCAGCGCTGACAATTATTTCTTTTCTGGCAAAATACGTTTCAATATCTCCATAAAATAGTGCTACCTTAACTGATCGCGCTCTCTTATCTTTGTCAAACTCTATATGCTGTACAAAGGTGTGCTTCATTATGTACAAATTTTCACGTTCCCGTATTGGGTTTAAGAAAGCAGTCGCTGCGCTTACTCTACGTCCTTTATTAATACCGCCTCTAATTTTTCCGACTCCCATTTGAGTAGGGCCATTTAAATCCTCTAAGTATTTTAAGCCCATCTCTTTATACGCATTTGTAAGTCTGTCAGGTATATCTCCATGAGTAGATTTCAGTTCATCTACAATAAACTCTCCTTCAGTGCCATGTTCTTTCTTTAATTCTGGATTATTAAGAATTAATGGATCTACCATTTTCTCACTTTTTTTGAAGTATTCTTTTATTGTTGGCCAATCCCAGCCGTCACCTTCTTCTTGATGCCAGGATGCATAGTCTCCGGGGCTACCTCTCATGTATAGTAAACTGTTAATGCTGCTGGTTCCGCCCAGGGTCCTGCCCCGGGGCCATAATGCTGATCCAAACATACAGCCCTTACAAGAAGTCTCTTCAGGTTCTGTAAAGTAGCTGTATGCATATCGACTTTGGAAGGTAGCTGAAGAATAATTTGGTACCTGAAAAAAGCAAAATACTGACTTAATTGAATCAGATTTGGGTTTCAATTATTTCTAATGGCAGCTGTGGTTGATCTCAACACCAGTGGAGCGAATATAGAAATTTGCTTACAATGCTTTCCATGGGAGGGTCCCCGCCATGTTCTATAAGGAGCACCTTCCAATGCTCGACCTCAGACAATCTGTTGGCCAACACCGAGCCCCCAGAACCCGCACCAATGATTATGAAGTCAAATGTCTGTGCACCTGATTATAAAACAATGATAAACTTTGACCAAATTAAGAAAACATAAAATGTTTATAAGTATCTTGGAATTAGGTACATACTTAATTTGTACATTATATAATTTGGTATTAATATTTGTACATAATTTTTGAGATAATTTATATTTTATCTGGTAATATATGTCATACATTAAAGATTTATGTTTACTCAATAAAAAAGAAAACATGATACAGATAAATGTAATAATTTAATATAAACATTGATATTTGCTTACATTAATACTAGATATATTTGTGCAACTGAAAATAACGGGGAAAAATATCACTAACTAGCTATACCGGCGAACATCGTACCGCCCTTTTAAACCTTCCCTGAACATCTATGATTGTTCCAAGATCAAAATCAGCCAAATCGGTCCAATCGTTCCCGAGTTTTAGCGAGACAAACAAACGGTGATTCATTTTTATTCATCACTAATTAAGTACGAGTATGTACTTAAGTACCTAATGATAAAATAAAATCACACCTTTTTGTCTATGAAGTAGTCTGAGGCATAGATAAAATAAGCCCAAATTTGGGCAGTTTTTATACTGTCCGCTTAATAAGTGGCGAGAGGTCAATGTCTCTAGTATGTAATCTGATCAACAGGTGCACTACTTGCAAGCAAGAATAAAAGTATTTTATCTTAATCTTGGGCAAAATTTTACTCAAGTATTAGAGCATTAACTAGGCAAAAGTTATGTTGTCATTCGATTGTCGGAAATCGTTCAAGGTTGGTACTAACTGCTAAACCTACGATTTTTTGACCTTCAAAACACGTGTATTTTGAATAAAAATATTTTGATTGATTGATTAAAAAATAAATAAATATTTTTCGACATTCTCACACAACGTCATCGAGCCCAAACTAAGCTATAAGCTTGTGCTATGGGATCTAGACAACTGATAAACAAACCTATATATTTCTAAATACGTACATATTATACATAGTAAACACCCAAACTCCGAAACAAACATTTATGGATCACACAAATATTATTTGATCCGATCCGGGAATCGAACTCCGGAGTCCAGAGTCGAAAGCCGATGCACTACCGACGCCATAGCAGTTAACTGATTGATAATTGATTCTTTACATCCTAAAGTTGCCTGGAAGGATTGCTCTTTAGCGATAGGGCTACCTATTGTACATTATTTTAAAGGCAAGTGTAACATTTTTATCTCGTTTTTTTTATGTGCAATAAAGAGTATCTTCTCTGTAGTGAAATGTGTGCTTGTCACAAACCTGTCATTTCGTACGAATAGTCCTTAGGCCAGTTTTCGGTGAGCAAGCACTGCGCAGCCAGGAGCTGGGTGAGCATGTTTGTGAACGCATTGCCCGCCGAACTACTGGCGTAGAGTTGGCACCCGTGCGGGAGGCACTTAATCATTCTGAAAGCGGGAAGAAGATTCTATAAATACCTTCAAGGCGAGGTCCTCAATTGTGACTCACTATTGAACTTTTCACTGTCGAGTTATCCTTAGCTTATTAACAGAGAGGTAACTTCACTTAGATTTACAATGTCTGGTACATCTCTAGCGAGAGATGTACCATAAGTAGGGTACATAAGAAATATCTACTCAAACGAAAGATATTTTGATTGAGAGATTTATTATAAAAGTAAAAATTACTTTTCTAAGCACACTAGAAAATATAATCCAGGTGCATCATGATAAGAATAATTGATAAAGTATAAAGTCGTAGCTAAATTATAGTCTGGATGACAGCAATTTTCAGTCAAAACTTACCTACGTACAACAGTGTCTAGGGTGTCGTACCCAAGGAGTACAATATAACCCAATTATTTATCGATTGTGAGGCACACACACATTTATCATTGTTCATTTCATTACGTCCTCTTTTCGCCAGTCATTGTTAGTCCCACTACACACTAGGGCCTAGGGTTGTTAGGGCCCCTTAGCGGGTGCTACACACATAGAGCACAATCATATTGTAGATAACAGTACTATGTAAAAAGATGTTCACTGCATCTATTGAGAATTTCGGGAAATTCTTCCGTAATATGAGTCTGTGTCAGAACAGCCCCAATATTTTTATAGGTATGGGATAGTACATTTTTATAAGTAGAGTGTATTCTCTATTGACTCTATTGTCTATGAACGTTTAGTCGGATTTAACAGTGATTTGAAGTGCAAAATACAACAAGTACCTACCCATTTAGCAATTATAATATTGATTGTTGCGGACGTTTCCCGAATTAATTGACCTTCGACATTGTAGAATCATTATCATTAAACTCTATTTATTATGGGAAGCTAATCGGAGGCAACTTGAAGAAATATACAAGCAAGTGGATACAAGCTGATGCCTGGTACTCCACCCGGGTCGTATGGTTTCCTCTTTCCCTATTCCCACCTAAGTTTCTAAGAAGCCGGCCCCAGAAAAAGCCGTCCCGCTGAACCCGCAGCGGGGAGGCCATGTGCGTAAAGATTGCATTCCCGACCACATATAAAACTAAAAACAGCCCTTGTTTATAATCCCCCCCCCCCCCCCCCAGTTTAAAATGATCCTAAATATGTAACAGGGGGCAAGCCTATTGACCTTACTTAAATACAATAGAAGCTTAATATTTTTAATTTGTTAAACACAATAATATACCAAATTAGACTTACGTAGTAATTTAATATACAGCAACGTTAAATTATATTAAAGACACGTCCATTAGTAGCACACCGATTAACTGTTCTTAACGCGATAGCGATAACCGGCCGTAAGTTATGATAATACTTAAATGATAATAATACCTATTCGGGAACGTATGTATGTCTGTTGCACTAACCTGTATGGAAAAACCCATCTATGGATACAAAACCTATATACTCGTATATAAAACACCTCAAAAAATTACACAAAAACCGACTTCAAATTACCGAAATGGGACCAAATAATTGTCGGAATGGGACTAAATTGAAATGGGACCAATTGCGAAGTAGTAGCTTGAAATTAAAGCATTTCAAAATCGGTTCACCCAGAACAAAGATAGGAGGTAACAAGCATTTTAAAAAAACATGCAGTCGAATTGAGAACATCCTCCTTTTTGGAAATCAGTTAAAAAACAAGATAGACCCACTTGTCGTAAAACGTTCTTATTGCAAAATGACCAGATAACAAAATATCCAAGTTGCAGAATGTCTATATGTGGTAATTATTTAACAAAATTAAATACTTGCTAACTTTAATATGAATCGTAAAAGCAGTCGTTCTTGGGCTGAACCAGTGACTGTTCCCTTCTCAGGAGGGACGTCTTGGGCTGAACCAGTGACTGTTCCCTTCTCAGGAGGAACGTTCTTGGGCTGAACCAGTGGCTGTTCGCTTCTCAGGAGGAACTTTCTTGGGCTGAACCAGTGACTGTTCCCTTCTCAGGAGGAACGTTCTTGGGCTGAACCAGTGGCTGTTCGCTTCTCAGGAGGAACGTTCTTGGGCTGAACCAGTGACTGTTCCCTTCTCGGGAGGAATGTCCTTGGGCTGAACCAGTGACTTTGATTCTTTTTGATTATTTTTTGATTATTTTTTAATTATTTTTTGATTCTTTTTACAACGAGTTCAACTCCATATTCAAGTCTAAGGAGGTCATGATTAGTGATAGTCCTACTTTCAGTGAATGAGCCACTGAGGGTATACACAAAAGTAGACAAAAACTTTATGAACTATACTCAGAAAGACAGCTTAATAGATCAGTTGAATTTCTAGATTATGTTAAAACTTATTCAAAAAAGATTAAAGCAGATTGTTTAGCAGCTAAATCAAAATATATAAGTGATAAAATTCTCAATAGTGCAGACAAAGTTAAATCTACTTGGAAAATTATAAACGCGGAAAGAGGTCAACAAAAATTAAATGATAATCATTTTAAACTTAATATAAATGGTAAAATAACTACATCAGACTTCGAGGTCGCTAACGAATTTGAAATTTTTTTCTCCCGAATTCCTGTAGATTTGACAAAAACCCTAGGCTCTTCAACCCCCATTGCAGAATCTTTGTTAAAAGCAAACGTTCCTTGTTGTAACGTTATATTTAAATTCAGTAAAGTTAACATAAACACTATCTTAAAAACTTTTAAATCTTTAAATATCAAGAAAACAGCTGACCTCTGGGGCATCTCTGTGTATTTAGTAAATTCTTTTATTGAAATGGTTGCTCCTGAACTAGTAATAATATTTAATAATTGTGTTGATAGTGGTGTGTTCCCTGATTTAATGAAATCTAGTAAATTAATTCCCCTGTTTAAATCGGGTAGTACTTCAGATCCGTCCAATTTCCGTCCCATTTCTGTACTACCTACATTTAGTAAAATTTTTGAAAAAATTAAGCTCAATCAAATGCAAAATCACTTTAACGTTAATAAACTATTACATACAAAACAATTCGGTTTCACTCGTGGTCGGTCCACCACTGATGCCGGAATTAAATTATTAGAGTGTATATACAGGGCCTGGGATGAGTCATATGATGCTTATGGTGTATTCTGTGACTTATCTAAGGCCTTCGATTGCGTTCAGCACCAGACTTTAATTAAGAAACTTGATCATTACGGAATCCGGGGGACGGCCTTGAATTTCGTCAATTCTTACTTAAGTGATAGGGTCCAGAAAGTAGTGATCAATGGTAAACAGTCACCTGGTTCTCCTGTAGCAATGTGGGTACCGCAGGGTTCAATTTTGGGACCTTTTCTTTTTCTAGTATATATTAATGATCTCCCTCACCTCATAAGAGACGACCACGAGGTAGTTTTGTTTGCTGATGACACTTCTTTAATATTTAAAGTTAAACGTGGACAGCGCGAACTTGACGATGTAAACATTGCCCTCTCTAGGATAGTCCACTGGTTTTGTGCTAATAATTTATTATTAAATGAAAATAAAACTAAATGTGTAAGATTCACCTTACCTAATGTAAGACTTGTTAAAACCAGTGTTAAGGTTAGGGATGATATAATAGAATTGGTCGATGACACTGTCTTTCTGGGCATAACGTTAGACTCCAAATTGCAATGGGGGCCTCATATCGGGAAAATTTCGGCCAGGCTTAGTTCAGCAGCCTATGCTGTCAAAAAGATCCGACAACTTACAGACATTAAAACGGCGCGTCTTGTCTACTTCAGCTACTTCCACAGTATCATGACATATGGCATACTACTGTGGGGTAACGCTGCCGATATTGAATGCATCTTTGTGTTGCAGAAGAGGCCTATCCGGACTATCTATGGAATGGGGTCTCGGGAGTCATTAAGAGATAAGTTTAAGCATATTAACATCCTTACAGTGTATTCACAGTATATTTATGAAATTTTATTGTATACCCACAAGAACAAAAGTAAGTTTGTGAAAAATTGTGATAATCATAATCTAAACTTAAGAAATAAGGATAAACTGGCTGTTCCTAAATTTAGGCTTCATAAAGTGAGTAATTCTTTTGCGGGGAACTTTATTCAAATGCACAATACATTGCCAACCGAAATAGCAAATTTATCTGTCAATAAATTTAAAAAACTAATAAAACGTAAATTGTGCCATAAAGCTTATTATAGTATTAATGATTTCTTAGATGACAAGGCGGCCTGGTTGTAACAACGTAACGAATTGCTCCTTTCTAAATAACTCTGTATTAGATTTAAGATGAAATATTTTGAAAAAAGCCGAGCTGAGTTTCTTGAGGGCTCTTCTCAGTCTCGTTGCATTTTGGAACCCTCGGTAGAGTCACACCAACTTCTGACGAATCTAAATAATTTTCTGAAAATTTCAAAGATAATAAACGTTATTTTATTTGATTTTATTTTATTTTACTGTTCCTTTCTCGGGAGGAACGTTCTTGGGCTGAACCAGTGACTGTTCCCTTCTCAGAGGAACGTTCTTGGGCTGAACCAGTGACTGTTCCCTTCTCCGGAGGAACGTTCTTGGGCTGAACCAGTGACTGTTCCCTTCTCCGGAGGAACGTTCTTGGGCTTAACCAGTGACTGTTCCCTTCTCGGGAGGAACGTTCTTGGGCTGAACCAGTGACTGTTCCCTTCTCGGGAGGAACGTTCTTGGGCTGAACCAGTGACTGTTCCCTTCTCGGGAGGAACGTTCTTAGGCTGAACCAGTGACTGTTCCCTTCTCGGGAGGAACGTTCTTGGGCTGAACCAGTGACTGTACCCTTCTCGGGAGGAACGTTCTTGGGCTGAACCAGTGACTGTTCCCTTCTCAGGAGGAACGTACTTGGGCTGAGCCAGTGACTGTTCCCTTCTCAGGAGGAACGTTCTTGGGCTGAACCAGTGACTGTTCCCTTCTCAGGAGGAACGTTCTTGGGCTGAACCAGTGACTGTTCCCTTCTCAGGAGGAACGTTCTACCAATTAACCAAGACACCACTAGCCCAAGTTCCCGAAATTTGCGTTCATAATATCAGTGAGCGATTACGACGTCACTTCAGTGCGCCCTCTACCGCAGTCAAGGTACTAACTACTGTGATATGTGCGATTTTGCACTGTAAGGTATACAATGTGGCAAAACTTCTCGCCATCTTTGACTGTTGAAAGGTTCTCTGAATACCTACCTGGTAGCATTATATTATCAATTTGAATGGCAATACTGATTTTGGTCCTTAGAAGCATGGACGCGTTTATAAAGTACTTAATGGAATAGTTTCACCATTTTTATGTGTCCCTACGGCTTCGAGTGTGACATTTGTATATCTACTAAAACATTCCGTAAGAACTACTCTAACAGTTAGTGAAAGCAGCATAAAAATCGGTGCAGTAGTTTTCGAGTTTATCGCGAACAAACAGACGCTGCTGCTGATATTTTGTCAGTACCTTTCTTCGTTGCCAGGCTACGTCATAGAATATTTTAATCTTATGTTAGGTGTATTTTAAAGTCATATTTTTATGTAATTATTGTAATCATTCGTGTGTCTGTTTATCAAATTGTAAATATAAGCGGTCGTCGAATGATTAACTTGTGCATTTGATAAATTGAAATAGTAAGTACCTATTATATTAGATATCGGCCAAACTGTGCTAATCCGCAGTTACCTGCTACCTACTACTACTACTATCTTAAAGACACGTCAGCTTTCGATGTAGATGGAAATTGTATTTTAGTTGTTATGGAAAGTAATTTAATCATTTGCAATATTTTTAATCCATCGTAAAATACATGTAGGCGTTTTGAACGCCTCTGTCTAGCATTCGGGGATGGAGTCGTAATAATACGTGTAGTATATTTTTTTCCAATATTGAATAACTATTGGTCAGTTGGAGAACGTTCCTCCTGGAAAGGGGTTCAGTCGTTGGTTCGAGACTAGCCCAAAACTCTAGTTTTTGTGGTTCATATTGTACAAATTACCTATATAAGAAAAAGTTAGCATACCTCACTGCTTATAAAATATATTAATAAGTACGTCTAGTGTTGAAGAAAGAAGAGTGGCTCAAATTAGGGAATTAATTCACATCATATTATTATTTCTACCAATTTATGTCCATCTAAACGTCGTTGCCTGTAAGAGCTCGCTGTTTAGTACCTACTTACTAAGGCGCCATTTGGACATTTTCAAAAATACATATTTTTGTTTTGGTGTACAATATTTATTCTTTTCTATTCTAATTTTTTTACGTGACGTGGTGGTGGTAATTTTGTGTTCAATTAAGAGAAAATAAGATTATCAAATAATACGGATTTGTTCTTATTGTCGAGAGTAGGCGACCCCGCCATAGATATAAGTACTAGTAAAATAGGTACGTATTTTATCGATAAATATGAACCCCGCGGATCAAGCATGGTAAACTATAAACTTGAATTCATTTTTTCTACCAATAATATCAGAAAACTAGAGTCACTTGACTAAAAAGTGTTCATTTGGTCAAGAGACTGCAATATTTACTTAGTTGTCTGTCTACCTAGTTCCAATCTCAATGAAAATAAATAAATATTGTTGGAGATTCTCACACAACGTCATCTAGCCCAAACTAAGCTATAAGCTTGTACTATGGGATTTAGACAACTGATAACATACTTATATATTTCTAAATACATACAAAACATACCTACATAGAAAACACCCAAACTCCGAAACAAACATTTGTGGATCACACAAATATTTGATTCGACCCGGGAATCGAACCTGAGATACCGGAGTCGAAAGCCGATGCACTACCGACCACGCCACCAAAGAAGTATTGCATAACTTCGCAAAATACAGTACCTATACCGTAAGTATTATGCCATAGATAAGTCATAATATAATGAACAGTTAATAAGTTCCACATTACGAGCTACATATTCATGACATACTCGTAACTAGAGATCATTAAAACACTGAGCTATACCTACTCACATAATTATTTCAATTACGACGGAAATTTATCGTTTGTCAGAGTTATGGTGGTACAGAGCCGTAGGTATCTACTATTAGTCTACATACACGAACATTGAATAATAACTAGGATGCCATCTAGGTATGTACACAATTGACCTAGATGCCAAATAGACGTTTATTTATTTATTTATTATTTATGTACAACACACATAGAAACAAGAACACAAAAACAGTAGTACAAACAATACAGTGAGCATGGTACAAGGGCACTGCTTATTCCTAGAGGAATCTCTTACAGCAGGCCTGAACGGAGATGTAGGGGTGAGAGGGTGACGCGTGTTCATTGCAAGTAAATAAACTTACATAAAGGTATACTACATTATAATATAATAGGTAGCTAAGATTAAGAGGAGAGGTAATGAGCTTTTACTTTCTTTTTAAAGAGATGAAGAGTTCTACAGCTTTGTATGTCCGGAGGGAGTGAGTTCCACAGTCTGACCGCATGAACAGTAAAGGAAAAGGAGAATAAATCAGTTTTGTGGGAGGGACAATTTAGTCGGTACTTAAGGTGAGACCTACACTGGGTACCGGGTGCGTTCACGTAAGAGAACCGCTCCCGCAGGTAGGAAGGATAAGCGGGATTGAACAGGATATTAAAAAGGAGACATAATATCCGAGTGTCTCTGCGACGGCGGATTGGGAGCCACTCGAGTTCCTTGCGAAAGTGTGAGACGTGGTCATATTTACGAAGATTGAAAACAAAACGGATACAGAGATTTTGCAAGCGCTCGAGTTTGTCCAACAGCTCCTCAGTAGCATCCAAATAGCAGGCATCGGCGTAGTCCAAGATAGGCTGACTTAGCGTCTGAGCAAGTGAGACTTTGATATTCAGGGGCAAAAAGTTCTGGAGGCATTTAACCGTGTGAAAAGTGAAATGCACCTTCTTACTTACCTCGCCAACATGAGTCTTCCAGGATAGATTGCAGTCCATAACTACACCCATATTCTTTGCGGTATCAGTGTACACGACAGGGGAACCGTCCAGTAAAATGGGAGGAAGAGACGATGCATCTAGTCCACCCTTCATCTGCCTACTGCCAATAATCATGGTCTGAGACTTAGTGGGGTTTATTAGGAGACCAAAAGATTTTGCCCATTTATTTATAGCACTCAGGTCATGATTAACAGCAGCAATAGCAGTTCTGTATTCGTTCAACGCAAAGTGCCGATACAACTGCAGGTCGTCCGCGTATAGATGGAAGTTAGAGGATATGACTCGAACGACAGAGTTAATGAAAACGGAGAAAAGCAAGGGAGAAAGAACGCCGCCTTGAGGTACACCCGCAGTGAGATCGTGCCAATCCGAATATGAATCATCAAGGCGGACACACTGCGAGCGCCCACGAAGATATGAATCGAACCAGGACACAGATTCCGAGGAAAAGTTAAGTGTTTTAAGGACACCAATCAACACATCGAAGTCCACGGAGTTGAAAGCACTACTGAAATCCAGAAGTACCAATACAGTGAGAGATTTGTTCTCCATGGCCCAACGAATATCGTCGGTAACCTTAAGAAGGGCAGTCACTGTGCTGTGGCCTGGCCGAAAACCAGATTGTAGGGTACTGAGAAGATTCTGCTGCGTCAGACAACTGGATAGCTGCCGATGAACTAAATGCTCAAGAACTTTGGATAAGTAAGGAAGGATGGAAATAGGGCGAAATTGCGACGGGAGAGTTGGGTTTTGGGATTTGGGTAGTGGGATAATGCGTAGGTATGTACCTATTATGATGATCATGATGGAACTAAAGAGGAAGAAGGATATTGATCGCGGTACATATGAATTAATAATAAAATTAAATAAATTTTATCTCACCGGCTCGATGTGTGTGTCTGCGCTCTGTATAAGTAGGCAGTGCTGGAGTGAATAATTAATAATTATAATATATTGCTCTACGTCTTTGGTAAATGGATATGCTATAAAAGAATCTGCGCTAGAGACTGCAAAGCAAACAATAAAATATCTCAGACCTCAGAGCTGCGGCCGTGTCCTTCTGCGAGCAAGTCGTGCTCGCGAAGGAGGCAGCCGACAGGGAGAGGGAGCGTACGTTCCCTGCCGAGTTCCATAGTCAGCGGCGAGGGCGCCGCAGACTCATCTACGCTCAAGACCATCGACCTTCATGATCGGGGCCTGAGGATAGCGGGATCGCCACCCGTCGTTCACTCACTGACGCGGGATAAAACCCGACCCCAACGACGCGGGATTTTCATCCTGACCAAACCCCCGCAGAGACCACAGAGGTGGCCGCCGGGCGCCACTGGAAATACGTTCTGCTTGTAACCAGAGACGCCCGGCAGCGGACGTTAGAGCGGCTGCGGCATTCGGCCGCGTAACTAAAAAAAAGAAATAAAAAAAAAGACCTCAAAGCTTTATATAAATTAAGTTTTGAATAAGGAATGGGTTGGTGGACGAATGACTGAATGATTATCATGATCTACTGCACAATAATACAGAAGCAGTGTGTTAAACACGCTTGTATATCAGTTGCAGAGGAGAATTGAGATGATTTTGTTTACGCATAAGGCATAATGAGTAAGGCGCTTATCCTCTGTATGTATTACGGTAGTACAATTCAATTCTTTGTTATGGCCTCTGCTTGCACTTGCAGCAACTTGCCAATGACCAGTGAGTAAAGCTAATAACGTAGGAGATTTTAACTGTGGGTCGAAATATGATCGGTGGCCGAGTAATTCCATAACTCAGTCAGAGTCTAGCAAAATAAAAAAACCCATACATACAGAATACAATTAAAACTTCCATAGATAAAGAATATTCTACCTACAGTAACTACTAACTACACAATACGTTAATACGTTAAGATATAAATAGATAAGAAACCACAAAAAAGGGGGGATAAGGTTACGTATAACTTACGGTATGTAGTACAAAGGTATTTGAAACGATAACGTCGCGACTGTCACTGTCAGTTATGCCAATTTTGTTTGATCATTGATGTCACTTACCTACTTTCAATTTGAAGTTTTTAGACATTAGATTTTACGAAATCGCGAGCGAGATAGAATTTCATTTATCTACTAGTAGGTACATAATTCTAAGTTTATGTATGTATAACTTAATTTATTTATAAAACTTACTTATCTCATAATGTTACTCAAAAAAATGTATACTCTCGTCTTCATACGAAAAGAAGATCAAATATTACTTGGATTTAAAAAGCGCGGATTTGGAATAAATAAATGGAATGGTTTTGGCGGCAAAGTAGAACCTGGTGAAAAAATTATTGATGCTGCAGCTCGAGAACTGAAAGAGGAATGTTGTCTAGATGTTAATACTACTGATTTAAAGAATATTGCGCACCTCGAGTTTACTTTTGAAGGTGAGCCTTTATTGATGGATGTAAGAGTCTTTTCTGCTAGTATATTCGAAGGTACGCCAAAGGAAACCGAAGAGATGTTACCTAAATGGTTTAAGATTGAAAATATACCTTTTAATGATATGTGGCCTGATGATAAACTGTGGTTTCCATACATGTTGAAAAATAAATCGTTTTATGGCCATTTCCATTATGAAGGTTTTGATAAGATTCTGCACTACAAACTTGAGGAACACGAATCTATGGAAACCTTTTATGCAAATCGAAAACTTTTATAATTTTTTTTCTTTTGCCGATATTGTTACTCTACCAATTTTGTACTACGTAATAATGTGTAGTTACTTGATTTATTTTAATTAATGTGAAGTAATTTTACAAACTTTTAAGTTCTGACTGTGATTAAATAAATACGCTTTTTTATATTATGTTCTTTTAAGTTATTCTGCTGTTTGACTTGACTATGGCCACAAACTATACAGTGAACTTAGATTACTCTCAGATTTATTGCTAAAATGTGCAAAAATGTTTAGTTACTATGAATAAACTAGTGCTTTGGAGTTATTCTCGTAAATTAGTTGGACATCAACATAAGACTAGTCCTTTGTTGGCTACACCAATGATTTTGCAACATACATACCTACCTACATCCAATCTGAAAAGCTTTGCAATTAAACTGCATAAAAACAATAAGTTGGCAAAATATTGTTTATTTTATTAAAACATACAAATTATTTCAATGAAATACTTACACTATAATGAACTGATCGAAGAATGACTTAATGATCCTTAATGACACACACGTGAGATCCTTGAGGTCAACGAAAACCCTGGTGTTAGCGGTGCCTAAGCAATCAACTACTTTTTATGACGTCTTTTTCTGTCCAAGCCACGCAACTATGGAATAATCTGCCTACAACTATCAGACGAGCACCAACATTGATTACTTTCAAAAGAATGGTAAAGGAACATTACCTGGGCTCCGAACCACTTTCAACTATTTCTTGGATTTACATTTATTCCCAACATAGTGTAATATTATGTAGATATATATTTCTCTTTAATTTCTATACTCATTTCAATCCTGTAATTTTCCTCTCTGAACTCTTGTAGTTTTTCTTTAATCCTACGCCAATAGCTATCCGCTTTTTCATTTTACTTCTATCTACTTATGTCCGTCCATCCTAAGGTTGCCTGTAAGAGATCATCCTTGGTGATAAGGCCGCCAATTGTACATACTAATGATAAACTAGTTTCTGTATCTTTTTTTTATATATTTGTATTGGTTTACAATAAAGTATATATTGTTATTATTATTGTTGCTAACCATACAGAGTAAATTATACTGTAACAAGTTTTGATAAGAGTCCAGCTCAAAAAATAATTCTGGTTACACCATAATAATTTATCAAAAATATAATTTATGCTTTTGAGTTTCGGCACATTGTGGAACTTAAAGTAATACATTGTTTACAACACTTTTTGGGGTAAATTCATAATACGGCCTCCTTAACTTTATTCAGGTACACCCACATGTTTACCTTCTGGCCACTTAGGACGGATTCCATGTTAGACGGATTCCTTGTTGGACGGATTCCATTTCGGACGAGTTCCACATTGGGCAGAAACAGTACAGTCATGTTTAAATAGTTTTATTAGATTCTGGAAATAGTTCTCCTATTACAGCAAAATAACCCTATGTCCACTTTAATCCATTAAACAGATTTTTGGCTCTGTTTTACCACAAAAATGA
Source organism: Nudaria mundana (assembly GCA_963556515.1). Classification (NCBI taxonomy): domain Eukaryota; kingdom Metazoa; phylum Arthropoda; class Insecta; order Lepidoptera; family Erebidae; genus Nudaria; species Nudaria mundana. Next base: position 23,145,377 of record OY748294.1, read on the forward strand.
CCTTTATAGTTGAATATTTCGCAAACAAATACTTAAGTCCTCAAACCTCTCAATGTTTTTAAAAGACCTATCTAATGGTACCCCACACTTCGGAGTTGACGCAAGAAAAAAAGGGACCTAACGCTTCCTGCACGATACTGTACCTGGGGATTGTGCGGAGCATGGCCGTGTACGGTGCTCCCGGCGACGGCGAAGACGGCGACGGCGACGAAGGACGGCGAGACTGACGGCCAACAACGCTTCTATATTACCCAGATCGTTGAGGACCTTGGCCGTCAGAACAATAAGAGGGTACCGCATGATCTCCCTAGAGGCTTCATTTCTTGTTGCCGCGACCTCTCCATGAGCCCTGGAAGTGAGAGCTCTTGTGTCATTGTTCCAATGGCACAAGCCAAGATCTCATGGAGACATGGAAGGTGCGACTTAACCAACCGAATTGGGGAACCACCACCCACTTCGCGGCGGTGAAACCGATCACGAAGGAATGGCTGCAGAGGCAGCACGGTGACCTCACGTATCGTGCGACACTGATCATCACCGGGCACGGAAACTTCGGTGAGTACCTGTTTCCCATGCATTGTGACGTCATACCCGCGTCTCAACTAATATACTTAGGCTGGAAGCTCTTCGCTGCCGGTCAAGCATACGTGGCCTTAAGTAGGATAAAATCATTGGAAGGTCTCCTTATTGTAGGGCTGTTCGAAATTAACCGGCAAACGACCTTGCAATAATGATGCGTTGATTGAGATGACCATAAATTGTGTAATGACGTAATAAGTTGATACTAAAAGTTTTAAAGTTAAAGTTTATTTTTGTCTTTTTAGGGCATTTAAATAAAAGCTTGTTCTTTAAAAGTTTTATTACTTTTAATTTATTTTTTTGTTGTTATTCTTTAATACACTAGGATTTAAATTAACACGAATGGTATTTTATTATGAAGTGTACTTCCGCCCAATGTGGAACTCGTCCGAAATGGAATCCGTCCCAACATGGAATCCGTCTAACATGGAATCCGTCCTAAGTGGACAGAAGGCATGTATTAGTAAAATGTGATTGGGTATGAGTAAACACCTCTGATGATGCCATAAGGCGAAACCGGTCAGGGTTAACCAAATATAAAAATATTTGTGGAATAGTAGGTATACAAGTGAGATTTTTACAAAATAGGTATACAAAATAATTATCAAAAAATTCCAACATACCAAGAGCCGAAAACTAAGCACTTGCCAATCATCAAACATAGGTCCCTAGTGGGAATAGACTCCCTCTATATAAGTCGGAACAAAGTTACTGACTAAAAGTGGGTGTACACTATTGTTCTGCCTACCCCTTTAAATAAACAGGTGTAATTAATGTAACACAAATTTAATATTACAATATTTATTTAACTTATTATTACTCAATCACATTTTATGAGAACACTACAAATCTTACAAAACACCAACTGTATTTTTAGTTTCACTTCACACAGTATGACAACTATTATGTGACACAGGTTCTGTTCTATCATGGCCGCTTCATATTAGTTTTCTTCAGAGTCTTCACCCTCAGCAAGGGCAGTCCTGGCCAAGTTCCGAGCAAGAGCCAATCGCAGTAGGTCTGCCTTCTCTCCATCCAGGTTTGAAGACTTCAACTCCAGGCATAACATGATTTCATAAGTGTCATTAGATGTGAAGACTGGTTCGTCACGTTCAAGAAGTGTTAAGGAGTCTAGTAGAAGAGTTTGCCAGAAACTGTAACAAGATAATGTGATATTATTGTACAGTTTGTCAAGTATTAGGTAACGTCAAAAACACATATACTTGGCACTCGGCAAGCTGTTCTTGTTGGTTGAAATAATATGTCGCCTAGCAAACAATTGCCATTGCATGGGAGTTGTGTCAATAAGATCTAAGAGGCCTAAGTCTAACTCACCAGCAACCACCTGTCGATCAACGGACAAGTCTGGCAAATATAAATGTTTTTTTTTTTTTATATTTAGGTCGACAAATTGACGCCACTCGCCTGATGGTAAGCTGAGGCGACGTCTGGCAATTGAGGGCGACTCTCACAGTACACAGGAATACTATAGAGAGTGGCCCTCAACTTGACGAACCTGTAATGTGCCTCTTCACGCTTCGCTTAAAGAGCCCAGGGTTATATGTTGGAGGAAACACGTGTGCAGGCAGGGCGTTCCAAGCCACCATCGTTCGGCAGAGAAACGATCGTTTAAAACGCTCGGTTCTCACGAAGACGGTTTCCACGGTATGAGGGTGACATCTCTGGCCGGCACGCGTTGTTCGGGATCGGAAGGGAGAGGGTGGGATCAGGTTGAAGAGCTCTTCAGAACACTCACCGTGGTAAATACGGTAGAACGCGGCCAAGGAAGCAATTGTTCGGCGCTGGGCTAGCGGCTCAAGGCTTCCCGTTACCTCCGGACAGTCTATAATGCGAACAGCGCGTCGCTGCATAGCGTCGAGTGCGTCCAGCAAATACTTCGCGGAGCCGTCCCAGAGGTGAGAACAGTATTCAACGCAGGGTCTAATCTGCGTTTTGTACAGCAGACACCTCTGGTGCGGTGTAAAGAATCGCTTTACCTTGTTCAGTATTCCTAGTTTCCGCGAAGCTAGCCCAATACATCTCTCAATGTATTTTGTGTTATTGAGCTCTCGACGAACGTCTATGCCAAGGATGTCTAGATTGTCCTTCATTGGTAATATTGCATTCTGAAGAGTGGGTAGGGGAAGGAAAGGGGATTTTTTCGCTGTAAATGCACACGCCTGTGTTTTGTGGGCATTGAACTCGACCAAGTTCTCGGCACCCCATTGGGAGATACTGTCGAGGTTTCGGTCGAGATCACCCACGAGATGTCGTCTCTCCTCCTCTATCACAGATCGCCCCGCCGTCGGACGAACCGAGTAACTCCCGTGCAATGTACTGTCATCTGCATAGCAATGAATGTTCCCGAGGGAAAGCATATCATTGATATGCAGAAGAAAGAGAGTTGGTGACAGTACGGACCCCTGCGGTACCCCGGCATTCACTTGCAAGAAGCGAGAAGCCTGGCCATCGCAGAGGACCCGCACTCGGCGCTCGTTTAAAAAACTGGCAATCCAGCTGCACAGTTGAGGAGGTAGACCATATGCCGGAAGCTTGGAAAGGAGCGAAGCATGCCAGACCCTATCGAAAGCTTTGGCGATGTCCAGGCTAATAGCCAAGGACTCGCCGAACTTTTCCATAGCCTCACCCCATACATGCGTGACAAATGCCAGGAGGTCACCCGTTGATCGTTTTGGCCTGAAGCCATATTGCCGATCATTGATTAGCGAGTGATCCTCCAGGTATCGCATGAGCTGCTTATTAATAAGAAGCTCGAGCACCTTGCAAATGACTGAGGTGACAGCTATGGGTCGATAGTTGCCTGGATCGGATCGATCCCAGATGTGCCCAGTTAGCAGCAATAAGACACCTTTTACTTACTGGTGAAATGTAGGTATAATGGCTACCCTCTGGCCAACTAGTGTTGACCCAAAGAGGAAGTATAGGGGCATATTATAACGGCTCTATCTATCCTACATGAATTATGTTGCAAGCCAGTTTGTGTAAATAAGATTGTTTTACTTTATATTGCCCATGTCGCAGTCAGTGTTGAACCTAAATAAATATAAGAAAACAACTCACTAGGCTGGTGCAATCTTGGACGTGATTAGAGATACTAATAGATTGCCAGCTTTCTTGAAGTCCCTCGTGGTGTACAGCCGGTGGAAATCACAATATTTACCTGTGACAAACGCATAAGTGATAGTGAATACATTGGTTGAGCACTCGGAAAGAAAACAGACAAACCGGCCGGATCACAAACATAAAGAGCAACTTGGGCAATTGATTGTGATTTTATGGGAATTGAGAATGATAAAACTAATCAAGGCCAGTAAAGCCAAGGGAATGAGCTAATTTGATACAATAATTCACCGAGATAGTGAAGTGTTAACATTTCGAGACATTACCCACAGGACAACTTGGCTTTCATCTGTATGTGTTCCGGGCTAAAGAATACGAAACTTGGCACAAGTTTTATGTATCTTTATATTTTTTTCTTTCGACTGGGTGAGAACAGATTATAAAATTTATTCCTTTTAATTGAATAAGTACTTCTCGAATGATCCCATTCCGACAATTATTTGATCCCATTCTGGTAACTGATGTTTGACGTTATTTTTTCCTTGTGACCTTTATCAATTGGGGGGGAAAAGCCCAAATGATGTTACCTCTAGCTGTCTAAACGTAATTACAGTCTATCATAGTAGTTCCTCAACTACTGGTAGATGGCGCTCTGGCGACGCCGTAAGTCGCGATATTGATACAATAGTGATCCCAATATCAGAGGTCTTGGGTTAGTGGGGTCTGACTGTCTGAGTACTTACCCAAGAACAGCAAGGTATCAGACAGTAACACCGCCGGGCCGGCAGTCAGCAGGAGGTCCCTCGCGGGAAGGCGGCCCGTCAGCGTGTAGTGACGCAGCGCGGCGTGGGCGGCCCGCGTGCAGCCGGCCGAGCTGCGGGCCCGCACCGCCCAGCACAGCGCCGCGCCCAGGCGAGCGGGCCCCGCGGCCAGGTGGCGAGCGCTCAACGTACTTGATACTGTTGACGCTGTAGTATAAATAAATAAATATGTTTGGACAATGCACACAACGCCATCTAGTCTCAAACTAAGCAGAGCTTGTGATATGAGTACTAGATAAACTGATATAAATACTTATATACATTTTTATTTTGTATATACATACATATTATACATAGGAAACACCCAGACTTCGGTACAAACGTTTGTATCATCACACAAAGTTTGTCCCGACCGGGAATCGAACCCGAGACTCCGGCGTCGAAAGTGGATGCACTACCGACCACGCCACCGAAGCAGTCAAGTATGGATAGATTGTACTATTAGTTTTGATATTTGAAATCGTTTATATGCTGTGAACGGAAAAATCATAGAAGCATAAAGTCAAACAACATCTTATTAACCGCCTCGGGCCGCGGCCGCTCTCACGTCCGTTGCCGGGCGTCTCTGGTAGGTCCCAGGCAGAAAAATAAACGGTACTACGATATATTTTGTTTCTTAAACGCACCCATTCTGACTTCTTCTCCTACTCTTTCTCCGTTCATGCCGTCAGACTGTGGAACGCTCTTCCAACCGATATAAGGAACTGCAGAACTGTTTCTGGCTTCAAGAAGAGAGTCAAGGAACACTATCTCGCTTCCTTACCTTAATTATTGTACGTCTATGTATGTTTATATATCTTTTTATGTATATATTTGTGTATTTATGTAGATATAGTTTATGTAAGTTTATTAACCTGCACACACATCAGGACCTGTTTGCATCACGATCTCCTCTCTTAGGCCCACTGGAAGAGATCTCTTTAGAGATAAGTGGCGCCATTGTATACATGTTTAGTTTGTATCCATTTACTGTTTTATTTACTGTGTGTACAAAAAAAAATAAAAAAAAATAAAAAAAAAAATAAATAAACGAAATAATGATTGGTTCTATTGTCAATGTACGTCTCCGATGGGTTAGCAACGTATAGCAACGCGTGATTTTCGCCGGAAATGACAAATCTGCGTTGCTTCATTTTCGAGGGCTAGAAATGCTTCTGTTTTTTTCGCTTACTGTTTATATGCAGTTGCATTCGATTCTCATTAGAATTTGGAATATTCAATTATATTAAATTGTCATTTTCAGGTCACAATATACCCATATTATACACAAAATGATGTCAAATTATTACAAAAATTTATACATTACTAAAAATTATATGAAATGATAAAATAAATAAAATTATGTCAAAATATAAGAATTAAATTTAAAATAATCACAGCAATTTGAATAAAAACATATTAAAAAAAAGATATGGGCGTGATGTGTCTGTCTGAAACAGATACATAAGGCGGGCGTGAATGGACAGGCAGGTAAGGGTCGACCTAGGCGAACGTACTTCGACCAAATCGGAGATGTTTTGAACAAAGATCAGGTCAAGAGCACCCAGAACCGGAGAGCGTGCATGAAGATAGTTATGAAAGTGGAAGAAGTATGCCAGGACCGTAGCAAGTGGAATTCCATAGTCTCTGCCTACCCCAATGGGAAAGAGGCGTGACCATATGTATGTATGTATGTATGTGTCTGTCTGTCTGTCTGTCTCTCTGTCTGAGTAGTTCTCGAGGAAGGTGTTATTATATAATTTGTCACGGGCTAATCCGTGGGTGTCCTCTAGTATACAATATCAGCACTTACCTATACCACTAAGCCCATGCTTCTTAGCCTCAGCAACAATTTTAATAGCCTTAGCCTCCGAGTCTATAGGTAGCCTCTCCAGCAGAAGTTCACCTCTCCGCAGTCCTTCTGGAGAGACAGAAGCGAGGTACGACAGACCCACAGACCATAACGACTTGTGTTCCATTAGTAGAGACCCGTATTCCAGGATCAAGCTCTCACGTAGCTTTACGGTTACGCTAAAATTTTTAGAAAATTTGTCCATAATTATACTATTTGGAGTTGATCCGGAACATTAAAATATTAAGCAGTTCATTATCGTATCCGCCAAATAATTATCTGTGTTATCCTGATAGATCTAAAATTGTGGTTGGGATATAAATCTATACCCAATGACAAAATGCATTTTCATACAATATGATGCCAGGTCATACAATATGATCAGGTGTTTGTTTATTTGTGAGTTGGTGTCGTTGTCGTATGTGTACATGGAGCCTAAGTTGAATCTATAAAAAGATTTAGATTTTTGTAGCTTATTATGGCAATAGTTACTCACTCGACATGATGTTTATCCTTAATCTTGAGTTTGCCGCAGTGGAACAGTATGTCTGTGAGGTGTGTTGCGATCCAACCATTGTCTGATATTTGTTGTATTTCATGAATCAACTGAAAAACATTATAAGAATTTCTTTGTTATCCCACTTCTGATGATAAATACAAGAAGTGTGAAATTATCCAAAAAAATTGGTACATTTCACCTGGTATTTTATTGGACTACATAATGTTTGCCAGAAATTTCTCTATTAAACAGGAGGTTACAGATGGAGTGTGTTGAGGTTCCTGAGATATTGATGGGATTCCTGATGTTATCAGTACTCTACTGAGCCTTTTCACATTCCAATTGGAGTCAGCTTTTCAGTCGAACTGCGAAGTCGCTGAACTACTAATTACATACATATTAATTACATTACTCTAACTTTTATTATTGTTCACGTCAGTATACTAGTAAGCCATGGGCCAGTCAAAGTTTTAACGAACTCACCTCATGTAAATCCCCTTCCAACAATGCTCGCACCATATCATCCAATGTGGACTGTCTCGGAGCTCCAGTAGCCATGCCGGCACAAGCACTGGCCGCAGCACCCAGCTCGTGTCGCCTACACCACGGTGCGGTGAACAGTACCCAGCCACCGAGTAAGTCAAACCAGGAGGAATAGCTCCCATGGATAGACTCAAAGGCCTTGTATTCCCCTATGACTAGCTGTAAGAGGTGAATTGTATTATAATTGTTGGACCAACCTTTGTCCAGTCATATCAGATTAAAGAATAGTTTCATTATATTTAGAAGATGTTTAGAATAAAATAAATTATATTTCTTTACTCTGATAATAAGCTCCAATTTTGGTTGTGATGCCAAGACTCCACTGTTGAGTTTAGACCTGCACTCTGCCTGCCAGTGTTTCCATAATATTTGGAACTCTCCAGATGACATACCTCCATACACCTGAAACAGTGACATAAAACGTTTGAATGATTTTGCAAGCACTTTTTAACTTATTATAAAATATTAGTTGGGAACCATGAGGCAGTCATTTATATATTAAAAAAAAAATATGTTAAAAAAATTAAACCTACATACTTATGCACTAACTATAATAATATTTTTATTGTACGATTTTGAAATAAAATTATAATATTTTTTTTGTATTATAATTAATTATTTAACTCTAAACTTCGCAAAAGCCTGCTTAAAAAAAAAACTATCTTCAAAAACAATGTGTGGAAGATTGCTGCTAAGCAATAGGGGCAAGTCTATTGTCATTATCAGGCATCTTAAACAGTATACAATCCAGGACTTCAATGACCATTCTGTAATACAATCCTAAATACCAACAGCCAGTAATACCTACAATCCCTGCAGCCCTCCTGGCAATATTTACATGATGATGAAGTTACAATATTATGACATAATTACTCACACTAAAAACAGGCATGCTCCGTAATGAATTATCAACCAATTTGAATTCATTACTTTCACCTAATGAATGCAACTTCAGCAATGCTCGAGCGACATCCACTCTGCCTTGGATTAACATCCCGATGACAGTATCCCAGTATTTATCATTGTCTTCCGCTCCTCTTTCACACGCTTCCAGTAAATTAGCAGCAGTCTGCTCATGGCACGGGAAGTGAAACCGTACCCACTCCATCAAATATGGTAGAACTATGTCTCCGGGAATATTATCTATGAACAAGATCTCACACAAATGCCAAATACATTCAATAGAGTAGAATATTGTTATGTACGAAAGGAAAGTATTCTTTCGTTCCTCACTATCTTCGTGTTCAGCGGCTTTTTGAAGGGTTTCCATGCAGACACGTAGGATTGACCTATATTGTCGTGAGAGCTTTAGAAATTCAACTTGGTTATCCGTAGTTTTAGCAAGTTCTGCTGCTTTTTGTAGCGAGATATAAGTGCCATTAGATTCGTTTACTAGTCGTCGAAGAAGTGGTGTGAACAGTAAGATATCTTGTCGAACGTTGAGAAGTTTATTATCAGATTTTTGACTAATCTGTGTTTTGTTTACTGCATGGCTGTAAGGGTATATTGTAAATTTATTGCCGCGTCCCCAGACACATCCAGCATGTTGTTGGAAGCAATCATCTGGTAAAACCTGGAAGAAATGTTGAAGGTGTCAGTATCAACGAAGCGGGATCCGGAATCTACCGTATCGACACCATAATAACGTGTTTTATTTTCGTTAGAACTAAGGGTACAAAACAGTCTTGACGATTTATTTTCCTTATAGTCTGATTCACTAATTTTTTTTTAAATTCAATAAAACAAACTTAACCTAATACTTTATTTACGGTATACTCACGAAGGTTTTTACAGTATTTGCACCTGTTGGGTTACTTTGGCCGGCGCCAAATGAAAAACTTGTTGTATTCATATTCCTAATAGGAACTGAATAACAGAGCTAACTCATTCGCAAACAGTTCTTGAAATAGCAAATAAACGCAGTCGGACAACTTCACTTTCGCAAAACATAAATACGAAAATAAATTGTTCAAAGTTTTTTTTATATTTCTTTCTGGCAAAAACCGCGGCCCGTCACAGACTATTCAGAGACTTTCAGACTATTATAAACCGGAAGACGGATTTTAAGTAATGTTGCCAGATATGCCTTAAAATAACCTCACCGTATGGTATAACTAGTGGTCGCCCGCGACTTCGTCTGCGTGGTAATTTGGATCTTTTCCCGTTCCCGTCGCGCCGCGTCATATTTTGAACAATTCACACAATATCTTTTTAATTGTAGCCTATGTGTTATTCTGATGTATAAGCTATATTATTGTAGTTTCATTAAAATCCATTTAGTAGTTTTTACGTGAAAGAGTAACAAACATCCATCCATACACATACATACATACTTACATACTCACAAACTTTCGCGTTTATAATATTAGTAGGATGATTACTCCATGGATGCCATTGGATGCCAATAGTCACAGTGCTCGTAGTTTTTTAGTATGAATGAATGAGTGAAACCACACATTTTGGAATGAGAAGGGTTAATAATATGACCGGTGACCGAATGACCTGTTGGAAGACATGTTGTTTTTGTCACGATTAAAAACTGTAATTGTCAATTCGTCGAGAATTATTTTGTTTAGACGAAAAATTTACAAAATTCTATAGTAAATCGTGTGATAACATACTGTGTAACGTGATAACAGTAAAATGTGTGATATTTGTTTATGAAATTCAATTGACAAAAGGGTATTCAAGAGCCAATCCTGCTAATTTGGTAAGTTTCAGTGTTGCATCAATGTTTGGCCGTCACTTAACTCACTTATTTAACTTTCTATGTTGAAACTGCTGACTGTTTTGTGTGACTGAAATGTGCTAGTTACTACCTTCACATCCTCGATACTGTGGCTGTCACAGCCGTGGGTAGTGCTAGTAGTTAGTAAACGTAGCGAGCCTGGGCTGACGTAGCGCGTCTGGTAGTTACCGTATTTAGGCCGCGATTAGCAGCTTTATCGGATGCCTGTGTTGTGTATTTGCAAATTGGGTGGTTGTTTTGTGACGTCACGTGTATGCAAGTTGAATATTCTTTGTGCTAAGTTTTCCTTTGATATGATAAAAATTATCTTCAGATGATAGTAGTACTTATCGCGACAACTACACTCAGCTATATTCCGTTATTCGATTGGCAGCGTACGAAAGCGGTTCGTACGCAAAAGTATTAAGTTATAGTGTCTAGTGAAGTGTCTTAAATATTTCACACCTGGACTTGTGTAATTTTATGTAAGTTTAATGTTAATTGTAAATTCATAACCTTAGATTTTTTAGTAGCCTTTGGAACCTTGCAAATAACCTTGTACTTACTACTTTTTAATATTAACACTTTATTTTTATCTGTTCTGCTTGCTCTTTTGTGACACTGCACTGCTGAAACTAGTTTCAATAATTTATACAATCATCAGTGACACAGCATTTAGGTTTAAAAGATCATAGTTAATTAAACACAGTCATTTTAAATTTTGTCATCCTGTCTCATATAACTGATTTGACCAAAACTATCACATACAATATTTATCATCTTTTAATCAATGACAACAAGCATCTAAAGTTGATTCAAAAGTTCTGAAAGTCTTAACTCCCCAGTATAGAAGTTAATAGTGGAACTCTCAGCTATAATGTGACTTTCATAACCATCACAGATAGTACAGAAATGACGAAGAAGTTTTAATAAGAAATTTTATTTACCTATAACGATTAAGATAAACTATCATTTATCTGGTCATAAATAAATAAAAATTTCTTTCAACTACAGGTTTAGAAAATGTGATCGATCTCATACACTGGAGTTATGAGATATAATTCAATAAAAATTTTTTAAACTAGTTTGTTCCTCTCAGCTTCACTGGAAATCAATTAAAATGGCTTTGATAAAGGTTAAGTTTGATTAAATAGTAGTATATTAGTTTATTAATGAGTTCGGATGGGAATCAGAGACAGGAAAATGTAAACAATCCCACGGCTTTAATACCAAAGGTTTGTGTGGTGTAAGTGTATTAACTGAAACCTATATAAATCTAACGCCTATCTGGTCAGTTGTATCACAATTTAGGTATATTTCGTATAAGTTAATACAGTAATAAATTATGTTAATGAATTACATTGCATTCAAACAATATTGGTCAAGGTGATTCAAACAAGTTAAGGTACAACTGGTCTATGGTACTTGGTGCTTTCGTTGAATGTCTTAACCTGAACTGCTTGAAATAACTTTATTCCAAAATCTCCTGGAATTTTAAAGGAATGGTTTTAAAAACATATTTTAGTAATTACATAAAATACGTCATGATTTTCACAAAAAGTAATAATTTTTATTAGAATATAAGGATTCAAATGAAGTACAAAAGCTTTAGTCATGGCATTTCCAACAGTTTACACAAACAATCACGGCTGTTTCCCCAAAGAGGTAGGTAGACACATAATATCTGCCCACATTACGCCAGTAATGTTTACGACAACATCTTATATGTATGGAAGATCATAGATCTTTTCAAAAAAAAATCCGATAACCATAATTTTAATACAAGAAATAAAAATAAACGGGCAATGACAAAAATTAGACTTCATAAAGTTGGTAATTCGTTTGTAGGCAAATGTATAAAAATATTTAATAAAATTCCTCAGGATTTGGTTGACATGCCTCTTAATAAGTTTAAAATAGTGGTGAAAAAATGTTTGATGAAGAAAGGCTATTATAATGTAAACGAATATCTTAATGATAAAAATGCATGGTCACCCTAATCTACTGTTGTTAGCCACTCGTACAATACAATAAAAATGTAAACAAAACAATTTTAAAAAAGAAAATGGAATTAAATCTACTTGAGTTTCTTGCTGGTATCTTCTTAGGAGAACCAAATTACCAGCGAAAGAATCATTTTCAAATGGTTATTTATGTACTTTTTAGTATTTTTATAATATTGCTTGACATAAAATTGTAAAATTTTGACATTCATATGTGCTCTTTATGTGCCTAAACTGAATAAACGAAATTGATTCTTTGATTGATTCTTTGAACCTTCTTGTTTCGGGATCGGATCGGGCAGTTTTGCTGTCTTATTCTCAACCGCTCGAGAAGATTCCGTCTCGGATACGACAGCTCATTCCGTTGTCGATTACCCATCCCACGGATTCAAAAAAGCTATTCACGAACTATCGGGAATCGGAAATTCGCCGGAAGAGTTTTCGAATTCGATTGTAGCTTGCTATGTGTACTCCGAAAAGATTCTATTCAGAAAATACCCTTGAATTCTTCGTAAATAATTGTAGTCACGTCGTCCACGTACTTAAAATGTATGTGACAAGTTATTAAAGGCCAAATAAAGTTAAAACAGTAAGGTAGGAACAAACAATGAACGATTGTAAAATCTATCAAGATGACTGTGTCTGTTTAGTGATAATAACAGCGTCATATAAATCTCGTTTGCATTGAACTTATGGAAATTACATAGCAAATTCATACATCTATCTTTACTAACTAGTACGGTGTCTTGCGCGGTGCTTCGCGCCGCACCACGCCATAGGTTTTGGCCTATAACTTTTGACCCCTTAGGGCTAGGTCAAATTTTGCGATTTTTGGGCTTGCCTCCAGATCGAGGGCTATCCATACAGGGGTCAACCATCATGGGAGCATAAGCAGTTCTCGAGAGCTAAGGGTACATTCCCTATTTCTATATATAGATATAGATAGATATTATAAAGAGGAATGATTTGATTGTTTGTTTGATGTGAACAGGCTCCGTAACTACTGATCCGATTTTGAAAATTCTTTACTCACTATTTTTTTTTTATATTGTGGCGGCGCCGACGTCTAGCGATTGTGGGTCACTCTCACAGCACACAATACTATAGAGAGTGGCCCTCAACTTGACGACCTACTGAAGTGCTTCTTCACGCTCCGCTTAAAGAACCCAGGATTATATGTGGGAGGAAACACGTGCACAGGCAGGGCGTTCCAGGCCACTATCGTTCGGCAGAGAAACGAACGCTTAAATCCCTGTGATGTGTTCCCACGGGAACTAGAAAGCTATATCACGCAGGTGAAGCCGCTGCGATCAGCTAATACATAATTATCACGCCTGTTTCACAGAAAGGAAAGGCAGTACTCATATTAAATTGATTTCACAACACCTTATCTAGGTAGTTCCAATAAGCCTGTCTCTTATCACAATGAGTATCATCAAATATTTGGCATCACAAATAAATGTGATTCATCATTAAACGTAACAACGTCATAGTGTTGACCAACCTGGCTTGAATGCTTGCCCGGTTAGTGGCAATTGATTCGCCATCTTTTACTTGGAATCAGCAATATTACTTTTTTTTTGTAATTCCCCGGCCCAAAGCCGCGGGCGCTTTCACGTCCGTTGCCGGGCGTCTCTGGTACGCAGAAGGTATTTTGAGTGGTGCCCATCTCAGCAATATTACTGGCGAAACGTAGGTGGACTCCGTCTTATGGCTGTCTGGAAGAGATTGCTTCTTATTGATAGGCTGCGTTGTAATTGTACGTTATTTAATCTCTTTGGGGAACCTGGCTTGATTATATTACGTTGTTAATTATCTGCACTGGTTTAAGTGAAACATAAAATACACGGTTCAAAATGAGTGTTTGAATCAGATACCTATTTAAAATCGTGTAGAAAGTTGTATTTATTAAACCAAAATACCTCTTATCTATATCTATACTGTTGGTTTTAAACTGTGTGGCCAGCAAAATTATCTATTATAAAAATCATTTTTAAACCCTGTATTTCTCCTTCTCCCATTCTATAGAATGATTTCGTCGCTGTCGCTGTCTGTGCTATACCGGCAGTCAACTATTTCCTGCTGTAACGCCTCTACTTCCTGAGGTCTAAGCACTACAACATTTTACGTTGCTATAAAGGTCAATCAGCGTCGTCAATCGTCCTCTCTGTAACTTTAACAAGGTTGAATGCAATGTCAACCTTTGTTGACTGTTTAGTTTCCTTAACACTCATATAAAAAATGTTTTGTACCACTGTTTATGATGATCTCCAAACACTTGTGACACGAAATGGTCGGCGAAGTGCGAGTCGGGCTCACGCACTAAGGGTTCTGTACCATTATCTATAAAAACTTTGAGGGACCAATAAATCATGTCTGTTGTATGGGTATTTATTATATGCTACTATTTAGTATTTGTTGTTATAGCGGCCACAGGAATATAGTCATCATTTGTAAAAATTTCAACTGTGTAACTATCACGGTTCATGAGACACAGCCTGGTGACAGACGGACAGATTGACGGAGTCTTAGTAATAGTAAGTAATAGTAATTACAGTAATAAGTATATAGTAATTACAGTAATACTAATGCGTACGGCTCTGCCCGCATTGAATAGTTTTCTGATTCCCAATTGCCACAGGATCTCAATACCATTTTATTTACTGTCAGAAACCGGACAACACGACGAGATTGGAGTTGAGTATTCGTTAGTAAAAACATATATTCGCACCCGTTTCTCCGAAAGGATAGGCAGACTATGTAGGGACTGATTTATTTCGTCAATTACATTGTAAGTTAGTCCCACGTAAAAAGGGGCTAGCCTTTTGCCACATACCAAAGTCTCGGCTGTTGATTTGCATCTAAGATCTTGGTAGATATATTGGCCATATACGCTAGTAAATAACTAAGTTTAAATTATTATGAAAAGTAATCTAAACATCCAAAATGTGTTAATTACCTTGGTATTTATCTAAACCATGATAATAAAACCATATCAACTCTAATTTATACGATAGCACTGTTGTTACTCAAGATTTGTGTTGTGTAAAAATGGCTATAATAAAAAAAATCATGACTTGTGATCATGAATCATGACTGAGATGTGCTACTTTCGCGGGTACGTACTCTAACATCTCTAAGGATGAAGTTATTCTTACCCTCACAGGGTAAGGGTGGGTACCTTTTGACCAGAATGTGCTATGTAGTTAGCTATGCTGCGAGGATGCGCTTGTAAACCGACGAAAATGAATGCATCCATAGCAACGTAGCATATAGCATAGCACATATCTGGTCGAAAGCTCCCTAAATTTGCTAACAGATGGATATAGGCTCTGGCCATGCAATATACCCAAATACCCAATATGCCCGGCAATAGGTTCACCCTCACCCCTATTTCAAAGTCATCTGGCGAAATAGGGGCCCCAAACTGTCTCTTGTTTACCTCTTCAGGGTTAATTTTCTAAGCGTTAGAAATGAGAATCATTTGCAAGTCTTAGAAGTTACATACCTCTAGATTAGTCAGGAATCCCCCTAGATAAGAGCAAGGACAACATACATGACCTCAGCTCTGAACCGGAACTTTAATATTGCCTACGTTAGTATGAAGATAGAAACGTCTACCTCTTACCTACACCGGTCAAGGTCACCCACTTCCACGTGACGTAGTTCGTACATAATACACATATACGGCCGCATGCCTCGTGTACCAACTGTGTATCGATCCGATAGTTACCAATTAGCACTCTAATACTAAATTATTACTTATACCGTCACATGCTCAATATAGATTTAAAAGCAAACTACTTCGGGTTTCCGTATTTGCAACATTTTTCGTTGCTGCTCCGCTCCTATTGGTCTTAGCGTATTGTTATAATAGCCTATGGCGTTTCTTAATAAATGGACTATAGGATACAAAAAGATTTTTTTAAATTTGAACCATCTTTCCCTGAAATTAGTTCAAACCATACAAACTCTTTTTAATCTTTTACGATTTTTACTCATAAAGTCACTCATAACACTCATCATAACTGATATCTAACATGGTTATAATAATGAAGGTTCTATATCATGAATCAACCCTTCAAAGTGTGGGTTTTCCTAAAAATTAAACTAGCTACATACTTAAAACAAAAAGAAATGTTCATTTTTGCGATTTGGTGTATAAAGAGAAGCCAACGTAAATACAACACAACATTAGTCCTCTATTCTTCAATGCTACAGGATCAGTAGCTAATACCCTGACCTGACCTTCAACCGAATCAGTATTGAACCTTGGACAAGCGTGAAACGTGACCGCGTTCTTTATGTAAGCAATACTAGTCTTAGTTTTGACCGGCTGGTATTGTTATGTCTAAGTGCATGCAGTTCCACATGCATGTTTATGAATTGTGCGGCTTTAAATTGTAAAACTAAAGGCCTATCACACTTTTATCAATTGCAGAACTTCCTATCCCCGTGAGGGTCCCATGTAATAGGGGGCACTATATACAGTTGAAAATCAATAACCGTACTCAATCAATCAAATCATTTATTCACTTAGGTCATTAAATGACTGTCAGCAAGTTACAAAAATTTAAATATAATTGGTACTACGAGTACATTTACATTAACTGCCAGATTCGCAAAGCAATAGGTTGAACCTGTAAGAAAGAATCTCGCAATGAAACTCACGGCCACTCTTTCTCTACCATACAATTTACAACATATTTCCTGAAGACTAAATATGGACGAGTGTACATTGGTCTCGTGTCAAAATCATATTCTACAATTTAAACCTAAATTCTAACAGTAAGTACCAAAGTTGCTTACATTAACTTTTTTAATCCGCGGCTTGTGTCTGCGTCTGCACCTACGTCCATTGCCGAGTGCCTCCGGTAGACACTGAAAGAATTCCCAGTGGCACCCGGCGGAAATCTCTTGCAGTCTGAAAAGTGCAGAACAGAATTGAAAGAGTAGATGGGATGTTTCTCATTAACACTCTATAGCCATGAGCAGTTAAATACTGAAGATTCCTCATCTTCAGTATATAACTGTAATTCAAAAAATTGCAAGGATGTCTAATTTACAGCATTCATAAAGTGTCTAGTCTCTTCCGTTCCTAGTGTGTAGTTGACTTGTACTACTTGTCTCGTTTTGGTAAAGAGAACAGTCCTTGCATGAGAAATCATCCATCCTTCCGTCTATCTGTTTTCAAAAATGATTATAAGATTCTTTGTCTAAATAAAAAAAATGGTTAACGTCACGATTTTATTTATGAACCTTCGCCATCACCATGATTCATCTTGTTATTTAAGGATAGTCTAAAGTGCAAAGATAACCTCACATACGGTTATGGTATTCAGTGAGTATTAAAACAAACATCAACATCTACCCATATTTATGGTCGGAATGTTTCTAATGAGATCCCGCGGAGTATTAAAGTATATTACTGAAAAAAAAACTGCAACAAATAAAAATATATTACTGAATCGTTACTTACTGAATGATGGTTAAGTTTGAAAGTGGACTACTTTTTTTTTAATTACAAAAACCACTATTTTGAATTCCCAACGGGAAAAACTGTGTGACATAATAGCAGCCGAATGGGTGGACCGATGTTGCTGCGGATTTTTGTTCGAATCCGATGTGATCAAGATGGTTTATCTTCTGTCCGTTTGTGGCGTCATAACAGCCGAACGGATAGAACAATTGATACTTACTTTCTAAGGGTTCCCAGTGGTTAGAGGTGTTCTTATGTATGTATTGACGTCCACGAGGTATTACTTACCATGATTAATTCGCATGCTATCACATACAGAGGGAAAGAAGGAAAGAAAATAGGAAAATGGAGAGAGTAGAGGGAGTTCGGCTTCCGAGATTCTTGTACAACTTTGCGAAACACAGCGTATGCTATTTGACCAATTCAGAGGGTAGTTAAGCAAAGTATGGCTGTACTATCTAAGAAATGTATAAGTGTTGTAAATGCGCAATAAACTTCGCAAGTTTTGTGCCAAAAATTATTGCAAACAAAGAACAAGAATGTGAAAGTGAATATTTTGTTTGTCTGTTGCTAGGTTTGCGTAACACTGTGTGAGACGTGACAAATACTAGACAAGACTACTTGCCTATTCCTCTTGACGTTCTGGAACTTTTCTTTTCGTTTATTTTTTCACGCTACCGCATTCTCAATCAATCACTTTTAATAAACAGTTTTGTCACTGCACTGGGTTCCTCAAAGTCTTCTTCGACATCCTTAAAGACAACCATAGAGTGCGAAGTGTCTTTGAGTTCTTTGTCTGAGGATGTACATATTTGAGAATGGGGACTACCTGAGAAAGCATATTTTTGTAACTATTTATTACACAAACAGCTGACCGCATGTTATTGCTCCCGCGCAAACAAAAATATACCTTGAAGCCAAAAATAACTATCGAAAACACGTTGCCACGTAAGTAAACGTTGGTTTTATTTTTGAAAAACACACTTTACGCATTTGGCTGTATAGTTTTTAATTGGAAACATTTTGAGAATACGTCGTAATTATTAATTTTCTCTGCCACTGGTTCTAAAGTGCCACGCATGTTTCACCTTTCATGGTTCGACTTTGATACTTTAACTTTTAGACATTATTCATCAGTCGCTTTGCAAATTAGGTAGCAATAGCAGCTCAAGAATCAAAGAATCAATTTCATTTATTCAGTTTAGGCACATAAAGAGCACATATGAATGTCAAATTTTACAATTTTGTCAAGTAATATTATAAAAATACTAAATTAAGTAAGTACATAAATAACCATTAGAAAATGATTCTTTCGCTGGTTCGGTAAGTTGGTTCTCCTGAGAAGAGACCAGCAAGAAACTCAGGTAGATTATCCATTTTCTTTTTTAATATTGTTTTGTTTACATTGTTACAATTAGTTTATATTGTATTATACGAGTGGCCAACAACAGAAGATTAGGGTGACCATGCATTTTTATCATTCAGATATTCGTCTACATTATAGTAGCCTTTCATCATCAAACATTTTTTAACTACTATTTTAAACTTATTTAGAGGCATGTCAACCAAATCCTGAGGAATTTTATTATAAATTTTTATACATTTGCCTACAAACGAATTACCGTTTTTATTTTAATTTAATTTTTATTTAAATTAAGTCAAATTTTTGTCATTGCCAGTTTATTTTTATTTCATGTATTAAAATTATGGTTATCGGAAATTTTTTTGAAGAGATCTATGTTCTTCCGTACATATAAGATGTTGTCGTAAACATATTGAGAAGCAACTGTTAAAATATTAATTTCTTTAAATAGTTCTTTCAGCGAGTCACGGGGTCCGAGTCTATAGATTGCTCGTAGTTCCTAACTTTGTTTATGTGGTGAACTGTCGTCGGCATTCTAATGTTTTGTGTATCGATCGTAAATCCCATTCTATAGCGGATGGTATGATTACATACCGTACTCGATATTGACCCATAAAGTCACGACCCGCACTACAACTCAGATCGATGATAACGTATTCGAAGTCGGAAACAATATATCTCATCGCAATAGGAAACGCCCGGTCATTGAACTCACAGTATGCGCAGGAGTTCGCCACCTGACTTATTGCTATAATGGCGGACACATTTGACAAATCATTACCTGTTATTCTAAAATTATTGTGACATTATTAGATACTAGCTGATGTAAGCAGTTCCGCCTTCGTGAAATATTTTTCTTTTTTCTTCGTTTCCAATTCCCACATATACACATTACAAGGTATAACACAGAAGCATTGTGTGCAATATATTCTTTTAGTTTTATTAAAATCCGTTTAGTAGATTTCGTATGAAAGAGTAAGGAAATAGGAAACATCCATACAAACTTTTGCGTTTATAAGATTTGTAGGGTAAGTATTGACTCTTCAGAAATGTAACATTTTTTTTTTCAATATCAAGGGTTAAGATTTTTTCCAATATATATATAATTTTCCTAAAAACATTCTGCCCAGTTTCTGTATTTAATCTATTACTATTATAATTTGTTCAGCAGGTTTTACACAATTAATATTCTTGTTTGTTTTTAATTGACTAACTTTAGACAAAACCCTCGTTCATATGTTATTTATTTTGCGTGTTTCGTGACCAACTTTTAATGTCTGACTGACAGGTTCATGTTATGCTTCCTTCACCGAGTTCTGATAGAAAGGTACTTCTTAGGATGAAAGAAATACTTGTAAGATTTCGTCTTCCATCATTAATTTCTAGTGGATTTCGTGAATGATGCAGCCAAAGAAATGAAAAGAAAATTGTAGATTTAAAAGTTGTTTCAGATGTCGTTACGATCCGATCCACAATAACGTTGGTCAATATTCGAAAATCAAAATCAAAAACGTCAATAAGTGACAAAGTTACACTGCCAGATTTACATGGCAATAGGTAGAGCCAATAAGAACGGAATGTGGATAGCATTGACCTTCAAACTCAGGACAATCATTCTAAAATAGATTCATATTTACCAGTCATCCACACTATGTCAAAATAATGGTACATAGATCAGATAAATCATGGACCATATCTCAAAAGGTTCAACGACCGTGCTACTCCAACCCATTATCCACAACAATGAAGTTTACACCTTGCTCCACTGTTCATAAAGTCTAAATTCAAAAACTGTGACCAAAGTACAGTTAGCACCGTGCAGAGCAAATTTTATTATTAATTTCTGTATAGATTCTCTGAGAGATTTTGGAAGGATATTTTACGCCTATTCAATTTCGTGGTATTTATTAGCTTTCTCTAGGTTATACAAAATGCCGCGGTAACTCGTTACGTCTAAAATCCGTAAAATTGGTTGTGTTATCGTATTGGGCTTATTTTGTTTTGTACATACTAGTGTGGTGGTAAACAATCCACGGCCCTGATGGTAAATGATTACCATGACGCTTGTAACAAGTACCTACCTGAAGTACGAGGGTGGATTGAAAAGTAGTCGGCCTAACACTGATCCATTTAGTTCTAAAAATCAAATCTACCCACATTATTTAGTTCAGTTCAGACCTGTTAATTGTGTGAAGTTTGAAACGTGTGCGATAATTAGTTTTAATTTTATAAATTTATTAACAAAGCAATCTGACATCATTTCCGCAAATGGAGCAAATCGAGCAGCGTGCTGTCATTAAGTACCTCCATAAGAAGGGGCTGTCATCAAAAGCCATCCATGATGATATGGTTAGTACATTAGGGGATTGCGCTCTTTCATATTTATCCGTCAAAAAATGAATAGCAGAATTCAAGCGTGGTAGAGAGAGTGTGAAAGACGAACCCCGCTCTGGAAGGACGTCCACTACTGACGAAAATGTTAAAAAAATACTCAACTTAATTATGGGAGACCGCAGATTGAAAATTAGACAGATAGCCGAGATTATAGGCATCTCTTATGAACGTACTCAAAACATAATAGTCAACGTGTTGGGTTTCCACAAGTGGTCTGCGAGGTGGGTTCCGCGACTGCTTTCAGTTGAGCAAAAAAGGATGCGATTGACTATTGCACGCGACTGTTTGGAGTTATTTGAAGCTGATGAATTAGTAATAAAATTTTATTTACAATAAGAATAAAAACAAAATACAAAATAAACATAATTATAGACTAAAAATATTTACATTACAAAATATCGTTTAAAAAATCCTCCGCGTCATTGCCGACTGGGAAGGTTCCCAGAATGCTGGCTGATGAATTTGACTCCAAGGAAGAATCATTTTTTTTCAACGGGCTAAATGCTTGGAAGGGAAGATGGCAAAAGTGCATTGAACTTAATGGTGATTACGTTGAAAAATAAAAATATATTTCATTTATTATGTATTTATTTTCTTGGTTAGGCCGATTACTTTTCAATCCACTCTCGTATATACTCCAACATAGGTAAGAAAACGACGTTGAGGGGCTCGTGGTCTAGTGGTAACCGACAATGTTAACACATTGCAAAGGTTAAGCAACATCGACTCGGCCGGTCCTAGGATGGGTGACCATTTCTTAAGACATTGAGACCCCTCCGTGCCTCGGAGAGCACGTTAAGTCGTCGGTCCCGGTTGTCATACTAACATCTATGGCAGTCGTTAGGGGTAGTTGGAGCCCTAAATAAAAAATCCGACCGGTCTAACTATAGAACTTCGATATCGCCCATGGGTTGTGAAGGTCAGATGGCAGTCGCTTCACGGAAAATAACGAAGTTCAGCCGAATCGCAGTTAGACTGGAAAGCCGACCCCAACTGAGTTGGGAAAAGGCTCGGTGAATGATGAGGTAAGAAAACGACGAAAAGAGAGAAAAGAGAAGGTAATAGGATTTCCATAGCCCACACACCGCATCATACATGACACATAGGTTTCACGATGGATAGGATGCCGTGCCCTGTATTGGACAGAATGGACACACCCTTAAGGTGCTTTTCCACCAGATATGCTATGCTATCTTGCTATGGATGCTTTGATGACCACTAATCATATTCAGTTTTGTTTTTTCATTTGTCTTT
Organism: Nudaria mundana; assembly: GCA_963556515.1. Taxonomy (NCBI): domain Eukaryota; kingdom Metazoa; phylum Arthropoda; class Insecta; order Lepidoptera; family Erebidae; genus Nudaria; species Nudaria mundana. The sequence continues at coordinate 23,167,952 of OY748294.1, forward strand.
GGTGTTAAGAACTTTGTTTTTGGTGGAAAAGAACATGTACTTTATTACTAGTCTCAGTACGATGCAACTGGAAGACTTTAAAGTATTTGTATATTATAATATATTGTGAAATATGTTCATATATATTGTTATCAGTATCTGATAACGCGAATAACGTCATAAGTAGCGTCAATACCTTGATGTTTTATATAAGCACAAAGTACGTACAAATACACATTGTTCAGGAACCTACCTATAAAGATACGGGTCTTGCATTGTTTATCATCCGCATTATGGCGTATAGGTATTCCAACTACGAATCATGATCACTGCATACTCTCAACTTAAATTCTAGACATATCACTCAATTTTTCTTTCTTCTTCTGTTTTTTAAAACGTGCCTCCATCGATATTCATCAAAATCAAATGAAAATCAAAATATCTTTATTCATGTAGGTCACAAAGTAACAGTCAAAAAAGAAAATGCTTCTACATTTACATTTACCGCCAGATTCGCAAGGCAATAGGTAGAGCCTGTGAGGAAAGAACCTGGCAAGAAAAACTTACGGCCACTCTTTTTATTCGCCAGTAAATACAATGATTCTGTTACACCAATAAAAAGAGGGCAAGGGCAGTACGTGACCATGTGTGGACCAAGTGAACTTAAAAATTATGGATCTCTGTTATTCACAATAAAGTCAAATACTAGTTATAGGTGCCACATAATCTCAAAGTGCCCATACCTAACAATATCATAATAATAATAATTTGACAATAATAAGTGAGTTTCAGCAATAAAACAACATTTCAAACAGAGTATCGAACAGAAGTAGCACCTAAGTAGCTCGACTGATGAGCAAGCAACTCATTGTCATTTCTTTGTATCGTTTAGATAATCCTTAATAGTATAATATGTCTTTTTAGGAGGTGTGTCTTAACAGCCACTTTGAATTTATTCAAAGGAAGGTTCATAATGTTTAGAGGAATTTTGTTATAAAAACGCACGGTCAGAAGTGAAAACAGACCAACTTCTTCGCCAGTAGTTTTCTTGGTTTCACGTAATAAAGGCAAGCTCGGAAGTCCGAGAATTTGTACAATAATTTATGCGAATATATTGTGGGTGGAAATTTTCGCAGTCATCACCATAGTTGCAAACACATCATATAGTTAGAGCTAGGTGTAGTGTTCACTGTTGTCTCGCTTGTAGTGCTTCCACCCGCCTACCTACGTATTTCACCCGCTTATTGTAAGGCACGGTGCACACCAACAACCACTCTTTATTATAAACTACCACAATTTTATACAAACTAGAAATGTGACTTATTACACCATTGCTAGTGAAATTTTGAAGGGCTGCAGCTATGTAATCTATGTTCTTACAACACATTCTTTTATACAAGTGTATTAAAAAATCAAACTATTATTTTTGAAACAAAATAAGTTAATTACTGAAATACAAGTCTAGAATAGCGTATGAGTTGAAGGTCATTGACTTCTGTACTCAGATATATTTTATTTATTTGTTCTTTCTTTGGAAATAAATGTACTCACTAGGTTTCTAATAAGCCTTTCCGTTAACCCCTTCAACTGCGTAGTGTAAGGTGAGAGTTCACGTTTGTAGTTATGTAGTGATCCTCGGGATTTAAGCTTGAAACACACTGGTCCTTCACATACGACGTATGCCCCGCTACGTGGGAAACAGCGACACACTGGTCCTACGTCTTACGACGTCTGACGTTTACGTTATTTACGCGCTATGACACTTTAAACGTGTGTGACAGCGTCGTTCGCGTGGGATAGCATGGGAACACCCGAATCTGGCGAGGTGACGTGTAAGACAGCGTGGTGAATGTCCAGTGTGTTCGTTACCATACACACCGCCGCCTTAGCAGGCGTCCCCCTCGCTCACATGATTATGCCCTATAGGTCATAAGTTAGAAATAAAACAAATTGGCGTCTTGACAACTTACTAGACTAGATCTAGTTGCGCGGCTATTGTCATCCCCAAAAATACCAACCTGCTCAGTTTTTTGTTGCAAAAAAAGGTCAGGCACATCTAGTTTACAAAAAGATGGTATTACCTTCCATAGGTAAGTATTTTTAATCAAATATTAATACAAATTTCTTTGTTTATAATAATCAAAGTCTCATTATTTCGGATTTTTCTATCAACACGAAGTCGGTCGTTTCATACAATTCGCAAATCAGTCAAACATGTCAAACGACTGACATGGGTGTTGCCATGGCAACAAATACACAGTTATAGTGTCTGTATCGGAGTGATGTACCAAGTTAGGTATCGATAAAATACCTTGAAAATGCAAAGAGGTGCAATATAAATTACTGGTTTGAATATTATTTAAATTGTGCGGATATAAATGTCCCATTTTCGTTTTACAAAAGCGAGCCGTTAGATCTATAGTATAACTTGGCCCAGCCACATTCTAACTGTTGAATAATATAGACCGTTTTCATTCAATTGTAAGGTACGGGTACTTGGAGACTATAGTGTTACTTAGACTTAGTTGAGTTAATTATTTCATTACTTTACTATTTTATTTTTATAAAATCGGTGTTGTACTCGTAGTGCCCTTGCCCTCATTTTATTCTCCATCGAGTTGATGCTACTATATCACTAGTGTTAACGAAAGTGACGAAAGTTCATTCAAATGTTTATTTTTATGGGGTAGGTATTTATTAAACATACAGAGTGTAATATTTATATGGGCAGCATGGAAAAGTCTGAAACTATAAGACATACAAAGATCTGTTCTTAGTAACCATGTAATCGATTGTAGAAAAATTGAAAACTGAATTATGACATTAAGCATTATGATTTAAAAATAAACTGTATACATAGTCCACTGTATACAGCTATAGATATACCCTGTATACAGACTCTTCGATTTTATTTAGTTGTTTAGATTTATATGATGTATAGGTGTGATATAATACCTACCCTAAGTTACAAATAGCAAATAAAGTCACACTTTTATAAACAACATCCACCTTGGTATCATTTTTGAAACCTGATTTTAATAGTCGATTTTGTCAAATTTATCGATAAAATGTGTCGACACTGTTACATCAATAGTGGGCGGTAACTTTTGGTAGTGTCATTATAGTGTTATGATATAAAATGTATATGTATGTGTTTGTGAAAATGTTAATGTGTTATTCTTATTGTCATGTGTGAGTTTCGTAGTGGCACCCGATTGGGTTTGAGCGTCTGAGAATGTGTGCGTGTCGATGACCCCCCCGCACCAAACATGCTAGACTTTTATGTATCGGGAAAATGCATAATGCCTTGTCCCGTCGTATACGGTGACAGCGTATACGACGACCGCGTTGGTCTATGTTACCATACTAATTGTATAGGCTAGATCCTGTTTAGATGTCATAATACGTGTTATACGTCGCATGTGAAGGATGAGTTTGACCGTCCCTTTAAACTCGCGTTCTGTCCAGACTTTAATGTCATTAAAATTAATTAGTGTATAATTACTACACAGCTAGCATGATTTATGAGTTTGTACTTAACTGAGCTTGAAAACAAATTTTGTTAATTTGATTATAATTAATTTACTTTATTAAATATATTACATTAGAGCTTACGCAATAGTCGTGTAATTCGCAAATAATTAGTCTGTGCTGCAGTGTGACGATCGTAATTACCACAAAATAAGGGTTTGTTTCATCAATCGTAAAAGAATTACACTATTCTCAAAATACCGTATCTGAAAAAATGTTTCAAAAACAAGGAATAAGTAATTTTGTGTTTTGCTCAAAATGGATGTGGTATAGGTACTAGTTGTAGCAGTATTCACTAAAACGTAATTTACTAATTGTAGTACAAGTCTCTATTAACACAACGTAACGTTATTCTGAAATTGATGAAACAAACCCTGATACATACGCATGCTGTGATTTAACCATGTAGGTCTTGTCAATTCACTTGGAAACAGCTACTCGCACTGTGTGCTTAACATAGATGTAGTATTACTAATATATTGTAGTGTATAATACAACCTAATATCTAATAGGTATTATAAACTAACATGTACATTGTGGTCACATATACTTACGAGATTGTATACAAAATCCATGTATCCGTTCTTTAACGAGTTTCTGAAACATTGGTACTGTTACAGTCGCCATATAAACTTGACACATCCAGTGTCTGACTTTATTTGATCGACATTATATTCAGCCAATGATATCGCAGAAAATTCAAAACTGATCACGTGACTGTAACTTTTTTGTGACGCTATTGGTTAGCTATGTCGACGCTGCCATGCCATTGAGGCAGATACATGTTTGCAATTCCGTAAGTTTATGTCACATAATGACTAATACTAACAGCTTATGTACGAAATTTAACTTGATAGTGCACAAAAAGATTTAATAAATTACGTCTTGTTCCATACTTACACTAGCGCCTCTAGCGGAAACAGAGAGAACCTGTGTGAAATGAATCGAACAAAACTGAATTTTATAACCCATGCATGCTCTTTACTAACACAATAATGATGTGTGTGTGGATGTATATTATTATGTATTTATTGTCAACAGACGAGGCGAATAACAACTACTCAATCTTGGCTGTATTTGATTAAAATTAAAAAATACAACACTTTCATTCCAAAGTAAGTTATTTGACGTAGAATGTGATTAATTTTCTGTATACTTAGAGCTAGTGGGTTATATTTTTTTTATTGTAGATTGTGAAATACTCAAGATAGCACATTTATTTCTTTATATGCAATTTTTTTATTTTATTTCGTAGTAAACCTTTGCTTGCGGTGTTCCTAATAAGTTTCATTAAAAAAAATATGGCAAGCATTTTCTTTTTCTTAGTTCCTTTGCTTCACCATTTCTGACGGCCAGTTTTGATTATCGTAAGTTTTTAAATGTATTTGCCTACTTTTTAATTTCCTTTCCCAGTTTTTTATTTTGCATAGCGGTGACCAAGTGGATTGAACCTTTTGTAGAGGCTATTTTACTTAAATATAGAATTTTTTTCGAGGCTTTTCTCCTAATATAGAGTTTGAATATTTTTCGATTTCAAATTTGAATTCAAAATGTTGAACTATGAAACAATATCGCCAGTGCGGGGAAACTCCTATCCACTCTGCAGTCCGGGCATCTTTCATGGCTATTATAGTGTGAAACATTAGCCCCCCCCGCACTGGCGCGGAAAGTAGCGAAAATACTTTCCGTGCTTGATGATAAAAAACTTTGTAACAGCTTAAATATAATACGAGGGTGGATTGAAAAGTAGTCGGCCTAACACTGATCCATTTAGTTCTAAAAATCAAATCTCCCCACATTATTTAGTTCAGTTCAGACCTGTTAATTGTGTGAAGTTTGAAACGTGTGCGATAATGAGTTTTAATTTTATAAATTTATTAACAAAGCAATCTGACATCATTTCCGCAAATCGAGCAGCGTGCCGTCATTAAGTACCTCCATAAGAAGGGGCTGTCATCAAAAGCCATCCATGATGATATGGTCAGTACATTAGGGATTACGCTCTTTCATATTCACCCGTCAAAAAATGGATAGCAGAATTAAAAGAAAGATGAACCCCGCTCTGGAAGGCCTTCGACGTCCACTACTGACGAAAATGTTAAAAAAAATACTCGACTTAATTATGCGAGACCGCAGATTGAAAATTAGAGAGATAGCCGAGATTATAGGCATCTCTTATGAACGTACTCAAAACATAATAGTCAACGTGTTCCACAAGGTGTCTGCGAGGTGGGTTCCGCGACTGCTTTCAGTTGAGCATAAAAGGATACGATTGACTATTGCACGCGACTGTTTGGAGTTATTGGAAGCTGATGAATGTGATTTTTTGTATCGTTTTGTTACTATGGACGAAACATGGGTTCATTACTGTACACCGGAAACAAAACAACAATCAAAACAGTGAAAAAGACCTGGTTCACCACCCCCCAAAAAGGCTATGTCGATTTTGTCGGTAAGTAAGGTGATGGCTTCAGTGTTCTGGGACTCGAAGGGTGTGATTATGGTTGATTATCTTGAAAGGGGTCAGACTATAAACTCTGATTATTACTGCACCTTACTACGTCGTTTACGAGAGGAAATAAAAGAAAAACGTCCAGGAATGATCAGAAGAAAAGTCCTGTTTCATCAAAACGCTCGTGTTCACACGTCTGTCCAATCAATGGCAGAAATTCACAACTGTGGCTTTGAACTGTTACCGCATCCACCTTATTCACCTGATCTGGCACCGTCAGACTTTTTTCTGTTCCCTAACCTAAAAGAGCACTTGGGAGGTCGAAGATTTTTGACAAATGACGAGGTCAAAGCAGACGTATAGTAGACGCATATTTTGACTCTAAGGAAGAATCATTTTTTTTTTTCAACGGGCTAAATGCTGGGAAGGGAAGATGGCAAAAGTGCATTGAACTTGATGGTGATTACGTTGAAAAATAAAAATATATTTAATTTATTATGCATTTATTTTCTTGGTTAGGCCGATTACTTTTCAATCACCCTCTTAGCTACAGCGAAAATAAAAACACTGAAATATTGATTTCTTTTTGAAACTTATCTATTTCGAAACTCGATAGCTAATCTATAAAACTTTTAGGTCAAGTAGAAGTGAAATCCGAAATAAAAAAAATTTTGGTTCGGTATAAATTTGTTTTTGGGACGTATTTGTCCCAGGGACGGATGATGAATGTGATTTTTTGTATCGTTTTGTTACTATGGACGAAACATGGGTTCATTACTGTACACCGGAAACAAAACAACAATCAAAACAGTGAAAAAGACCTGGTTCACCACCCCCCAAAAAGGCTATGTCGATTTTGTCGGTAAGTAAGGTGATGGCTTCAGTGTTCTGGGACTCGAAGGGTGTGATTATGGTTGATTATCTTGAAAGGGGTCAGACTATAAACTCTGATTATTACTGCACCTTACTACGTCGTTTACGAGAGGAAATAAAAGAAAAACGTCCAGGAATGATCAGAAGAAAAGTCCTGTTTCATCAAAACGCTCGTGTTCACACGTCTGTCCAATCAATGGCAGAAATTCACAACTGTGGCTTTGAACTGTTACCGCATCCACCTTATTCACCTGATCTGGCACCGTCAGACTTTTTTCTGTTCCCTAACCTAAAAGAGCACTTGGGAGGTCGAAGATTTTTGACAAATGACGAGGTCAAAGCAGACGTATAGTAGACGCATATTTTGACTCTAAGGAAGAATCATTTTTTTTTTTCAACGGGCTAAATGCTGGGAAGGGAAGATGGCAAAAGTGCATTGAACTTGATGGTGATTACGTTGAAAAATAAAAATATATTTAATTTATTATGCATTTATTTTCTTGGTTAGGCCGATTACTTTTCAATCACCCTCTTAGCTACAGCGAAAATAAAAACACTGAAATATTGATTTCTTTTTGAAACTTATCTATTTCGAAACTCGATAGCTAATCTATAAAACTTTTAGGTCAAGTAGAAGTGAAATCCGAAATAAAAAAAATTTTGGTTCGGTATAAATTTGTTTTTGGGACGTATTTGTCCCAGGGACGGCTGAGTGGGTAGGTATGCAAATACATGTTGTGGGTTCGATGCCCGCTAGAGTAAATGAAGTGTCTTCTATCATAGTTTTTTTTATAAATTTCATGCCATTATTACTTTTAAGGAGTGATAGGTCTATTATAATATCAATATCCTATTTGTACTTTTAATACGCCAAAGTGGAATTGAGGTTTCATACTTTGCAGTAAAACTTTGCATGATCCTTCAGTGGCAAACATGCATTGGAATTCTGCGTGACATTGAGACAGGTTGTGCCAAAAATACTCGCATTGTTCCAAACAATGACTGTTTTGGAACAAAGCCTCTGTTTGGAAAAGGATTTGGATCACCATTTGTGGTTTGAATAATTGACATTTGTTTAATTAAAAACAAAAAAAACTATGACCATAGTCCGGCAAATATTTGTTGATCGAGTCAGCTGTTAATAGTGCTGTCGTCACACTTACGGTGAAGTCCGCCTTGTCCGCATTTTTTGTAGTATATTTTCAACAGAAAAATATCACTTAGATATTAGTCACCAGGTTCATGGTTTTATTTTTTAATATTACGCATTATTTATTCATGCACTTTACCATCTTTAACTAGGAGGCAGGCATATTTGACATACATTCAGACACACTTGTCTGCAATGGTATTTCAATGGAACTTGAACTTAATGCACCGATGCACTACCGACCACGCCACCGAAGCAGTTAAATCCTCTTACTTATCTTTAAATGATTCTTAACTTATGAATTATTAGACTTTATTATTACTTATTTACTTGAATTTACTTAGTATTATTTCAATATTTGCTTCGTCGAATGTCCAAACGTCAAACTACGAGATTCCGTTCCACTCAGGACGGGTTATTCCGCTTATTCCGTATCTCTACTCGTCATAGCTATGCTCATAGTCAAGCATCATCATTTTCCTTGAATTTGAATTGATACTCGTTTTCCCGTTTAAAGGTAAACTTAGTTTCTACTAGTTCGCGTATGTTGCTTGTTGTTTATTTTTTAATTAAGATATGGTTCGTTCGGAATTGTTGCCTATGTCAGAGTCCGTTTAAAAAAGTTGTGATTTACGCGGTAAATCAGCAGTTTAGTGAATAATTTTAACGTGTGCTGATTATCTGATAGTAAATTTTGTTTTTGTGAGTGGATTAGATTTAAGCATTAAGTATTTGATTATTCCTTTCAAGGTAAGGATAGTAGGGTAGATTATGTATGTATGGTTCTGTCATAGATATTGTTATTAAGTATTTTCATAGTATGTGTCACTATATTTACCTATTATTAGGTAATAATGAATCTGAATATTTATCAATTCTCTGCGCAATTTCAAGTTTACAATTATACTTGAAATTATTCACACATGGAGACATTCGTGTAAAGTGTCGTTCAGACTACGCTATAATATATAGCAATACTTATACTTAGTAAAGATAATTAATATCACATGCTATACTATATAGCATGGCGATCACATTAAACTATATTATAGTATGAGTTTATAGTAGTAAATAAACTCAGCTGACAATACACATTTTTCTTGCGTTTACGCAGATACGTAAACGTCCAAGGGTATTTATTTACCGAATATATATTAGCGAAATGTGAAAGTAAATAATATTTGTGAAAAATTGTGTTACAAAAGTGAATTGTGTGAGTGATTGAGTATGAGTATACACCACTGATGATGCCATAAGGCGAAACCGGTCAGGGTACAAAGTGAGTTTTTTTTTTTTCAAAAATGTATTACTCGTACTATAAGTTCCACTAAGTGCCGACAATCGAAAGCATAAATTATATAATTACTATAACTTGACGATTGCAAAAGAATGACATTAAAATTTTTTGCCAGATTCTTACTTACAGGCTCTACCGGGTGCTTTGTTATATGGCAGTAAATGTAGAATCATTTATAATAACGTTCATAAGTGTCATTATGTTACGTATAAGAATAAAGAATTTTGAGTATTGCCGAAAATTATGATTTTGTGATTTTTGTGAGTCGAGTTTTTGCTATATTTATGTCTAAATCGATCATACTGTCTTGCCCTTAAGACTGGAAGGGTTAGAGAGAACTAGAAGGCGGTTCTACTCGTGGTAACTAGTTTCATAAATAATTATCTTTAATAATAGAATATGGGACACCACGATATCACTGTTAATAAACTTTTCCCTATTGTAAATATAACTTCTATTGACTTGATAACACAATAATATCATATGTATTGTTATACATTAGTAAAATACAATACAGTATTGTATAATACCAACCAAGAGAATCCTAGTGTGTCTGTTTGTTAGTTTAATGGAGTGTTATTATCATAATCTTCCGCATGACGTAATCTCGCCCGCTTTTATTTTCTTTTATCCCTCGACACTCTTTTACAACACTAATATCAGAACGACATCTTCTCATAATAAGGCCTAATTTATGTTTCTCTGCTAATGAAATGCTAGTTTCCTGCTGCCTTTCTTATGCAAATCTTTATCTAAGATAACCCCCTTTTTCAAGAGGTACTTCTTGAAAGTTGGGGTATTATTATAGACTGCCTCATAATTGTCGAGAGTGATATCTCAAGGGTTCAATACCCTGATCAAATATTTGTTTGGGATTTTGTCTTTTTCTTTCTATGAGTTATCGAGTTCTCATAAAACAAACACTCTTACTTAGTTTATAATATTTATTTCCGAGTACATGTTATTTTTCATTGGTGCATTATCTCAATGGTTTAGTGGTTGAACGGACGGATTGAAAAAATGTGAGCCTGTCTCATCGTTGTAACACCTTATATGGTGTATATGTGACACGTAGATGTCAATAACCGCCGTTTATTGTGACGGTGTGACATTGTTTACAATTTACAATAAAACAAGTGACTGACGGTGTAACCGATAATTCAGTGTTGTTTTGCACGATACGAGCACATATGACATACCGAACAAACGTCACACACAATTTTTTTGTGATACCACTATCAGTATTGTGATGTGAAAATACTTTGCTCCAAGAGTGGTATTCTCCCGTTTTGAATTCATCATATTGATGCTAATTGGCATAGCTGAAAACCAATTTTTTTGTACTTCTGCCAAAACAACTAGTGTCAAAACGGTCCCATAACCTATAACATTTATAGCCCACATGTATAGCCTTCAATTGCAAATTCACAAGTATTTCTTGCAAGATACTATATGTAGAAGGCAAGGGGTAGGGAAAAGACGAAAGATGGAGTGATGAAAAGGAACCGGCCTATCGAGACTCTTATCCAAGGAAACAGAGTATTAGCTATAGTAAGTAGTAGACTGTACTGGACAATTGACAATAAATGAACGTTACAGATGCCCCGTGGTCGGGACGATATGCAAGTAAACGTGGCGGGCCTAAGGAGAAATATTAAAAACCTCGCGCACAACTATTCCGATGCCCAGGTAATATTGTTTGTCTAGTTTCAGCTATATCCTTAAGAACTAGTGTTAGTCGCATAATAGGAAATTGGCGGGACATCCCAACGCAATTCCTGTAGACTGCCACCGAAATATCGGACTAGACTTTCACTACGCAAACCTGTCGGTCTGAGTTGGATTGGACCCAGCCTTAAGATCTTGGTGGTATACACTTAAAATCCCTTGTGTCAAAACGAGAACAATTTTTATTTGTAGTGTTTCTAAGGCTGATTGCTGAAATTTGGTTTTCCAGGTAAAAGTGCGCGAGGCAACATCAAACGATCCATGGGGCCCCTCAAGTACACTGATGGCGGAGATCGCCGACCTCACATACAATGTGATGGCGTTCACGGAGATTATGCAGATGATATGGAAACGGCTCAACGACCACGGCAAGAACTGGCGGCATGTATACAAGGTGACGATCTTCTCTCTACTCTATCATAGGGAATCATTTGACTGACTTTTGGGCCTTACTTCCCTTACTGTGGATCAATCTCTATATCAATATTTATTATTAAACTTTCACGATTGAATCAGAATCAAGCCGCAGGTAGCACACGAAAATAAAAACATGCCGACTGCACGGCCGTCGCATCGCACCTTAACGTTGTATTTTTGTTTAATAAACAATACTTTTTTTTATCTTAAGGTAAAATTTTGGGAAACTAATCTTAAAAGGTATTTATTTTGATCCAAACATAGAGGCTCATAAATTTTTTTTTTTTGACGGATTGGCAGCTCTTCGTCGAGTAACCCTAAATAATATTGCTTTATCAATTTCCTTCCAGGCTCTGGTGCTAATGGAATACCTGATCAAAACCGGCAGTGAGAAGGTGGCTATGCAGTGCAAAGAGAACATATTCGCTATTCACACGCTGAAGGACTTCCAGTACATGGAGGAAGGCAAAGATCAGGGTAAGTAGCCATTAACTCTAAGTGCCGGCTTCTATTCTACCACCCATATTAGGATGGCATACATTGTTGATGCTTTTCGACCAATAAAGGTCGATTCACACATCTGTTCCTACATACATACATTTTCTATGGACGCGTCCTCACGTGTCACTCATCACTGACATGTTCATAGAAAATGTTTGAAAGTCTGTTGAAAAAAACTGTGTCGGCTTCATTGATATGTGTGAATCGACCTTAAAACGCATGATCTAAGTATACCCCGTACGGGGGTACTTCTGCATGTTCATTATTGCTTATAGTTAGTACATACATAAATACATATCATTATGTAATAGGTGGCAAGCCTATTGCCTTTACCGGGCACGCAGTATAATAGCCAGGGCCGACGTTACATACTTATAATCCGGGCTTTGTTTCTGTATGTACAAAAAACTTGACTGCCTCGGTGGCGCAGTGGTATGAGTGTGCGACTGCCGTCATTGACGTCTCAGGTTCGATTTCGGGTCGTAAATATTAGTGTATTCCACAAATATTTGTTTCGGACTTTGGGTGTTTCTATGATAATATGTATGTAAAAAAAACTATATAAATATATAAAAAACTATAGCTATATAAATAACTAAACTAGGTATATCTCTATATATAAAAATGAATCCCTATTTCCCTTGGTCACGACATCACGCGTGAACGGCTGGACCGATTTGGCTAATTTGGGTCTTAAAATATTCGTGAAAGTTCAGGGAAGGTTTATAACCAAAATTTCAGGCGGTACGAAGTTCGCCGGGACCACTAGTCAATTATAAATATATAAAAAACCGGGCAAGTGCGTATCGAGCCACGCATAAGATAGGGTTCCGTAGTTATCCATATCCCTATAACTCCTGAACTAACAGAGTTATACCATCCGTTCTAGTTCTTCTATCGAGTTAATTACATGGATGACCATCATGAATTTTTTCAGGTTCTTAAAATCATCTTAGCAACCTCTCAATGTTTTTAAAATACCTATTTAATGATACCTCATACGATAAGTTCGACGTGAAAAAAAAATTAGTAAGGGCGGGGGTGCCTTAAAAAAAAATATTTTTCAAAATTTTTGAGAACCATTTTTGTTTGAGAGCAACCATTTGAGAGTAAAGCCTAGGACAGATGGACGGACAGGCATGACGACACAAGAAGGGTTCCGAGACTTTTACTACGGAACCCTAATAGTATGTTTATCAGTTGTCTAAATCCCATAGCACAAGCTTATAGTAAGCTATAAGCTTGTGCTATGGGATTTAGACGTTATGTGAGAATGTCCAAAAATATTTATTTTGCAAAAAAATAGTAGGTACAAAACAAACTAGTTATCCCGACGAACTTTGTATCGCCTCAAATAAAAAAAAAATTTTTAATATTTCATGCAAATGTATATAAATTGAAAAACGCGACGGACGCACAGACAGACAGACAAATTGTCGTATTAAATATATAGATACCTAAACTGAACATGTCATCTTTATAAAGTTAGTTAACAAATAACAGAATGATTTATTCATAAATGCCATATGTTGAGCAAATGGCCTCTGCGTGTAGTCACGCTAATCTGTTGCTAACTAACGTCGCGTCGCCGTGGGACAATGTCTCACTGTTGTAATGAACTTGACACTTGGGAAGGACAATTGGGTTAGTGAGGATGAAGGACAAATTATATGGAGAGACACCACTAAGACAGTTAACCAGGTTTTAAATATATAACTTGGAGGTTCTCCAGTGACTTGACGAATTTGAAGTACTATTTGTAAACTTCTGTATTTCAAAGCAATAAGTTTGCTTAAACTACTCTTAAATATTATCACTACATATTATAAAGGGTAGTCAATTCTGTCCGTATGTATGCTTAGATTTTAAAAACTACGCATGGGATTTTGATGCGGTGGTAACCAATGGATAGAGTGGTTCTCGACGGAGGTTTTTGTGTAACATTTGTCAATCGGGCGTCCGCTAGTAAATCCTCCACTCAATCAAGGTTTTGCCTTTGTTGGGGACATGCTCTGAGACATTTTTTTGCGTATATAAAAAGACGTACCTACCTATGTCTGGCCGTCGATAGGCTTTCCTAATTCCGTAGGATCGACTAAACCGTACTAGCAATATATTTGTCTGTAATTTAGGCGTCTTTTTTCCTTTTTCAATCCGCGGCCCTAGGCTTCGGCCGCACCTACGTCCATTACCGAGCGCCTCTGGTAAGTACTGAAAGAATTTTCAGTGGCGCCCGAAAGAGATTCAGGGCCCAAACTGATGAAAAGTGGACGTACAATATGCCCTTAAATACGGAACAACAAGCCTGATAATACTTTATAACATCTTTACAATCAAAACTGCTTCAGTGGTGTGGTGCCTTTCGACTCCGGAGTCCTGGGTCGAATCAAATATTTGTGTGATCCACATATTAAATGTTTGTTTCGAACTTTGGGTATTTTCTATGTTTATTTAGATGTATTTATAGAATATGTAAGTATGTTTAGAGAAGGAACACTATACCAACAGGTCTGGCCAACGTGGTATATGTGGGGTAGGCACGTGCCCAGCAGAGGGCGACAACTAGACTGAGATGATGATTGTGGATCCAATACACCTAGAATACAGTCAGCTTTTATCGAACCTCAAGAACAGCGTTAATCGGTCAGGTCTCAACGTTCGCGAGAAGGCGAAGCAGCTGGTGAACCTGCTGAAGGACGACGAGCGGTTAAAGAACGAGCGAGCGCGCGCGCTGAAGGCGAAGCAGCGGTTCGCGCAGACCGCGAGCGCGTTCGGCAGCGACGGCGCACTCGACTCGCCCGCCTCGCCGCCCTACCCGCCGGTGAGTGTCCGGGCCAGCCCTAGTGAGCCGCCCCCGCCCCCGCCCTCGGCCCCGGTGAGTCCCAACCCTAACATACCTGCACTACCACCACGATGTTCACCACTTTCATTAACAACTGTTGTAAGGCCATCTAGTCTCCAACTAGGCAGAGCTTAGATAACTGATACACTTACAAATAATATGATATAAGCCCTTCATTGCAAGCGGATTTTAAAAATCAAAATCACACGTCATAATATGTATATTTTATTAACTTCCAAAAAAAATGTATTCCTTTGACAACTGTTATATTGTGTACTTACACAAAAAAATAGAATTGCCTCATGTTCGTAACAAAGTAAATATTAATTATTATAATAGCAAGAACATCGTCATGGTAGACCTACTGCTTATAGTTAACACCATCTCATCCCACAAATACCAATGCCACTGTCACTACATATCTCCATCGATAAGTCCCACTACTCTGCGCGACCCATCTGCCCATTGGTAAGCAATATTCAAAATTCGTTTCAGTTTTATCAGTCTGTAGGCTGATGATTAGCCTAAATAAATAATTATCACCTTCTCGCACCGTTGCACCCAAAAGCATGAATTTTAGCACTATACACGCACTGCTACTAATCTCTTATCCAATTTTGCCTCATCTAATATAGTATTAAGTGACTTAGCCACTGCTGTCTATTTTACCTATATCTCACCCCGGTAGTGGGTGGAGAAACTATTCAGGGCATCGGCTTATATCATTTAGTCATTGAGGTGGTAACCGCATGATATAATAATAGAGTTTTATAGTTATCTAACTTGAGCATGTAACCTCTCTGTCGAAACCTTCGTGAATAAATGATTGTGTGTGTGTGTATCTAAAGCTACTCTTACACGGGCAAGTCTGGAGCAATGTTATTGCTGGAGAAATATATAAATAGAGCTTCATTGGACCAAATTAATTTATAATAAAATTAATGTAATCGCAGCTTAACTTGAGCACTACAATATCGCGATGCAGAACTAACAACATGTGAAGTAGTTGACCTGTTCGTCGCCAGAAGGCGCTGGAACACGTTAATACACAGGGTCACGAGATGGTATGTTCCAGTTGAACAGTGAACCGGCAGAGTGGTCGGGGCGCGAGTCGGAGCTGGCGCGGCCGCTGACGGCGGGCGAGGAGGAGCTGCAGCTGCAGCTGGCGCTCGCCATGTCGCGGGAGGAGGCGGACAAGGACGAGAAGCGACGGCGCTCCGACGACGTGCGGCTGCAGCTCGCCATCAGCCAGTCGCAGAATGACTTCCAGTATGTAATACCACCGCTACTTGCGTCAATTTCCCAATATATGAAGTGCCTTGACGTTACTGAAGTTTACGACAAATGCCAAACATCACTCTACCCATCCTATCTGAAATCGGTATATCCTAGTAGATCATATTATTTGCGATTGCTAGTATCCCTTTTAAAATAAATAGGTCCTCCTACCTCTCCTAACATTTCCACACCCCACTTCCCCCATAGACTCCTGCTAGACACGTACTTGCAAGAAGAGGCATTTCGACTGAATCAGTACAAACGGTCGTGGTGGAGAGACGCGGGAAAGTTCAAGCAGTCTCCCCGAAGTTGGCTCTACGGGTGTATAGAGTGTCTCTCCTCTAGTAACAAAATGTCAGTACTATATTATTGTAGATTATACTCTGTAATGATAACACCACGTATTTTGTAGTTGGTTAAATTCATGTCTTTATTCGCGAGGGGATAGACAGACGACCGGTTTCTGAATTGAGAATTTGAAGTTGAGCATCCACTGAGTACGCCAAATGTCAAAATTTGTTCCTATGACATTTGACATGTTCAATGGATACTTAAGTTCAAATTCTCAATTCAGAAACCGGTCGGAGCCGTTCTTACTATGGGTAGAATATATTCCAGAATTATGTTTAATCGTTGTAGTACATACATATTTTAGATATTTATAGATAGTTCCTTAGGATCAGTTTGCTTCATTATCCAGAAAACGCACTCATCCCATCCCACAGGGACTTTAGAACATTCAAAGAAGACAGAAAGAGCTTTTGTATTTATAATCTGCTCGGCGTCTCTAAATATTTTCGTTTCAAATTTAACAATTATACATTGTAGAACGGGGTAGTGGAGCGGGGTACACAAAGAAGTACTCGGAGAGTGATTTTACGTGAATATAATAATCAAAAAAATAGCCTCTTACAACCGGCTTTCCTACGAGCGTCCTCAAGTAGGTATATAGCACCCAGCAGGGGTGGATACTCAAGCAGTGGTTGAGGTATCCAGCACACGCTCCTAGTCCCTACTCGTAGCAAGGAATTCACAACAATATCAATAATATGCCGAGGAGGTCATTGACCCTTCGAGAATCTTGACACCGACTTCTAAAGTTACCGGTAGCGCCATCTAGTTACATCTTCGGAACTAACTCAGTAGTACGATATAGAATGGCGAGTGACGCAATCTGTTAATCCTCGGTGGTAGTCTCGTTACAACATATAATAAAATGTCTTTACACACTCATAATCTCTTTGATATCTCTTGTTGTTGTAATTTTGACTTACATTTAGACAGTTTCACACCATATAATGAATGACATTCCAGGACCGGTGTGGACCCTCCACCCACTAAGAAGTCATCAGCGGAACCCCCACAGTCTCACCTACTGGACTTATTAGACGTTAATCTTAGTACTGCACCAGCGCCGGAACCTTGGCCTAGGGAGATTAAACAGGTACATTATACATCTTTTATTTCTATGTTGAGTGACGTCTTTATTACCTAAGTTACGATCTTTCTAAAGCATTTGATTGTGTTGACCATAAGACACTTTGGTTAAAGTTATGTCATTATGATTTTTACTAGAAACCCATTAAACTATTAGGATCTTACATACCAGATAGGCTTAGACTGTTGATATGAATACCGTAAATTCAAATGGATGAAATGTTAAAATAGGTGTGCCTCAAGGATCAATTCTAGGACCTTTTTTATTCTTGGTTTACGACCAAGATAACTGTATTGTCAGGAAAGGAGAAAGAAAATATTATTTTTATTAACATTATGACTATAAAAGCTAACAGTCTAGTGTATTTATCGATATTTAATGTTTTCTTAGTCTATGACAATGGATTTTGGTATCTTTGGTGAATCTATGGTAAGAGTTTGTGTGCTAGAATATAATTATACTCAGTAAAGAGCTCGAGAATCACCAGTAAGATTTGTATGCTAGATTTTATATTATAACTAAGCTAACTAAGCTATTATTTTCTATTTTACTATATTTAATATCATCATCATCTACCTTCCCTTTTCCCAATTATTTGGGTTCAGCTCAATAGGTCTTCCTCCTCCACACATTCCTGTCACACGTCATCTCCTCAGTCACTCCTTTCTGTGTCATATCCTCGTTCAGGCATTCGATCTATCTTTTCTTGGGCCCCTCTACTTTTAAAACCCTCTACATTCATACTTCGCACCTTTCTAACCACATTACTTTCCTACAATATATACTATGTAATAGACAGTAGAACTTGGGAGTAAGTGAGAAACCTCCATAACTGGAGTTCATGCTGCATGCGGTTAGTTACAAAACTCAATAAGCTAATGGTGTGTATATCGTTCCAGGACGTATCATCGGATGCGTGGTCGGGCGTGGGCAGCCCGGCGCGCGACCCCTGGGCGCCCGCCGCGCCGCCCGACCCCTGGGCGCCGCTCGCACACGTGAGTACTACACCGTTGCTCGCACGTAACCACTTTTATGTTTGCCAGAGACCCGCCTGTCGATCAGCAGGTGGCACCACTGGCAGGTGATAACTTGCATAAGTGTTTTTGTGATTATAAACATAACTAGTTATCACTGCGAACTTTGTATCGCCTCAAATATAAAAAAATATATATAAATATATATAAAATATATAAAAAAAAAGAATATTTTAATATTTCACGCAAATGTATGTAAATTGAAAAACGCGACGGACGGACAGACAGACAGACAGACAAATTGTCGCATTAAATATATAGATATATATTTTGATTCTTGATTCTATAATGGTAGTGGGACACTTTTCTAACCGACTTCATAAAAGGAGGAAGTTTTCCATTCAACTGTTTTTTTAGGTTTGTTGCCTCATAACTTTTGATTGGTAGAACCGGTTTTTGTAAAAAAAATAGCTACGTCCCAAGTGGTCCCATTGGGACAATTATTTGATCTCATTCCAGTATTTGGAAGTCAATTTTTGTGTCAATGTTTCACACTTTCGCAAGGAACTCGAGTGGCTCCCAATCCGCCGTCGCAGAGACACTCGGATATTATGTCTCCTTTTTAATATCCTGTTCAATCCCGCTTATCCTTCCTACCTGCGGGAGCGGTTCTCTTACGTGAACGCACCCGGTACCCAGTGTAGGTCTCACCTTAAGTACCGACTAAATTGTCCCTCCCACAAAACTGATTTATTCTCCTTTTCCTTTACTGTTCATGCGGTCAGACTGTGGAACTCACTCCCTCCTGACATACAAAGCTGTAGAACTCTTCATCTCTTTAAAAAGAAAGTAAAAGCTCATTACCTCTCCTCTTAATCTTAGCTACCTATTATATTATAATGTAGTATACCTTTATGTAAGTTTATTTACTTGCAATGAACACGCGTCACCCTCTCACCCCTACATCTCCGTTCAGGCCTGCTGTAAGAGATTCCTCTAGGAATAAGCAGTGCCCTTGTACCATGCTAATGCATAATAGTTGTATATATAACAATGTCAGCTCACAAGCAAGTCCCCGGTGTCGGTGCTCTCGTCGCCCTCCTCCTCGGAGCTGGAGCAGTTCGACGCGCTGTCGCAGCGGCCTCGCGCCGCGCACAGCAACCACGCCGAGGCAGACCCCTTCGACCTTACTGCATTAGGTATGTAGCTACGAGTCATACGATACATATACACATAGAATCAATTCTTTTGTACGTTTTATTACCGTCTTCAGACATTTTGAGTATATTTGTAAGAGTCTTTTTAAGTTTGTAAGAGAGGTTAATGTCTTGTAAAATATTCAAAACCACTCTTTAATTCAAACCTAAATTCTCACAGCCAGTACAAGTGACAAATCAATATTGTAGGTTCATCTACGTCACTATGACGTCACCAACATGGCCGCCAATCCCATTGTCATCTTGCGCGGCTTATAATCTCGAAGAATCTTTATCTTTATTATCCGACCAAAAAAATATGGTTCTTCCAGGTGTCGTGCCAGCCGACAGCGTGCCCTCGGGCTCGCCCTCGGCCGGCGCCAGCAAGAAGTCCCCCTCGGCGTTCCTGGGCGAGAACTCGGCGCTGGTGAACCTGGAGCGCCTGCTGCAGCCGCCCGCCGCGCCGCCCGCGCCCAACCCCTTCGCGCCCGTGGAGCCTCCGCCGCGCGCACAGCAGATATTCGCGCAGCCGCCGGTCAGTACTTACACACTTACTTGACTTCGCAGGTCCTATTTTAATACGCGTCAACTCGTTTAGTATTTGTTGTCATAGCGGCAACATAAATACGACATCTGTGAAAATGTCGACTAACTATTACGGTTCAGGAGATACAGCCTGGTGGTAGACGGACGGCCAGACAGCGAAGTCCTTTTCAAAGAACATATGCGGATTGGACTGAGCTACCAATCCCTCAGGTGAAGAACTCGAAATAACGGTTTAGGGTGTGTCGAATTTACTCGAAACACGTTTTCGTATTCCTCCACACATTTCTCTCAGTTTTGTGATGTTACCGCTAGGGGCGCTGGTGTGAAATGTATGGGGAATACAAAAACGTATTTGGAGCAAATGAACGTCCTATGGTACTAGACACATAGACAGAGAGGCAGCCACAGTACAATGCCGCGCTTGACGGTATTTGGGAACACCATTAGGACACCCGATGAGAGACTTGACCGATGCCATGTTGACAAAACACCTCTTATATTGTAAAATATATAATCTTACTCCTAAACCTAAGTATTACACTCTCGACTAATGTAGTAAATGTGCAGTATTTTCTCCTTTTCATTCTTCTCAAATAAACTAAACCTTTATTTATATCATATTAATCACCTATTTTGTTTCCAGGCTCGATTAACAATGAACGAGTTGAAACAGCAACAGTTAGGACTTCACGGACTCTCATTTCCAAGCTCATCCCCTGCATTTGGGGCTCCAATTCACACACAACCACAAATTATACAACCCGCAGACCCATGGGCCCCACCCCCTGGGGCTGTACCCGTATTACCGCCGGGAGGTTTCCCAGTGGGAAGTATGGGAGCGATGGGAAACGGGGGTAGTATGGGTATAGATGGCAGGTCGAGTTCGCCCTGGTCACCACAACGTCACACACCGAACCCTTTTTTCTCCTAGCCGCGCCTGTAGCAGGTATGATATATTTATTTTTAACTACTAATATTATAAAAAGGAAAATATGGTTGTTTGATTGATTTCCAAAAAATTGTTTCCCCCATATAGTTAAAACTAAATTGTTAGCGAGTAATATATTATTATGTCACAAAATCACGTTACCATTCGGAGAAAGTCGCGAGCGTCTGCTAGTAACTCACCCGCATAATGTATCTCGATAGCTACAGGAAGCGAAGTCGCGAGCGTCTGCTAGTAACTCACCCGCATGATGTATCTCGATGGCTACAGGAAGCGAAGTCGCGAGCGTCTGCTAGTAACTCACCCGCATGATGTATCTCGATAGCTACAGGAAGCGAAGTCGCGAGCGTCTGCTAGTAACTCACCCGCATGATGTATCTCGATGGCTACAGGAAGCGAAGTCGCGAGCGTCTGCTAGTAACTCACCCGCATGATGTATCTCGATAGCTACAGGAAGCGAAGTCGCGAGCGTCTGCTAGTAACTCACCCGCATAATGTATCTCGATAGCTACAGGAAGCGAAGTCGCGAGCGTCTGCTAGTAACTCACCCGCATGATGTATCTCGATGGCTACAGGAAGCGAAGTCGCGAGCGTCTGCTAGTAACTCACCCGCATGATGTATCTCGATAGCTACAGGAAGCGAAGTCGCGAGCGTCTGCTAGTAACTCACCCGCATAATGTATCTCGATAGCTACAGGAAGCGAAGTCGCGAGCGTCTGCTAGTAACTCACCCGCATGATGTATCTCGATAGCTACAGGAAGCGAAGTCGCGAGCGTCTGCTAGTAACTCACCCGCATGATGTATCTCGATAGCTACAGGAAGCGAAGTCGCGAGCGTCTGCTAGTAACTCACCCGCATGATGTATCTCGATGGCTACAGGAAGCGAAGTCGCGAGCGTCTGCTAGTAACTCACCCGCATGATGTATCTCGATAGCTACAGGAAGCGAAGTCGCGAGCGTCTGCTAGTAACTCACCCGCATGATGTATCTCGATAGCTACAGGAAGCGAAGTCGCGAGCGTCTGCTAGTAACTCACCCGCATGATGTATCTCGATGGCTACAGGAAGCGAAGTCGCGAGCGTCTGCTAGTAACTCACCCGCATGATGTATCTCGATAGCTACAGGAAGCGAAGTCGCGAGCGTCTGCTAGTAACTCACCCGCATGATGTATCTCGATAGCTACAGGAAGCGAAGTCGCGAGCGTCTGCTAGTAACTCACCCGCATGATGTATCTCGATAGCTACAGGAAGCGAAGTCGCGAGCGTCTGCTAGTAACTCACCCGCATGATGTATCTCGATAGCTACAGGAAGCGAAGTCGCGAGCGTCTGCTAGTAACTCACCCGCATGATGTATCTCGATAGCTACAGGAAGCGAAGTCGCGAGCGTCTGCTAGTAACTCACCCGCATGATGTATCTCGATAGCTACAGGAAGCGAATATCTATGTCTCTGTCGTGTCGTCAGCTACAAGTATATCAAATTCTAACCAAATCGGTAAAGTGGTTAAACGCTACATATCAATATCATCAAATTTTCTAAGTCTTCGAGAACTTATTTATTGGAGTTTACTCCTTAAGAATCGATTTTCATATATAAGGCGCCCGGTATGCGAAAAATCCGAGGGATAAAACCTACTAACAAGTAACGAAAATCGTGTCACGTTTTTGGTGCGCACCTTTAGTGCGCAACTTTCTAATTTGTTATGGTTAGATACTCGTACTTAAGGAGTAAACTCCAGTCGTGCGTCGGAGCTGACACACACACTTTTTTTTACAATACCTTTAATACTATCACAGGGTCGCAGCTGGTGGCTGTGCTCAATAGCCCCGCCTGCCTGTTCTACTTCCGCCGCTACACATACACACACACACACACACACACACACACACACACACACACACACATGAGCCCCACTAACTGTACCTAATCTCAATACATGACGACATTACGTTTGTGTGCTTGACTGTACCCTGTGGGTATAGTCAAGCACACACATGTTAGGAACCACTAAAAGTGACGCGAATTAATATTAATATCTCTGTGCAAATAAACTTATGCCGCTTATGACTCATTTATGCAACAAAATAGAACATGCGAATTGTCTGTCACAGAAATACGACACAAACGGTAGATGCATAGATAAATTTGTTGCATAAATGCGACATAAAAAGTTAACAGTTAAAATTCATCGTAATAAAATACATCTGAAGTTGATAAATGATTTTAGACTTTTCGAAACGAAAATCTCTTATACAACAGTAATGTCTGTCCGTGAACAACTTTCAACTCGAGAACAGTAAGAGCTAGAGACTCAGTGTAAACGTCAATCGACTTAGCATAGTCGAACCCCCCCCCCCAAATGACTTGACCTTTGACCTCCTGATCTCAAGGTCAAAACGAGGTCAAATCGAGAACGGTTATAGTTAGACTAAAGACCAGCTGCATTCAACTCCGCATGGTCAATGACCTCTAAAATGAACTTGACCTTTGACCTCTGATCTCAAGGTTAAGATCAAAACGAGGTCAAATCGAGAACGGTTATAGTTAGACTAAAGACCAGCTGCATTCAACTCCGCATGGTCAATGACCTCTAAAATGAACTTGACCTTTGACCTCTGATCTCAAGGTTAAGATCAAAACGAGGTCAAATCGAGAACGGTTATAGTTAGACTAAAGACCAGCTGCATTCAACTCCGCATGGTCAATGACCTCTAAAATGAACTTGACCTTTGACCTCTGATCAAAACGAGGTCAAATCGAGAACGGTAATAGTTAGAGACTCAAGACCAGCTGCAATCAACTCAGCATGGTCAAAGACCTCTAAAATGATGTTGAACTTCATGTCATTTTTTAGATTTTATGAAAAAACTTTCGAAAACTCTAAAATATAAGGCAATTTTTTGCCATATTTTTGACTTGTTTTTATATGTGACTATTTGTATGAGATACCATATACTCGACGCGTCACCAACCTCTAACATTGAACTATATAATTATGAGTCTAACTTTATGGCACATACAAACCTTGTCCACGCTAGCTCCGCGTAATTGCCACATATTTACAGATACATACTTTGATATAAATCATTTATATAATAAAATGTCACAATTAAATCTAACAATTTGTATTGAGATTACAATAAGTTAAATCTGATGTAACAATCCTTTATACGTCCCCAAATCACCACTTGTTAATATTATCAACATGTGTATGTATAAAATCATAGTCATAGTGAAATATACTATATGGACAGTGTGAAGTGTGTATGATAAATAATTAATATAGACAATGGACTCTAATAAGACCGTGATAGATATATAGGGTGTCGAGGTATCGCACTTAAATATTATATTTATATTAAATTTCATATTTTATAAAAATAAGTTATATCAGATTTGACAGTCAAATACCCTACGAAATGAATAGGCTAATTGACTGTCAATTCAATGTAAAATGTCAAAATAACAAGTCTCGTTGACATTTGGGAAATACAAAACTGCGACGTCACATGCATCAATTATAAGTGATTCAAATATTAATAAAAGCAAGATATTAAAAGTTAGACGTTATACGCGATGCTATTTATATAGTAGGCAACACTGAATTAAATTATATATGTACATAATTATTGAAATAAGATTTGCAAACTAATAAAATTACAATCATCATCATTCACCGAGCCTTTTCCCAACTCAATTGGGGTCGGCTTTCCAGTGTAACTGCGATTCGGCTGAACTTCGATATTTTCCGTGAAGTGACTGCCATCTGACCTCCACAAACCATGGGCGATATAGAAACAAAAAAAAATGACAATATTATATTAATATTTAATAAAAAAAACCTTCGTGTTTTTGTTAGTTTTGTGCCCTCTTGCAGTTGTTGGGTCCTTCTCTTATGTTTCATTCATAAAATACTTCCTAAATTATTGTTGTTTTTCTATTTTCTACGTGTACATCGATACCCTATAGAGCTATATAGGTATTTATATTGTACAGTTATTATGAACATATAGATGTTTTATTTCACGAAGTTCGTGTGCCATTCGATTCTATTTGTTCGGGGAGCGCTATTTCCCAATATCTCCTCTAAAAAACGTCATGCGATTACAAAAAGTGCTCTCCGAACACGGCCTTGGTATTTTTCATTTCATAGTCAGACGGACTTTGTTAAATAGAAATACTATGTATGAAATGTTTTAAATATAGACTGGATAATGCTGTGAGATGTTGTGTAATTAATTAATGATGTAGCTGACTGTGTTTGTGTGTATGGAATCATTTAGAAATTACAGTTTATCACGCCTATATCCAAAGGGGTAGACTTACACACACGTTGCCAGTAATGTTGTTGGTCTCGCGTAGTAGAGGGCAAGCCTATTGCCGTCACGAGGCTCTATAGAAAATCCATAAAACACCCAGCCCCCCAGTCTGCTACTACGTTGCAACTGTATTTGTATGAAATGTCCAAACGATAAGCCTCTTAGAAAATTGTATGAAATACTAGACGGTGACGTCACTTACTTGTACTAAACAGTTAAGTGATTCAATTGATGATTAAAAATACATACAAGATAAATAATAAAATATTCGAATTTCTTTTAGAATACTTTACTTAATAAGTACTTACATTATGCTACACGTCACATTGTCAATGTGACACGTAGGCATATAGTAAAGCTCGAATCGGACACCGAACCTCTGTAAATATATAATATTTTCGTACACACAAGCACAACATGATAGGTAGAAGGTAGGACAGGTGTGGAGCGTCAATAGTGTTTACGGGTTTTGGGTCAGTCGACTATATCTCGAACTTTGTGGAAGTGAATTTCCAATTACATAATATTGAATCATTATTACTTTAACAGTGTACAATATACGTAGTTAAAAGAGTGTTTAATTACAAAGAAAACTAACTGTACCACGCGTTATCGGTTTTACACATTATTAATCAAAATGATATCTTGATTCCATAAACGTCAAATGAAATGGAATTTACTTAAGTATTCGTTACAGTGTACGTATAACACTCGTCAGGATCGAACGCGCTCTGGAACTTACCTATTTCGATACTATTTTAGCTGCGTATGTTTTCTAGACAGCCCCCAAATACATAACATACAAAAAGGAAGATTGGTGTGTGGCATTAAGATGAGCTTATACACTCTGAACAAAGTTTATTTCTTATTTTTTTATTAGCAATATAAAACCTCTATCGACTCAGTCGGTTAAAAAAGCAATAAAACAATATAAGAATGGTGAAATCAAGCCTATGTGTTACCAAACCATTGTTTTGTTATTTACAATGTTTGACCAATATTTTGTAAACTGCTGTTGGTAAAAGGAACAACCTATGCCTATCGCTCCGACCGCACTTTACAATTCGTGTTTCGACTAAACTGGTGTATTAAAATCAGTGATACAAAACATGTAGCACATTAGATTCAGTAATAAGGAGACATCCATAAATTACGTCACTTCATTTATGTATTATTAGTGTAGATCGAAGTATTAATATCCCAAAATTGAACTACATACCCTAATGCTGTCCCGTAATTTATGGATGCTCCCTAAGTACCATACATGTTGGTAGTACAGCCACAACTAGAGCTAGACCTATGAGCTCTACAAGTCGTTCGTGACTAAGGTAGAAGTCGTTTTAATCGTGCCTTAGTAAGAGTATTACCCATATAAATGTATTGTACTTCGCTCCATCTCTCATCTTATATATGGCTAGGGTTGTCACTATTGTATATTGTCAATTTAATATAGTAGTTTTGTAATAAATTCTATCAGTCTATCCTTTATACATGAAACTTTGTACTTTAGCTATTTACTACTCCTTTTGTTAATAAACCTAATATTCATATTTTTCATACTTGCTGATGGTTTCATAAATATTACTTGGAGTATTCAGACTTGGAGTATCTACGATAAATTAACTTACTTCTCCATTATCACTCGATATAATTTGAGATAAGCTAAGGTCGGAGAACGGCTTTCTGCCTTTCACACTACTGTCTCAGAAGTTTAATTCCGTACACTTCCGGTCACTAAAAGAATTATCTAAATCGCATGTGTCGTTTTCGAGATATGGGTATGCAGACGGACAGACGGCAAGAAATTATAGTCTCCCCTTCAGAGAGGTCAGAGACAATAATAACATGCTATGTGAATACAAAGCATATCTCTGTGGGATTGACACATTGTGCTATTTATTGTACATATTTTTGTGTATTAAGGACTTTGAGATAATAACACCCAGACCGTCCTAGTTTTTACATTCTTGTACTAATCTAGATCCAGATTTAAGTCTTTTCTAATCTAATCTTTATGTGGCATTTCTTACAGAATAATCTTGTAACAGAATAAGGTGGTGTTATATTTTATTAAATATAATTGTAGGTCGAGCCCTAAGATTAGGGTAATTAACAAAATGGACGCTTGACTGTATATAAAAATATAATTTTTATAAAGTGTGACTCGATTGGCTAGAGAATATATTTGTCTATAAAATATATATATTATATTGTTATCGTTTTAATTTTGACGTTGGCAATACATTCGTAGCTTTGCAACACTTGTGTGTCTTTTACTGCAGACTTTTTTTGAGCTAAAGTAAGTAAAATCAACGTCCAATCAGAACGTTTAATGTACAAAAGATTTCGATGTAAGTCATTTACAGACAGAATGAGTTATAATATTCAATTAGTTTCATTATTATTTACTATTGTCATTGTTTAGTATTCAACGTATTAGATAAATTTAATGTACCGTTAGTTTAAATCAGCAGTGTTACCAGACATGAACTTGACATTTTCATTCACACATTGCCAGTTCACTATTTGCATTTACTATCTTCTTTATTTGTTTTATAATCTGCATATAATTCTGTGCTGGCAACACAGCTGGTTGTTGTTTATTTTCGCCAATAAAATATCAGGTTGATGAGGTTATTGTTTATCCGTTATTTAGATAATTTATTATTATTAATATTATTTCAAGACCAATAAAATGCATCGATGGTATTTCAACGTGTTACTAGCTAGGGAGAAACTGTAAAGATTAATGTAACTATTTAATTAAAATATATAAGTTTTTCAATATATTATGCTTGTTTTTATTTTGGATGCCTGGGGCCCAAGACATCCTCACCTGGTGATAGTCAATGATGCCTCAGTTCCGAAACAGTTCAGTATCCGTGCAAAATATTCTTTCATACATTGTCTATGAACATGTCCCCACTTAATAATAATAATAAATATTCTTTATTGTACATCTCACAAACTTAGTACTTATAAATAACAAAAAATACGGTTACAAAAATTATGTACAATGGGCGGCCTTATCGCATAGAGCGATTTCTTCCAGGCAACCTTAGGATGGATAGAATTTAACATTAAATGTGATAGGGGCAGTGTATATACAAAAAGAAAGCCAATCTACAACTCCCGAGTCGATCATCAAACTATGGCAGCTTCCACAACCCGATGAAAGACCCAAGAACAGTCAATTGATATACATAAATACATACAAACACATATACATACATATATAGATACACATATACATACACACATACATAATATATCCATACATACACATATTGAATTGGCGGTAAAAATAATCAGAAACAATATACAACAGAAATATATATTAAGTATCTAATTAGAACCAGACAGATAATGAACCTTTACCTTGTTTTTAAACGAAGTCAGCGTTTGGGCACGTCTTATTTCCAGTGGCAGAGCGTTCCACAGGCGAACTGCTTGCACGGAAAAAGACCTATCTGCAAATCCTGTGGAGTGCGCTGGCATCTTTAGTCTCAAATTCTGTGATGACCGTAAGGATCTCAAATGCGTGTCATGAAGGAAGATAAACCGCTCTTTGAGGTATCTGGGAGTACGAGGATTAAACAGTATACTGTATAACAAGGATAAGATGTGAGTATTCCTCCGAAGGCGAATCGGGAGCCACTTGAGCCTTTCGCGAAATTCCGAAACATGATCATATTTCCGCAAACCAAATATGAATCTAATACAGACATTTTGAAGGCGCTCAAGCTTATTGAGGTGCTCCTCCGTGAGATCGAGATAGCTGACATCGGCATAATCAAGAATCGGCAGCAAAAGTGACTGTGCAAGCGCAATTTTGGTGGTAATCGGAAGAAGATTGCGTAATCTGCGCAGTGATCCCATTGACGCATACAGCTTGCGTCCGACCTCTTTCATTTGAAAATCCCATGATAGAGTTTGATCAACATATATGCCCAGGTTCTTGACACTATCACCTATTTCAATGGGAGAACCATTAAAAATAACCCGCGGCAA
This sequence comes from Nudaria mundana, assembly GCA_963556515.1. Taxonomy (NCBI): domain Eukaryota; kingdom Metazoa; phylum Arthropoda; class Insecta; order Lepidoptera; family Erebidae; genus Nudaria; species Nudaria mundana. The sequence continues at coordinate 23,197,429 of OY748294.1, forward strand.
TTGAGTAAATTCGATGCGTGACACCATCCAAGGGCTGCCAACGATGATGGCTTGAGTCTTGGATGGGTTCACCTGTAGCCCATAGTCAGCACTCCATCGACAAATACGTTCGAGATCCAGATTTAAGGTGCTAATTGCGTCTGGTAGCTGATCCATCGGAGCTTGAGTGTATATTTGGAGATCATCTGCATACAAGTGGTAGCTTGAAACCAATTGATTTGTCATAGAATTTATGAAAATAGTGAAGAGTAACGGAGATAGAACGCCACCCTGCGGCACACCAGCTGTGACATCACACCAAGAAGAAAAAGTATCCTCCAGATGCGTTCGCTGCCGGCGGCCAAACAGGTAACTTTGAAACCAGTCAATCACTGTTGGAGATATGTTAATAGAGCGGAGTATGCCAAGCAGGATTTGGAAATCCACCGTATTGAATGCGTTACTTTAAATGCGTTACTTTAAATCCAGTAAGGACAGTACGGTGAGGTTTCCCTTCTCCATGCCCACTCTGATATCCTCTGTTACATTCACGAGTGCAGTGACAGTACTGTGCCTGTGTGAAAACCAGATTGGAAGGAGTTTAAAAGAGAGTTTTTACATAGAAAAGAATTGATTTGAGTGTTAACAAGACGTTCAAGCACTTTAGATAGGAAAGGAAGTATAGAGATAGGACGATAGTGAGAGTGAGTGGATGGATTGCGAGTTTTGGGTAAAGGAATAACTTGGGCTTGTTTCCAAGAGGATGGGAAGGAGCCACTAGTTATAGAAAAATTAAAAATATGTGTAATAATAGGAAGAATCTGGTCCATAATAGGCAATATCATCTTACGGCTGATACTGTCACTGCCAACGGCATTCGACGTTATTGACATAATGCTCTTCTTAACACCACAATCAGTAAATTGTTCGAAGAAAAAAGGAAAATAATCAGGAGTTGGAAGCGATGAAAGATAATCAAGTGTAATGGCCTTGGTGGTCCCTGTGAAACTGGACGAAGAGGAGAAATGCGCATTAAGAGTCCGTATGCAGAATCGAAACGAGCGGAATTAGGTATTTGACACATTTTGTGCGTGAGTCCGGAGTTACCGATGGTGGTCAGCCAGTAGGTACGGCGATTACATGGTTTTGATCTTTTTTTTTTTCATTTTATAATAATACTATCTTGTGTGGTGAAAAGAGGGCTAGGTGGGGGGGTGTTTTTTTTCTCTCCTTAAATTCAAGAAAAGACCCTCTATACTCGTATGATCCCGTAATCAAAACTCCTCTACCTTTCCTCTGTCGTTGCACTCTCAAAGGGGGGGCGAGGGCTAATTTTTTTTCCTAATCAAAATCATTTGACCTCCTCTATACAAAGGGGCTCTACCAACATATTTAGGGCCCCAGCGAACTCATCTGCTAGTGGCGCACCTGCTGATCAACGGACGAGGCTCGTTAATTTACGGTACCTATGAAGTGGCTTCGGTCCCTACGTGGGTACCGGGTGTTGGTCCGGGGGGTGCCACCGTGCAACTGTGCTAAAGCCCCACAAGTAACCCAGCCCAGGCTGGTTGCGTAAGGGGTTCCGGGGCCATGTACGGTTCAGCAGGCATGGGACCAGTGGGGGCAAAGCGGAGTCTAGTGTGGGTGGTGTGGGTCGATTCGCCGGCCAGGGAGACCCTTAGCAACGGCGTTGCCGCGGCCGCCCGCAACACAGTCATGGGGCCCGCCTGGGACCAACCACACCAGGAGGCTGCCCCACATGTTCTCGCGCATAATCCTGATGTGGGATCGCCGCTCCGGGTGGTAACCGGTGCGGGATAGCGGCGGCCTTGCACCAGGGGGGTTTTGGTAGCCATTCCGTCCGGCGGGTCGGCTCCAACCTAACCACACGGTTCCAGGCGAAGCTAGCCCCTGCGCTTTGTCACTTATTACTGCTGCACCAAATGTCGCCCTGTCTTCACGCTTCTTCTTCAAATTTATAATGGCAGTGCAACAGAAATAAGTAAACGTTCCACAGCGGCCCCAGGAAACCCCACAGCTTCACTTTTCGAGGTGGAGTTTACCAGCATCCGTGGACTCCATGCGAACCTCAATGCCGTCCACCATACCTTGAGACGGCTCGGCCCGCTGTGACGTTCCTCACGGAGACACAAATACGCCGCCCTGACAACACGCCTTACCTGTGTTGCCCCGGTTATGTATATATGTATCGAGGAACAATACCGGGGTGCCGCAGGGGTCCGTGCTGTCACCAACTCTTTTCCTTCTGCAAATCAATGATATGCTATCCCTCGGGAACATTCATTGTTATGCAGATGACAGCACATTGCAGGCGTGTGCATTTACAGCGAAGAAATCCCCTTTCCTTCCCCTACCCTCTCTTCAGAATGCATTATTACGAATGAAGGGCAACCTTGAGATCCTTGACATAGACGTCAAGAGCTCAATAATAAAAATTACATCGACAGATGTATAGGGCTAGCTTCGTGGAAACTAGGAATACTGAATAAGGTAAAGCGATTCTTTACACTGCATCAGAGGTGTCTGCTGTACAAGACGCAGATTGGACCCTGCGTCGAATACTGCTCTCACTTCTGGGACGGCTCCGCGAAGTATTTGCTGGACGCTCTCGACGCTATGCAGCGTCGAGCTATCCGTATTATAGATTGTCCGGAGGTAACGGGAAGCTTTGAGCCGCTAGCTCAGCGCCGAACAATAACTTCCTTGGCCGCATTCTACCGTATTTACCACGGCGAGCATTCTGAAGAGCTCTTCAATCTGATCCCATCTTCCTTCCGATCCCGAACAACGCGTGCCGGGCAGAGATGCCACTCCCACACAGTAGGTACATGTTCGCGAGAACCGAACGTTTTAAACGTTCGTTTCTGTGCCGAACGATACTGGCCTGGAACGCCCTGCCTGTGCACGTGTTTCCTCCCACATATAATCCATACAAAAAAAATAAATAAAAAACTACCTCTATAAAATTATTACTCAGTTTGACTCTACTCGGGAGCCCCCCTTGGGGGACTGGAGGGCAAATCTCAAAAACTCGGAATTTTCCCTAGGTCCCCGAACCCCCTTTACATTTCTGCAAAAAAAACATAGGTACCTTCCTCTCCACCATCAAGGAGAACAATAAAATTGTGTCAGTGAGTGAGTGAGTAATCCAGCTTTATAAAATATAACAGCTTTTTTTAACAAAAACAATGATAAATACATTCTACATAATCACTTGTTGTATTTAAAAAGAAGCCTAATCATCACAAAATAATAACTAATATTACCAAAGTATCAAAATCTCACGCCACGCTATATTCGTCTGTAGACGGCGTCGAATTTTGGCGCGCAGAGCGACACGTCCTCTCCCTGTAAGCGCTTGGCGCGGACTGCTTACTTGAGGCATGCGTCGAGTATTATAAAGCGAAATTTAGGTGTTTTTGAAAGATTATTTACAGCCTATTTTTTATTATTTAGCTTTCTTTTTTTTTGGAAATGGATTGAGTTTGAACCAAGGTTTATTTATGTTGTTTTAATTTTATGAACGAGAGTTTTATGTAGCCGAAATAAGAACCAATTCATTGCCCATTTTCTCTAAAATTTGACTAACTTAATATTTGTTTACTCAATTTTTTTTTATGAAAGTGATAAAAAGTAATCCATACATTTGATAGATGACTTTTACAAGAATACACTGTATTTTTGTAATACTTTTTAGACGTCAAAACGATTAGCGAATTTGTGATATTCTAGACCTCTTCCAGCAAAAGATACGAAAAACTACCAATTGTTTTAGGTCGATTAATCAAAATTTAATGACAAAAATAAGAAAGTAGCTCACTTATTAGATCATTATTGAAATGATATTTCATGTTGTGCATTAAAACTTATAAAAATACAGTATTTTCAGTGTAAAAACACGTCTGTAAAATCAGCGAAAACGGTAAAATTTAATAGGAGGACTCTTAAGTGCTTCGAGGTCTATCGAATTAGAGTTAGGATTTTGTTTAGACTTTCCAACTCCTAATGTTCTTAAGAATTTCCATACGCTAGATGAATCACAGTTTTCTATGGATTTGTGGATGTGTTGGCGTTGTGCATTTCTACACTCCTTGTTGCAGTGATTCCGAATTTTTACATATTTGTCGAAATTTTCAGAACTCGGACGGCATTTGTATTTATATTTCGCCGCAGCTTTCTTTGCCATTATATCCTTAATAGCGTCAGTGAGCCAAGGAGCTGGTAGATGTTTTATCCTAATAGCGCGAACAGGTGCATGGGTGTCAAATAGGTCAACTAATTTTGATGTGAACAAATCAACTTTTTTATCAACACTTTCTGCAGTAACTAAAGGATTCCAATCAATTTTCTTAGCATCTTCACGAAGATCACAAAGATTCATACCACCAAAATTACGCTGCCACAGAACTTTCCGCTTTGCCTTAGGAGGACGAAGGGTATAGGAAAGGAAAATTAAATCATGATGAGAAAAGGCATCAGCACTGCATTGGCCATGCTTAGCAACATGATTAGTAGAGGAAACAAGAATTAGGTCAAGAAGGGATGGAGTGCGATTAGGAAGATGATGGGTAGTATTGAGAGGAAGGATAGAAAGATTGTAGGATTGTGCCGCGTGGCGGAAACGGATACAGCGAGAGTCATTTTTAACCTGGCATGTGTTAAAATCTCCCATAATAATTGTGTGGCTGTACGAAAGGGTGAACTTTTCTAGCAGGCTCTCAAAGGACCCAAAGAAGTCTATATCTGAAGACGGGCAGTAATAGACACCGACTAAAATCTTCGTGTGCTGAAGCTCTATTTCCAAGAAGAGATGCTCACCCGCAGCAGAGGGAGGTGGCTGTGCCGATACATCAATGACGTTAAAAGGAATATGTGAGCGCAAATAAATAGCGACACCACCACCAACCGTTGCTGAACCACGATCATTCCTTATTAGATTGTAACCAGGAAGAATATATGGAGTAGACGAGTGACACAGCCTGAACCAGGTCTCCGATACAAGAATAACATCAATGTCCTTACAGGTAAAGCTTGTCAGCATATCATGGAAGTGGGCAGGAATACTCTGTGCATTGAAATGAACAACATTGAAATTCTTACAGACATCAGAGAACTGTGATTTTAACGTGTCATGAAGTGATTGGAAGCTTCTAAAACTATCAATACTGTTTAAGCTGGAGGCTGAGTGATAACTGTCAGTATCACTCTCATATTCTGAGTCTGTCATCAATTCTACACGTCAAAAAAAAAAAAATTATAAACACAAAATAAATAAATAAATAAAAATAAAATAAATAAAAATAAGATTAAGAAAATATATAAATATAATAAGAATATAATATATAATGTATAATAAGAATAAAATATAATAAATATAATATAAATAATATAAAAGTAAATCAAATTTTCAATCCACCCGCCAGTTGAGTGTTAGAGTAAGAAATTTAACTATGAACACTGTTTTAGAACAACTAAAAATGAAAAGAACAATAAAATTTACAAACCATTAATCATTTCTGAATGCAAACTATTATAATATATATCAAATTATTATATTCAAAACCGAAACGTAACCTGCCTTCATAAACCACACAAGCGTCAACTGGCAGTATGGTCAAACGACCTTAGCCTGTTCCAATGGACGAAGTACTCAGAGGTAAGTCAGGTAAGAAATGTCAAGTTGACGCTTGTGACGTCCAATGACAGCAAATGACAGCATCAGAACAACAAAAGTGTCAGTCAGTGAGTTGGTAATTGGTAATATGAAAATAAAACATTGAATTTAATTAAAAGTGATTGAAGAAAAAGTTATTGAGTATGTACCCTAGTTTCAAAATGTAATTTTAGAAAGTAGGTACATGCCAAAAAACTGGTACCAGTGAAAAGTAGATAGGTAAATTAACAAATGCTGATGACACTTTTAACAATGATACGGACGACAGAAAAATACAGTAGGTAATTACTTCTTGCTGCGCTTACTCCTCGTGTTGACACCCTTCGATGGTTCCGGCTGTGATTGAAGACAATCCTTAATGTTGGCCAACTCGGAAAGCGAAGCTACACGGTGTCGCAAACCATTGCCATCAAGGACGTAGACAAAGCCCTGTAGCGACCAGCACTTGTCAACTCCAAATCGTTCACGCGCAGCCATAAAAACTTCATGTCGTCCCTTCGTTAGGAACTCTGACAGAGTTACACCACTCCCCTTCAGTGCAGTTTTGGCGAACCATACTTTGTCTCTTACCGCAACATCCACAAACTTGACGAGAATGGGCCTGGGCTTTTGCGCACTGGATTGGCGTCCCATTCGATGACATCGCCCTATACACGGTGCAGTGAATGTTTCAATATTAATTTTTTGTTGGACAACATTCACAACGACTTGTATGGTATCTTCTGTCTTTTCTTCGGTGACTCCGTGCAGTAGAAGAATTTTACGGCGACCACGCATCTCGATAGCGTCGACCTGGTGTGCCAGCTTCTCGACCTGTTTCTGGAGCAGACCAAGTGACCCCAACATAAAAGTTTTAAATGAAGCGAAGTCGGCTGCTATAGTTGTAGTGGTGTTGGGAGCCAAAGATCCTGTGGCCTGCTGCAACCTTTCCTCAAACTGTGTAAGGCCATCATGGAACATCGCCTTCAGACTTGAAAGAGACTCTTGCATGTCAGTCATGGTGTTGTAAATTTTTCCTTCAATGTGTTCACGTTTAAAGTGTATCAGGTGGAAAACACTCACACTGGTAGGTGAAGCTAACTAGTTTTTAAAAATGTGCATTAAACACTGTTTATATGTTATTTTTTAATTTATTTTAATTTTCTTAAATTGAGCTAATAAAACTTGACTAATATGTTACAACTACCCACCTATGTATGATCACTTGTCAGTGATCTTCTCCTGTCGATGGGCAACACTATGATTATATTGTCTTGGCCCAGTGCTTTGCGACACGAATCACATTTGGCCTCGCCTCGTACAGGTCATCTAAAGTGCACGACTCTGGGCAACCCGGACATGACATGTGGCTGATTTGTGGTGATAAGCCACATTTACACTGGTTCTCTTTAGTGTCAATGTAACCCCACTTAGACATATTATCTTTAGATCTGCCAACCTGGGTTCGCATTCTATTAAGAGCTTTCCAGGTGGGCCAGGGGAGTTTGTGTCCGGGGGGGTAGTTTCTCTGCCGGCGGGGCAAAAGTAGGTATTGAGAAACTATCTTGCCATAGGCTCACTCTTGCCTTAGAAGGGTCCGTGCTATTGATATCAGCAGTGTTGATTAGTGGAAAACTAAACTGTGTCGGAGGAAATAGTCTTTTCTCCTTACTTCAACATTTGGAACGCTTGAAATACCCTTATAGGCTTGGACTGATAAAAAAATAAAACAACACCATACAATATGATTATAATTTATTTATTAATAGTTTACAAAGACGTTTATCGTACAAATATTTCAGAATCAGCATTGCATACAAAATATCCTCAATAATATACTTAAATTCCGAATGATTAAGTACAAACTTCATGTGGAAATTGTTTTATATACAAGAACAATGCACCAAATACAAATATCTCCGTACTTTCATGTAAAAAAATATTAAAAAATGTTTTGTTTCTCCATGTCGATACACTAAAAGCATGGAATGGATGATTAAATAGAAGCGGACAAGCTTACCCTAAGGTGATACTTATAATAACTTACTTTACCTTACATGATCATTAATTAGAAGCCAGACTCGGTGCGAAGTTGTCCCACAGTCGGCCGACTCTTGTCGCCCTCGTGTGGTAACTTGAACCTATCGTATTAACTTTGCACAAATTTGTTGGTCTTTTTAGTACTGCGTAAGTTAATGTCGAAGGACCAATGGTGGTTTGGTTCGCACTCAACGCTCGCGTCTGGTATTGCGTCAATCCCTGTTTAACTTATATTAATTACGGTACAATATAATTGTAATGATTGATGTATGTAGGCATCAGTCTCACGGTGTTCAGATGTCACTAACCTACAGTTAAGTACAGTACACTGGGGCTGATAAATATTGTATAAAAAACCATCGACTAGACACTACAATATCCAATAAATATTTATAGAAAAATTTTCAAAAACGTCTCCACAATAATAATACCCATACAATCTAGAATAAATAATTGAAGCGGTTCTAGTGACGGTCACAAGATTTAAAAAAAAAAACATACAAAAATAATTAAGAGATAAGCGACGCGACCACGTGGCGGCAGATCTGACCAGTTTGTAAGAAAATAATTTACGTTTATAATAATTAAGAAGCGATTTAATTACGATCACATTCACGCGATACTCGTACTAGTAGTAACTAAGTTGTATTAAATGCACAACAGCGCCTTGCACTAGACCCATTTTATTATTTTTATTAGTCGAAATGTGTAACATCAATGCGAGACATTGACTAACATTCCCATTTTTTTAATCTTTATAAAAAACCATCGGCGGCAGTTTCTGCAATATCTGTCTCAGAATCAGTCGATCGGTCGTTCGTCGCCGCCACGTTCACAAAATGGCGGCCATCGGACACAAAATGGCGTCGAGCGAAGGCGCCAAAATGGACGCCGTCCAACGAACGGACGCGGACAATAACGGAAGAGTACTGGGTATAGTATTTGTACGAGATCGTCGGTGTATAACAACGACTTTACTATACACGTACATGTTATACAGGTCGTCGGATCTCGTGTCGGGTCGTGTGCGGCTAGTACTCCCACTGGGTGGCGAGCGCCAGGTCGGGGCCCACCAGGCGGAAGTTGCCGTTCTTGGCGGCGGCGAGGTAGGCCTGGTCCCCGGCGGCGGCGCGGATGGCGAGGCGTGTGGGCTCGCGCAGCTCCAGGTGGAAGCCCTGCGGCGTGTCGCTGTCGCACGTCACGGCCTCGCTGTCCGCGTGCCAGTACTTGCCGTTTTGTGCTGGAACAGTACATTGTGTTACTTAGCGAGTGAAGTTCGTAATTCATAAACATATAAAAACTACTTCAAATATCGAAATAAGAGCAGGCGGCGAGCAAATTTAAATTTAAAAAAAATCATAATCGGTTCATCTAGTCGCAAGTTATTATCAAAAATAAAATAAAAGAAAATAAAAACGGTCGATTTTTAAACTTCTTTTTGAAGTTGGCTACAAAATTAAATAATCAAGTTCCAATTATTTTGGATGGAATTTTGAAAAATAATAAAGTATTATAATATACTAGCGGATGTCCTAATCGATACCTTTATCAAAAACCACTGTCCATTGATGCAAATCGGTGTAGTAGTTTTTGAGTTTATCGCGAACAGACAGTTGCGGCGGAGAACTTTGTTTTATAATATGTAGTACGTACCTTTGAAATAAACAGCTCCCTTAGGGCCGCGGATGACCTGTATGGTCTGGTAGTTGGCCTTGTTGCACTCGAGCCGGACGCCCTTGGGGCCCACGAAGCCTTGTTCACATTTCAGTACTAGGATCGGCCTGGAACAATTATATAGGGTTTAATATCGTCTATACATGTTTAATATAGTGAACAAGTCTGAGATGCAGGAGATCCGGGTTCAATTCCCACACACAAACATATCACGACTACATCCCCGAAGGGGTAGGCAGAGGCGCATTACACACCCACAATTTGTCAGTATTTTTAGTCCCACGTAATAGGGGGCAAGTCTATTGCCGTCACCGGGCACACTATGACCAAAATGGCCGACTGAATTTAATAAAAAGTAGCAGCTATATTGTAATTTTGAAAAAAAAAATTGAAACCCTTTGCCAGCCGCTGTGGCACTTAAAGTCCTTAGCGTCTAATTGGTTCAATTCCCGGGTAAAATAAAATTGAGTGCCACCATCTTGGACATAGATGACTACACTAAACATTAATGACATACGTCCCGGAAGCAGTCCAAACTTGTTTAAATAGATAGATATATTTATTCTCTATATTATTATTAATTTGTAAGTTTTATCGTTTTCTTCGCAGAAGGTTTTTTCGAACCTTGTGCAAATATGGATGGAATGAGTGAAAAAGACTTAAGTGGAGAAGATGACGTCCCTTCCTTGCCATCTCCTCTTTCATGCATTCCATCTATCATTGGTTCTATATTCCTCTTCTAGGAAGTCATGTAGCTCTCATCCCAAATAATTGGGATAAGAACATAAAAAAAGCTAAAGTTCAAAAGTGCATTAACAATGAAATAACTTGACTATTTTTAAGCTTAGACTGCAGAGATTCTATTTCTAATGATTTGAACATTGACCGAAGCCGCGCACAATGACAGTGGGATGGAAACTTGTCACTACGAAAAAAGTACTGATAACGTTATTTTATCAGTATTATTTAGCGATAGATGACGTCACGCGCGCGGTTATTATGCCAAGGTTCCATCCCCTGTCATCGTGCGCGGCTCACACCTAGCTAGATGTATACCTGTTGATGAGATAGAAGTAGTATTTGCAGTTGTTGTCGATGGTGTCGGCCGTCGCGTACAGGTGGCCGGAGCGCTTCGTCATCAGATACTTGCCGTTGTTGGCGCGGAAGGCCACCGCGCCGTCGCCTTGCCACTCCAGCTCGAACAGGGCGTTAGACGACCTGCACACAAACACACACACACATTAGGTACCTATCTATATGAAACGTGCTTCCTATTTAAATTTGGGCCAGTTCTGACAATGGAATCCATGAGAAAACCATATTAGTCTTCAATTAGTATTAATTAAACTCGTTTTCAACTAACTTCCAAAAAAGGAGAAGGTTCTCAATTTGACTGTGTTATTTTTTTATTTCTTTTTTTATGTTTGTTGATTTGATTGTTTGATCTTTATGTGATTTTGAAATTCTTTTTTTACTGGAAGCTACTACTTCCCAAGTCCCATTTCAATTTGGTCCCATTCCGACAACTACGAGTATTTGGTCCCATTTCGGTAGTTTGAAGTCGGTTGCTGTGTCTATTTTTGACGTGTATTTTTTTTTTGTTATAATTTTTGGATTATTCGCGAGATATTGGGCTGTCCCGCAAATAGGTTCCTGAGAAGATCGCAACGCCTAACAATAGACGTTAGAGCGGACTAGTGTTTACTATCTCCTACAGGGAATTTTAATGAATTTTCTGTGTATATTCCAATGACTACCTGAAGAGTTTGAAAATACAGACACGATAAAAGTCACACTACAAATTTGCGCAGTCAGTTAGTATAGGTAGGTACCTATTTTGCCGGGCACTTGGAAGGATAGAAGGAGCCGGTGGACTTTGGGCACCTATGAACCTTTGTGAAGAAGAGGGGGTGGGGTGTTATAGGGAGGTATAACGTACTTGTTGTCGCTGCTGGCCTGTATCCCGTGGCCGGTCTCGAGGGTCCAGTAGCGGTCCTGCATGGTTCGGATGTACCAACGTTTCGTCGCCCAGTCGAACTCCAGCTGGAAGGTCTCGTGGGAGGAAATCTCATCTTGGTTGGCGGTCACGTCCACCCCTGATCACAAAAGACATTATTATTACTAGCTGGGCTTTGCCGCGTGTTATAGTTTTCAACTGACTTTCAAAAAAAGAGGAGGTTGTCAATTCAACTGTATGTTTTTTATGTTTGTTACATCATGTGTTCGGACCAGTTTTTTTTTTTTTTTTTTTTTTTTTTTCAACTATATGATCCCATTTCGGTAGTTTGAAGTCTATTGTATTTTGCAGTATTAACTTGTATCACTTTTCCATCCGACAGTATTATCTCGATACCCAGGGGAAGACATCCCCAGGCTAAACTTTAGCCTAACCACAGTAGTAACTGCATAACACATCTCTGAAACGACTCAACCAGTTTAAGCTAGACTTCCATTGACAAATAGTTGATGTTAATATAACTTAGACTATGTACTTGTTATCCCGGGAACATATTCCCGTGGGAAAGGGTTCTAATAAACTATTCCGTAGTCCGCTTCTATAAACTAATGTTGAAATCCTCGTCTAATTTTTAACTTAGCCGTAGGTACCTATTTTACTAATTGCATTTTCTTTAATTAAATCAGTACTTTTCAGATCTACCGAGCAAATGATAAATTGTTATTACTTTTGCTGCAAAAAGATATAGATGAGTTACCTGTGAGTTATCATTATTACTATCACGCTAGGCAATACGTATACAGTCATACAGTCATATATCTTATAGCGGAAGGCACAGAGCTGTAAAGTATTGGATCACGTAGTGCGTCTCTTGTTAGCAAGCTATCGTCAAGCTAGCCACAGACTTAGCTAAAGCATTTGCCGCGCGGTGAGCACGCAATCGTGCGCAACCGTACTTAGGGTTGTCATTATAGCATTAGATTAGCTTATTATACATAAACACGCCATTCTGAATTGTAATAGATAACATCGAACTAATTATTCAGGCTGGTTATTTCCTCAGCTTTTAGAGAGTAACGCCATTCAACGTGGCACGTAGCCAACTTCCTAGTCGGCAATGAGACGGAGGATTACACGATCTTCTATCTTCTAGAAATATAAGTATGTTTATCAGTTATCTAGATCTCATAGCACAAGCTTAATTTGGGCTAGATGACGTTGTGTGAAAATGTCCGAAAATAGTGGGTTTTTTTTTTGTAAAAATGTAACCCCATATATTATCCATATTGGTAATACTGTTTATGCAAGAACTTTATAATGACACGTGTGGTGCCAACCCTAAAGTTAGTCGTGTTCAATCGGGCGTCGACCGGCGCGTGCGCAGTACCGCTAGCAACAGCTCTCAGATAGATGCAGACCCGACGGCGATGTTTGAGTAACGCAAGTATAGCCGAAGTGTTTTGTGTTCACACCGTGACTATACTTATCTAACATTGATTAACGAACTGTTCAGGTGTTCGTGGAAGATAGTTAGAAAGTATTATAGTCAAGGAGACTTCGGTAGTTAACCTTTTATCTACGTTAAAGTAATTAGAGACAACAAGTTTTTAGGATATTTATTCGAGCTAACAAAAACCGTAACGCAACGGAATGTGTCGAAAAATTGCATGTCGTTTTAGGAATTATCTTGATTCCATGAAATATGTAGGGCTGGATCGCGCTGCTTTGTGAGATTTTAACATCTAGCACTAATTTACACATAAATCATTATATTCTACCTGCCTGTATCCCAGTCATTTCAGGTTGGCGTCACGTATATTCGTATTTCCTACTGGAGACATTCCGTCAGACCCAATCCTTACGGTAATTTTCACCAATTGTAAAGATACAAAATACAATACAATAAGGTAAATAATTTTAATGTATTTACTACATAAAGAATCTCAAAGTATGTACGTATATTGTATTCAATCTTATTAGGTATCTTTATTTTATTTATTTATAATCATCAATTGAATCACTAATAGTTATAGATTTGACGCTACATACTAGTGACGTCACTGTTGAGTTTTTTATACAAATTTCTATGAGGCGTACTTTGATTATATATATATATATATATAATCAAAGGAGGCGTACATATCGTTTTGACATTTCATAAAAATAATGTGATTTGATTTGACGTCACCTACCACGTTACATGACAAAAGAAAATACTTTATAGTTTTATTCAAATCGACGTCTCCATAGACACTCCTACCTAATTAAACTAACACGGAATATACACAATGAAGCGTACAATATAGATGATAAGCAGACCGTATAATCACAGAAGACAGAAGACATTGTGTCGTGCATGTCGATGATTGGCGAGATAACTAATTATAGACTACCAACTATACTAGCATATCAACACATTCTCAAGACACGCTATTGAAAACTACAATACTATTTTGCATAATCCTCCTACCTACAGAATTACGAAATATGGTAATATAATAGACATAAAATCACATAAGAAATGTATCAAAAATTTTATAGAAATTAAACGATAAAATTAAATAAGTTTATATGAAAATATGCCCATTTGACTATTTGATGCCGATTGGCAACAACCACGTTAGCAATTTTTCAGTAGGTAGTACTTTTCCTGTCTATGTATTGAAAGTCTTTGGATTTTTCCGAGATTTTTATTGATCGAGTATGTAAGAGACACAAGTCTAGACCAAACTATCTATAGTATGTCTAGCTACTTTAAACAGTTACAATAACACAGTGCCCTCCAACGAAGATTATAATTGGGTTCTTATAAAGAAACTATACATACAGTAAAACATTAAATCAATTATACATAATCGACACAAACAATTAATTCATAACCCACACGTTTATAAAACTATCATATCTCAGTGGTAGTTCAAGAATTATCCAAAGCAATTATCTTAACACATCAATAACGTTTTTATGAGGAAAGTAATTATAATCGTTATACGAGCTACCGGGGTAATAAATTAATTTGATTAATTTTAGTGATGTTTTAGTCACGGCAAGATCGGACAGCTCACGATACAGCAGCCAAGCATCCGTGGACTAGAAACGCTAGAAAGTATCGAACACAATAGTTTTTGTGCGACATAACTCTGCGTCTGCGCGCCGCAGTAATTCCTTTATAATTTGACGACGCAAGATTCCCGCTTAGTTATTTCATACATGTGCAGTTTGTTTATAGTAGCCGATGTAATTGATACGCATACCCACATTTATAGAAATACAATCAGAAATACCTAAGAAACGATAACTTTAACCAATGATTTTAAATACAATGGATTACGGATCATCGCTCAAAAGTGTCCGAACTAAAAGAGAAACCAAACGCTAAAAGAGAAACAATCGCGCGCCAGTCTTGATTTTGACAACTGAACGACAACACGTTGCACAATGCCGTACTGTATTGTAAAAACGTGTAAAAACTACGAAAAAAAAGCAAATTGAAGACGGTGTATCATATTTTCAGTAAATAAGCTTTTGTTTTATTATTTGCAATTTATTATTTCACTTAAAATACAGTATTTCGTCGATAATAAATTAAAAGACAAAAGTAAATATTGCAATCCAGTCCAATACCGAAGTATCTATCTGTCTCTTTCGAACTCATCCCAAGCTCAGTAAAAAGAAAGAGACCATTTCATTTTCACTGAATAATGTACTAACAAAATGACCATTCAGATTTATTCGGATTACCGATAGCGATAAAACTATTTGGAACAAAGATTATAGTGGAGACGCCTTGGCTCTTTATGATTTTTTTTTCGTTATATGAACCAACATCTATTTCAGTTTTCCTCGGGATCCAGTACACTGTGCACAATGGAAAAATATTATTGCCCTAGCACGGCGAGAAGAATATTTTGATCCAAAAAATAACAATCTTGTTTGTTCGGCTCATTTTATGGACATAACAAAAAGAGGTCCGATCTTTATGAAACTTGTACAAGAATCCCTTGATTGAATACAAGTTTTTCTTTTGATTGGGATGGAGGAGATAAGCCCAAAAATGTTTTTAATTTTCACAGGGTATCATTGTTTTGTCATAAATATAATTACACATGTCATTTTATTTCGTGTATGTACTGTTATTTTCTTTTTATTTGGATTCTCGGTAATGTATTCCCACGGGAATCGGGTGGAGTCACGGTGATCAGCTAGTAGCCAATAATTTCGTATCCCAAAAATTAACCATAACATAAAAATAAATTAATGATGCGCAGTTTTAGCAACTAATTCAGTCACTTGAAACACGGCTATCTTGTAGTAGACGTAGCGACATAGCGTTATGAAAATAGTAATGAAAGCGGAAGAACTTTGACACCCGCAAGAAGTTTGGCATTTATAATATTATAATTAGTTAAATTCATTAATTCCCTTTTTGTTAATCATACACTACAGTTACTTATTATGAAACTGACTCGAAAAAAAAATCTTTGTCAGTCGTTAATTAGTTTTTCAGCTTATTTCGTCTAACATAAACAAGTAATTACAATTTATAAGATTATGGAATTTATTGTAGTCTTACATTAATTATTACGCCTACGTAGGTACATATCATGGAATCCTTAAAAGACTTTAACAAAATAAACCTACTCCATTGTTTCTATGTTCACGTAGTTCAAGTATAAGCTGCATAAGGTGAATTAGTCAGGCGGACAGATAGAAGCTACGTAATGCGATAAATTAGTGCAAACAAAAGTGAACACTATTCCGTTGAATCAAGGTTTAAATTTTAATATGAAATTTGTTTATATCTATGTATAATGTATAGGTCGACTCGGGACATTATTTTTTTGCGATTTGTTCTAGATCCTATGTCCGTTGTATTATAAGGTCTTTGACTTTAACGATAAATAATATTTTGACATCAAAATGTTAAAGTAACGATCTGGCGATTATGTCAAAGGTATTCCTACACAATGAATGTTATTTATATAAATATGTTGTTTTATAAAGCAATTCCATCAAAGTAGAGCCTCGGTCCATCACCGAGTCTTGTCCTTGCCTAATCTGTGACCCAGCGTTGAATTCCTCAATGATATCGCGAAATCAATCGCGATTTAATAGTATATTTTGGGCATGATATCATTGGCTGAAACAGACAGAATAACACTAAGTTCCCCATGACCTCCCACAGGCTGAAGTTTATTGACTAACATCGACATTGCCATGCCCCAGGGCAGGTAGGTTTGAAGCCCAAGGTCTGGGAAACACCCCAATCTTATAAAATTAGACTATGATTTGCTACCACGAAATATGAAAACTTCTAACAAATTCATGAACTGAAACAGTGCAAGACCAAGTGTCAGTTAAAATTTACAGTTTTAATACATAAAGCTATCTTTCTAACCGTCATTTCTAAGAAGAAGACTAGTCATATTATTAGTTTGCATTTTAATAATAATATTAAAAGTTCTTTGAACCTAAGTTTAAAAGATTTGCAATTTAAATGTGTGTGTGTAATTAGTAACGCGCGATGGTTGTGGTGAATGAACACTCACCTCGCCACTCGCCACTCGCTAGCTGTTCATTTATATATAGAATTTTTCATAATATTTAGAGAAAAGAAAGAATATTCCGTGTCAATATTATAATAATATACATGAATGTTAATTGATACAGCATCTGAAGCGTGTGTATGTTATATTTTAATAATATAAAACAGATAAGTAATTCACTGCATATATTCTTTACTTAACACTACCATTTATGTACCGACTATTAAATCATTTAAGTCCAAGGCCGCGGCCACCCTTACGTCCATTGCCAGGCGCCCCAGGTACACACAAGAATTTGCTTTGGCGCTTGTGGACTGGCCACCTGTGTGGCCTCTGTCGGGGGTTGGGTCAGGTTTTATCCCGCATCATTGGGGTCGGGTTTTATCCCGCGTAAGAAACAACGGTTCACTTACTATCAGAACATTATACTGAGTAATACGTTTCATTTTTAGAAAACTAAACATCACTCATCTTAATTACTGTATTTTATAACTTATGGATGACTTTCTATGTCAGTTTAATTACCGATATTATACCATACAAGATAGCGCTAAAGGTAACGCTACCGTTGTTAATTATGATTAATCTGGGACGTTTGTGATTTATTCATACGCCAAATAACGTACCGACCTGTTTCGCTAATAATAAAACAGATTTTACATTACAGCCTAACATTATTGTCATGCAAATATTTCTCACTCACCAAAAAGTGCTTTTAGAGGCGATTCCATCAGGAGTTTGATTTACAATCATTATACTATGACAAAACAAACTATATCAGAAAACTTGAAAACGGAGAATATACCTATCATTTAGTATCTCAAAAACTGCAGGAGTCACTAAAAACATGTAATTCTAGCAACAAGAAAGCGATTCTTTATACCACACCAGAGGTGTCTGCTGTACAAAACGCAGATTAGACCCTGCGTCGAATACTGCTCTCACCTCTGGGACGGCTCCGCGAAGTATTTGCTGGACGCACTCGACGCTATGCAGCGACGCGCTTGTCGCATTATAGACTGTCCGAAGGTAACGGGAAGCCTTGAGCCGCTACCTCAGCGCCGAACAATCGCTTCCTTGGCCGCGTTCTACCGTATTTACCACGGTAAGTGTTCTGAAAAACTCTTCAACCTGATCCCACCCTCTCTCTTCCGATCCCGAACAACGCGTGCCGGGCAGAGATGTCACTCTCATGCCGTGGAATCCGTCTTCGCGAGAACCGAGCGTTTTAAACGTTCGCTTCTCTGCCGAACGATGGTGGCTTGGAACGCCCTGCCTGCGCACGTGTTTCCTCTCACATATAACCCTGGGTTCTTTAAGCGAAGCGTGAAGAGGCACATTACTGGGTCGTCAAGTCGAGGGCCACTCTCTATAGTATTCTTATGTATTATGAAAGTGGTCCACAATCGCCAGACGTCGCCACGGCTTACCATTAGGCGGGTGGCGTCAATTTGTCGACCTAAATATAAAAAAAACCGAATCTATATATTTAATACGACAATTTGTCTGTCTGTCAGTCTGTCCGCCCGCGTGGATAACTAGTTAAAATTATCAGAACTGGACTAAATTGAAATGGGAAAACACGGGAAGTGCCAGGTTTCAAAGTTCTGAGGTAACAATCCCAAAAATGTCCTCCTTTATATTAAGTCGGTTAAAAAGAAGGAGTAGCGGCAGTACGTATCCGTGACTACGCATACTGTAGTAGAGTAATATCAACAGTCCTCAGCCACTGGAAATGTATGCAACACCATGACACCATCATGCACCACACTGCTAATGAGGGCATCTTCCATGCAACGTCACGGAATAAATGCAAATGGATGAAACATTTAAAAAGTCCTGAGAGTACCTACATGTAATCATAATAAAATAGAATAGAATCAAGTTAAAATATGTACAAATGGCGGACTTGTCACTGAAAAGTGATTTCTTACAGGCATCCTTAATCATAACCATAAATTCGAAAGTAGTGTTTTTTTTTTGTCTACACCAATGGGTATAGCTGTGAGTGTGTGACTATGTTGTGTAGGTCTGAATAACTATACTTGTTTAGCACTTAACCAGAGTCCCAATTTTCATTTTGTTTTAATGTATTATCTTACAAGATAAGTAAGAAATGAGTTTAAACAGGTTTAAAGTGGAACTGCTAGCTTTTTTTAAAATTAAGGTATATTATTCAGTGCGGGATTATTTAATTTATGCTGTTTAGGACATTACATTTATTTACACCCATAATTATTGACATTTATTTGAGATTCTACTTCTGTATTTTGAAATCATTTTTGAAATTCACTGATTTGATTATTGACATTTTTGTAATTCAATTTATTTCGTAATTTTGACATTTTTCTAATTTATTCTAATATGTATATTATATGACATTATTGTATCGTCCTATAAATATTGTATGCTCGATGAGGCAGAGCACAGCGGATGTAAATTCCTGTATCATCTAGGATAACCTTGTAATAATTTACCTGTGTTCAGCAATAAATAAATGATTGATTGAGTTAAAACACTACAGTTCAGATGAATATAAATATAAATCCTATTCCTCGATGATGAAACCTGCCGCCGGTGGTACAGGCAGGCGGCTCGCGCAGACGCAAGTAGATGGAGAAACAATAAGGGTCAACAATCTATCGCGTATTGGCCACACAATGCGCGTTCTCGGAACTACACAATACGACGTTGTATCACGCTAAATAGAGGTGGCGCAGCATCTTTGCGTTTATATGGAAACAGGTTTGAAGATTGTGAAATTATATCGAGAATCCGTAAGAGATAATGATAATTTTGTTTATAATATTGCGTAATGTCACTATTATTTAATTACATTAGAAAGACAATAGGTATTTCTAATGTAATTAAATAAATGATATCTTAAGAGATTAATCATTGATTGCTTTCGAAGCAAGGTTCAGACAAAACAGCACGAGGCTTAAACGTTTAAACTGTTTAAAGCGGCGCGGCGTTGATATAAAAAAAACCGGCCAAGTGCGTGTCGGGCATAAAAGCCTCTACAACCCCTGAACTAACAGAGTCATACCATCCGTTATAGTTTTCCTTTAAAGTTGATTACATGGACTACCACGAATTTTTAAGGTTCTTCACGAATGGCCGTTTAGATTTTAGAGGGCCGACGCCGTTTTCGCAAAAATATTCTCTTCTGAGCCAAATATCTCGCAAATGGATACTTAAATCAAAAATCTATTTAGTAACCTCTCAATGAATTTAAAATCTACATTCCCACTTTACGTGTAGGGGAGGTGGGGAGGTGGGGACGTGGGGAGGTCTTACTCCAAAAATATATATTTCAAAATTTTATTTTAGCAGTTTGTCGGCGTAGTTAATATAGGTACATATCCATGCTAAATTTCATGTTTCTAGCTCTAACCGTTCGGAAGCAAAGCCTAGGACGGACAGACGGATGGACGGACATGACGAAACTATAAAGGTTCCGGAGTTTTTACTACGGAACCCTAAAAAAGAAAGGGTGCTAAGAAGCCCTATCGTGGTCGAGGCCCCAATCATCCTCTTCGGCTCACAGTCGGTAGAGCACACGGACTCTTTACACAATGTCATTATGTTTACAATGCAGTCACATTATAACTAGTGGTTCTGTGAACCGTAGACTTCGGGAGCGGCTTTGTTTAGAAAATTTCTTATTAAATTTTCTTTACTACTCTTTCTTTTGTCATCCAATCTAAAAAATATCATTCAAATGTTATTCATTGTAAGCAAGGAGTGTGTGTGTAGTAAAGTTTCATGCAAATCAGTTGATAAATACGGCCTCAAACATGATCTGACAGAACCCGTAGATGGGTACAGACGAAAGAAATTCTCCCCAGTCTGCAAGTTGAAACGGAGACTTCGGTCAGTTCGCTCTCTCAGTCAATTACAGTACTTTAGATACCCAAATAGGTATACCTATTATGCAGGCTTTACCGTCTAAAATATTAAGAGAGAAATTATAAATAGATCACAAAAGCTAATGTCATCGGCAGGACTCAAACCCACGGCCTTTCCCTAACAGGGGGAATCTGACCAATGAGCTACGATGACGTTGATGAGTTAGGGAAAGGTCGTGGGTTCGAGTCCTGCCGATGACATCAATTTTTGTGACCTATTTTTAATTTGTTTCTTAATATTTAAAGAATAGTTTAAGCAAACTAATTGCTAATTTGAACTACAAAAATATATTTAGCGCCTTATGTAACAAAAACAGAACCGTCTTTACAAGGGTAGAGAGTAATACAATTGGCGCACAGGATCTAAGTAACGACACTAGGAAACTCTGTAATAGTTCCGGCAAACAATTAACTTTCGCTTCGTGTTGGAGGCGATCAAACATCGACACTTCCACCCATGGGTGTAGGAAATGCAGCGGAGCGTAAGTGTGTATTACGCTCTGTGATCTAGTCAACTGATGGAATGTTTCCGCGAGGGAACTTTATGAGACGGTAAGTAATGTGGACCTGAGTCGTCTGTTTGTTATTATTGTAGGTCATTGTTGAAATTATTGATAGGCAAGATGACTAGGTCACAGTATAGCTATTAGTACCATGGCATAGGGATGGTAATCCGTAAGGGCTGTCTCGTGTATATGGTCTATACACCGTGCAGTACCACCGTTTATAAAAAATTAGACTCAGTTTCGATAACAGAACCGTCTGGAAGTCTTACTTTGAAAAAAAAAACACATTATTTTTACAAAATTCTTTAAATGAATGTCTCTGCCAAAAAACATAGAAGTACGCCTATATTAGAATATATGAGACATATAACAAAACTTACCCTGTTTAACTGAGACGTATTTCTCGTTGAGTGCAGCCACGAAGGCGGCCTGCGGCAGGCTGTCCTCCAGCGAGAACAGCTCGTCGCGGGTGACGGCGGTGGAGCGCGTCTTCAGCACGGCCTTGGAGCCGATGGGTGCCAGGTACGCGCCGGCACCGTCGCGCAGCGCCAGCGCCCCCGCGTGGTACTCCGCGCTGAACAGGCACGTCGCCGAGCACTGCTCCACGAGCTGTAGCCACAACACTTCTTAGTATAAGCCGCGCAACATGACAATGGGATTGGCGGCCATGTTGGTGACGTCATAGTGACGTAGATGTACCTACAATACTGTTTTGTTATCCGTACTTTTCAGAGATTGATGACGTCACGGAGCTGTTATTGTGACAAGGTTCTATCCTACTCACATCGGGCGCGGCTTATATTTATGACACTATTAGCTTGTCCTGCATAATGTCTACGGCACTTAACCTCGGGTCAGGCCAGATTAAAAAAGAAATATTTGTGTGTTTTCTATTTATAATTTGTATATTGGCAGACCTAAGGTGGACAGACGATATAGTAAAGGTCGCGGGATGCCATTTGATGAGTGCGTTGAGGGGTTGGAGGAGGCTTAGTGTGCCCAGCAGTGGTCGTCTATTGGCTGGTGATGATATAGTAAAGGTCGCGGAATGCCACTTGATGAGAGCGTTGAGGGGTTGGAGGAGGCATAGTGTGCCCAGCAGTGGTCGTCTATTGGCTGGTGATGATATAGTAAAGGTCGCGGAATGCCACTTGATGAGAGCGTTGAGGGGTTGGAGGAGGCATAGTGTGCCCAGCAGTGGTCGTCTATTGGCTGGTGATGATATAGTAAAGGTCGCGGATGCCACTTGATGAGAGCGTTGAGGGTTTGGAGGAGGCATAGTGTGCCCCGCAGTGGTCGTCTATTGGCTGGTGATGATATAGTAAAGGTCGCGGGATGCCACTTGATGAGAGCGTTGAGGGGTTGGAGGAGGCATAGTGTGCCCCGCAGTGGTCGTCTATTGGCTGGTGATAATATAGTAAAGGTCGCGGGATGGCACTTGATGAGAGCGTTGAGGGGTTGGAGGAGGCATAGTGTGCCCCGCAGTGGTCGTCTATTAGCTGGTGATGATATACTAAAGGTCGCGGGATGCCACTTGATGAGAGCGTTGAGGGGTTGGAGGAGGCATAGTGTGCCCCGCAGTGGTCGTCTATTGGCTGGTGATGATATAGTAAAGGTCGCGGGATGCCACTTGATGATAGCGTTGAGGGTTTGGAGGAGGCATAGTGTGCCCCGCAGTGGTCGTCTATTGGCTGGTGATGATATAGTAAAGGTCGCGGGATGCCACTTGATGAGAGCGTTGAGGGGTTGGAGGAGGCATAGTGTGCCCGGCAGTGGTCGTCTATTGGCTGGTGATAATATAGTAAAGGTCGCGGGATGGCACTTAATGAGAGCGTTGAGGGGTTGGAGGAGGCATAGTGTGCCCCGCAGTGGTCGTCTATTGGCTGGTGATGATATAGTAAAGGTCGCGGGATGCCACTTGATGAGAGCGTTGAGGGGTTGGAGGAGGCATAGTGTGCCCCGCAGTGGTCGTCTATTGGCTGGTGATGATATAGTAAAGGTAGCGGGATGCCATTTGATGAGAGCGTTGAGGGGTTGGAGGAGGCATAGTGTGCCCCGCAGTGGTCGTCTATTGGCTGGTGATGATATAGTAAAGGTCGCGGGATGCCCCTTGATGAGAGCGTTGAGGGGTTGGAGGAGGCATAGTGTGCCCCGCAGTGGTCGTCTATTGGCTGGTGATGATATAGTAAAGGTCGCGGGATGCCACTTGATGAGAGCGTTGAGGGGTTGGAGGAGGCATTGTGTGCCCCGCAGTGATCGTCTATTGGCTGGTGATGATATAGTAAAGGTCGCGGGATGCCACTTGATGAGAGCGTTGAGGGGTTGGAGGAGGCATAGTGTGCCCAGCAGTGGTCGTCTATTGGCTGGTGATGATATAGGTATATATTGACAAATGACGTGGGTGGGTATATGCCTATGTTCCAATTCCATAATTACCCACTCTCTTTCAACTCTAATCTGAATTGCAACTTTTAATCGCTTCACATAAAATCTTTGCACTTCATGAGATCCGAACTGATAACCTCACTTTCATGACGGATCCATCAAGGTTATTACCCCATTAAAGTAGGTGCATAACACACACAGTAATAACATTAACAACAGTTAGTTGCTTGCATATAAAATAATAATTATTCTAAAGCTAGTTTCAGGCCAATTTAATTGCATCCTACTTTAATGTTCTCTCTCAGTCATATATAACGGTACGAACAATAAATATTAAGTTATATATGTCCTATATACTTATTCATTTTATTAGTTATTTCATTATTCATCATCACTAACAACGAGATAGAAATACAATGACAGGTTGTTGAGAAATTGATCACCATTTTACTATAGGGTTGCCACCAATAAATCGGTGAATAAAAATAGCATCTTTTACTCGTAATACAGTTTTTTTTAAAAATTGCTCGACCGAATTAAAGTGAAAACGTACCCTATTACTGAGACTTCACTGTCCGTCCGTTCGTGTCTTGGGCTGTATCTCATGAACCGTGATAGTTAGAAACTTGAAATTTTCACAGATAATGTATTTCTGTTGCCTCGCCGCTTATAACAACAAATACTTAGAAACAGAATATATTAAATATTTATTTGGCCGTTTTGGTACAGAGGGTTCCGTACCAAAGTACGGAACCCTCTGTGCGCGGGTCCAAATCGCACTTGGCCACATCTTTTAAATATTACTTAATAAAATACTAGCAATCTCTTTTTTGAAGTAGGTTACGATATAACAAGCCAAGCATACAACAACGACGGCAATAGTTGTCCCGAAGGTAATACTTATGGGTCTCACGCATCGTAATTTACATATCGACCGCGAGTTCTCACATTTAGATGTATTGGTATGTGTGGTATGGAATCGATGGGAATACGTTCATGTATTATTGTTTGCAATCTATAACAGATAGCAAATAATATAGGGTTGGTGATAATTTTAATGATCTAAAGAGACAACAGTTTGTCTAAAAAGTTGTGACGCGGAGCTAGAAAATGAAAGCGTTGGTGGCAATCATTTGGGTCTCGATGTCATCTCGCTGGTCATCAAAAGTACTATTGGATTCCAATAGTAATTTTGACGACGGTGGGATTGGCATTGAGCCTCCAATGATTGTTGCCAACGTTTTCATTTTTGATGATAATTGGTTAATGTGACCTATTGGAAACCAGATCTTTACTGACACGTTACTAGGAAGGGTAGAGAAACAGGGATAAATTGGCAGAGGAGAGAAAATAATAATGAGCCTCTGAGGCTCTCATAAACCGTGTAAAATAAGCACAGTAGAAATGATTTGACGACAGTTTTAATTGATAATTATTCGTCCTATTCGTGCTGTATAAAGTTTTATATTATTTAGTTTGATAATTAACGTTATGTAATACATATTTAATTCCTAAAACGCGTTTTTTTTTTCAAAAGCTTTTATCATATCTTATGTGGCAACCCTAGAACTGTCATCGCGCATGTAGTCAGTTAACTTAGAACGAATAACACTGGTAAGGTATTAAAGACTGTTCATTGTGTAGAATTTTCTCGTTATGTGCATCTATATATTTAATTCGACAATTTGTCTGTCTGTCTGTGCGTCCGTCGCGTTTTTCAATTTACATACAGTTGCATGAAATATAAAAATATTTTTTTTTTTTTTATTTGTGGCGATACAAAGTTCGCCGGGGTAACTAGTATTATTAAATGGATAAGTGTGTTACGGCTGTAGCGATCTTTATCCAGATATAGATTGATATTCAGATATTATACTAGATTGCGGGATCAATTCCCCAGGAAATGAGCCGGAGGCGTTAGAGTTTTTACGAGGATGAAGTCAAGCATTCTAAATGTAAACTTTTTGGACAGGCTTCACGGATTCTTCACAAAAAATAATTTCAGCACAAAAAAAGAACGTACTGTCATTTTCAAAAATAGAACACAATTCTGACGTGTTTTTTTTTGTACACTCACCTTTCCACCAGCGCTCAAGTATTTGTTGTTGCAAGTATGCAGAGCGTATTTGCCGCCCTCATCGACTCGGAACTCCAGGGTGAAGAGGGTGTCCTCACCCCAGGGCACGTTGGCGTCCACGTGGATCTCGTCCAGTGACTCCGACAGGTGGGCGAAACGTTTGCGGCCGATAGACCGAAGGTTCACCTGGAAGAAAGCCGAAGGTTAAGACATGATTGTATAGCTATGCAAAATAGTATACTCGTAAATACCAGATAAAATTTTGCGTGTTCGGTGATTTCTTTGATCAACACATGGTTCATTTTACTTTTTTTTTAAATTGTTTATTACAAACGACTGGTTATAAAAAGTTTTTTTTTGTTGATTGAGACTGATATTTAAAACATAAATGGTCCTTTTTTACATTTTAATACACTGTCTAGGTTAAGTGATAAACATTTCAACACAATGTAAATTGTTAAGAAATACTACTAGAATATTACCCCTTATATTCACACACATAATTGGTTATTATTATTTTAGTCTTAATTATAACTTCATTTTCCTGAACTCAGTTCACATCCACGAATTAAACATCAACTAATATCCTGCATTCACATTTATATAATCTTTCCATTGCCACCCTCATTATTCTTTCATTTTTTAACATATATCATCACGCCTATATCTCCGATTGGGTAGGCTGAGGTGCATTACACACCCAGTTTTTGCCAGTAATTTTGTTGATCATACGTAATAGGGCCTATTGCCGTCACCGGGCACTTTAGACCAATTTCTAGTATCAGGGTACAAAACCGGTTACGATGGCGGCCGAAAGGAGACTGAGCACTGATGACTTTTAAAACACATTCATAGTATATTATTAAGTTATTAAGTACCTAATCCAACTAAGTTAACGTTCACTCGCCCACTAAGTACCGTACGTGCGACACTGATCTCGTCGATACGACACGAATTCTATCTATAGAGACTTATCCCAGATCAAGATCCCCCGTTATTCATCTTAAGATTACGGGCACTCGAGAAATCTGCATTATCTAACAGTAAATTGAAATACCAGCACTGTTACATTACCCCGAACACATGAATCTTCAAACATTGAAGCGGATAAACCTATCTTGTGTTGTTCTAGTATTGTTTTGGTCCCACTTAATGATGGGCTAGTCTATTTAACTGGCCGTTACCAGGCATCGTATTCAGTAGAAAATTAATTACCATTATGTGATCCGAATCAAAATTATCTCTACAGTTTAAGTTTAAGATGCAATGAAGTAGGATTAAGAGGTAGACTGAGTACGGTTGTGACAAAAGAATAGAATTTGATATAAATGCAGCTCCTTTCACTTCTTGCACTCTTCCCCGACTGTTACTACCGTACCGTGGCACAATCATGCCCAGTCTAGTACAAAGGTATACAAACAAGTTTGTCCTCACCTGTGGTCTGGCAGCGAGGTGTACATGCCACAGTTCAGCATCTCCAGGCACCTTGGCGGTACAGGTGAGCTTGTCGGAGCTGGAGCCGAGGAAGTAGCCTCGCTCCACGTTGCGGAGTGCCCAGCGCCCGCTGTTGTCGTCCGACACGCTGCAACAAGGTCACTCTTATTAGAACCATAATAAGATAACGTCAAAAGCAAAAATAATGGAACGGTTCGAATGCTAGTTGAGCTAAAAATCTCATGGTTCTTACTTCCCAGCTTGACGTATCTAGTAGGTAATTAAGATCGATGCACCTTCTCGAAAAAGTTCGAAGGATTCATGCCGAATATTAATTTCATCGGATCTTATTTGTTATTACGGCGATAGCGTTTACGACGACCGCGTTGGTCTATGTTATTTACATACCAACTGGCACAGGTACCATCGACTTTCTTAGTCAATGATATTGCAGAAAATTACTAAGTAACATGGTGTCAATTTGGTCACGTGACTGAAATTTTGTGCGATATCATTGGTTGAAATATTTATGTCGATTTAACTTAAGGCGATGCTGCAATTAGTGTTTAGGGAAGTCATCAAGTAAACCATATTTGCTACACGCCAGGTTTACTTCGAAATTGAAATCGAAACCTGAAACCTTAGGTATACCTATGTCATTAAAATAGTACGTCAACTCGGCGGCAGCAAAGGACAACTATGAGGCGAGGTATAAGGAATAAGCCTTGGTGCAAGGTGACTCGCGTACAGTACCGGTATCCCGTTGATATGTGTTTTTCACAACTTTTTTTCATTCAGCGACTCGGCGAGTCAGCATTGTAGGTATTTTTCGGTTTTTGCAAGTAGTTGACAGTTGCCATAGGTATGTAGTCGTTTCATGTGTCATTGTCGAAATGTCTTCACAGATCATCCATTAGCCATAATTCTTTTAACATGCAAGACAGACAATAACTCCAAGTGGCGTTTCGTGTCAATGCCTCAATATGTTTACAGTTGCCCATCTGCAGATGACTCACGGCTTGAGATGCGACTGAATTGACACAGCTCGTCAGCTTTCTTTACAGATACTATCTACTTTCATAGCATTTCAATCCATGTTAAATAACTGATAACAAGATGCAATTTCTTTTTAAACAGCAAGTAATTTAATATGCTAATTAACTTAGTTTACTTGTGTGTTTGGAAGAGAAACTTGAAGTTTTATTTGCAGATGACGACGACGGTACGCTTTAGCTTGTATTGTTATATGTAACAATATAGACTCATATTCATTAATGCTTTTTACAGCACTTTATTGTACGGTGTTATTACATTTAAAGTATGTTCTTAATTACTTTCAAATTGAATTTCCTTCATCTTTAAGGGAGGACACATGCTTATTGACTGCTTCGGCGTGGTCGGTAGTGAATTCGCTTTAGGGTGTCTGATGCGATTCCTGATTATCGGGATTCGAAAGTTCGTGTGATCGGCATATTTTTGTATCGGAGTTGGATGTCTAACGTCTACCAATTTATACAAGTTTATAGTAGAGCCATCGTGGGCAGGGTCTGACGTGCTGAACGAATGAACGATTATGTCGAATCATGGCGAGCACGAAACATTTGCCACGACCATTTAACTAAAGTAAGTCCGTTCACACGGTTCTGGACAAGTTCAAGGCTAAACAACATTATTATTTGCGGCTCTATAACATTATTATTTACTTAACTAGCAAAGCGTGTGTTAACTAGCAGTAACTTTTTGTGGATGCTAGAGAAATGTTTATGCTATGTGAGCGATAAAAAGACTATGAGATAGTCCAGCTCCAGAAGTAACATCCCTTATGCCAGAGATTCCATCAGAAAGACTTTTCATAAATAGCAAGTGAGGTAAGTTTGGACATAACAGCTGTCCCATTCTTCCGCACAATAATATAATTCATAAGTGCATTTACCTAAACACTTGTATCGTGGAGAAAAAAATTAAGACCTTCATGCGGCACCTGTGAAATTACATGCGAATGGAACGTTCGTTTTTCCGTTAATCGTTGGACCGACATTTCCTAAGCACTTCTCTTACTTAAAACGCATCTATTCACGACATAAACATTTCTAATGAGAAACAAACGTACTCACAAGCCACATTTCCATGTGAATAAAGACCATTTCATATTTGAATTTAAATATCCGTCTTGTACGTAAACAGTTATCGATATGTCCTAAGACGTGCGTTCCCCATACGCAGGTAGTCGTAAAATTAGAAAACATCCATATAATATTTCCCCTAACTGCATTGTATTTGTATGGTTTCTTTATGGAAATTGTTAGAGGCCGTATAATGGAAATACTGAATTTCTAATGGTTTAACCTCGTGTGCGTTCTGTTAAAATATTTTACATTCAAACAACACAAAACAAGCATTTATCCCTGAAGGGGGTAGATGGAGTCACGTCAATATTTCAGCAGGTGCCAATGAGAGGCTTTAGAGATTTTAATAGGATTCTAAGCACCCAGAAATCAAATATTTACTGAGAAGAAGACGCTAGCTACAAAACCTTCATTACAGCAGACATTCCTTTTTCTGCCCTTCAGAATGTCAACAAACTTAACACAATAATAATTTACATAACAAATTATAAGAGCCCTTCAAAACAATCATGACTATTAATGCACGCGTTCCTATAAAGTGTATATTAACCTTTAACTACCCTTTAAAAATACAATCTAAAATATATTATATTTATACAATTTACGGTTTAAAATATAAGAGCAAAAGTTCATCCAATTCGTTAGCGTTGTAGACTAAAGTTGAACTATGTTTAAGGTTTATTTTCAATTGAGAGGTTATCAACCCCTGTGTCATCCCCTCAGAGGTAGAGAACGATCTATTAAGGGAGGGTACGGGATCAATAATTTGGGGGGCACACGGGGTACATACGATACAAGAGGTTTATTCATAACGAGTGTTGTTTTATCTCGAATGTACTGTAGTGGTTAATATTGTGTACAAGTTGGTAGAAGGAAAACTATTTTATTAATAAATGTTTATGATTCTCAGTTAATATTGAGGAAGGAAATACTTATAAATAAGTTTATTTCCAGAGAAGATAGGTACACGCAAAAGTATTGTTATGTTAGTTTGCATAATAATTAACAATGCCTTGCACATTAATATTGTAAAAACTATAAATAACAATTTCGCGGTTTACTTAATTAGATCTAATAGCACTATGAAGTCTAGTGACTAGTAGTGATAAGAGTCTAAAGTTACTTTTATAACTTATTCTTCAGTCAGCAGATACACCCATATTTAAAAAAGTTTATAATAACTGAGACCGACTAACGTTTACCAACAAAAACGAGCAATTCTCTTAAGAGCAAAAAGAAATAAAGTCAACCCTGAAAGAAAAGCTTGTGCGTTGGCTGGATTCTTCACCGGTAGACCTATCATTGGACTAAAGTCAGTGTCGACTTTAGTCCAATGATATTTCAGCCAATGCCAACGCAGAAATTTTCAAAAATATGTCACTTGACCAAACTTATCTGCGGTATCATTGGTTAAAAATCTCGATCGACTTAAGTCGCCACTGCCATGGACTTAGGGTTGCTGTAACACCTGACACCTTTATTCTTAGCGGACCCAGTTACACAATTAAAAAAGAATATAGTTTTTGAAAATCTAACCACACTTTCAATTCGAATTCCATTTGGTTCCAGCGGTGGCCGGCGCGCCGCTAGTGACGCAGCATGAATCGACTTAAAATTTTAAAATCAACTGCTTCAAATCATTTTCGTATGGAGTGCTTAAACTTTCTCATGGTTGACTGTGACTCTGCTAAACTGTGGCACATACTTTCGTATGATTTCCTTGTAACAGCAAAAATTATTTACTTTTCGGGAAATAACATGATACCTTTAGTGGCTTATGTTTCGTCTTTCGACATGTTACATCAGCTATGGTCACAAACTGGCACGGCGTAATATTCGAAAAAAAATTGAAAATTAGAAAAAAGAATTTCTGCAATGAAGGAAGAGATATAATTTTATTTTTGTGGCAGTTTTGGATCGCTATATTAAACAGATATATAAATTAGTCAGTATTCACGTACGTCATCTACAAGAACGTATTTTGAACTGCAAGTTAGGAGTCAACTACCCCATTAATTAAGTATTTATTTTGAAGAAAGTGAGTCACACGGATGAGTCAACCAACCCTGTGTCAATTTGGAAGCTGTTCCACGCTGTGACTCAGGGATATTTCTCCATGTACTTCATACAATGCTAGCTAATCAATACTATAAGATAACAATTGTCATGCATGACTATGTAACATTATTTTATCTTTAGTGGTAATTTCAAAACGTCTAGCTAGAGTATAATAGCCAATACTCGCGATTAGAAAAAAAGTTGAAGAGACTACGTCACAGAGGACGGAAAGTCATGTATCATTTGGCTTTTAGCTTATAAATCCTCCAGAAAATGGTGCGATTGACACCGACTACGTGAACGCCACACGATTTAAAAAATACGCAAAAAATCAATATTGGTTTGAGTCAGATCCGGTGAGTCAGGGATTAGTATTCTTAAGGGTTACGTTCAGAAACTGAGAAACCGTTCACTGGACACCAAAGGTGACTTGTTTAATATTTGATCTTTAAAATAAGTAAAAGGTTATGGCTTTGAGACCACATCTTTATTTTCAATGTGGTTCGCCATAATGAGGCCTCCTGCTTGATGGAAAACCGTGGTGACATGTAGTGATTGAGGACCATTCTCATACTAAATCATATATGTCACCTGTGTCATGCATCTTCACATTGGACTTGAAGAACTCTAGGTCGTTCTTAAGTTAAAAGTAAACTTACCTGATGTGGAACTTGCTGCCAGGCTCCTTCTCTTCTGATTCGCAGGTGACGTTTCCGAATGAGTCGACAGCCAGATACTTGTCCAAATGAGACCGTAGGTAGATCATACCTGTACAATAAAAGATGAATTACTTGTTAAAGAACATATTTTTGAGGAATCCTCTTGACGCCACTCGTCTCTAGACAGAGGTTACGTGATTATGTCTGTAACGCAAATAAAGAACGATTGATTAGTACTATAGCTGTTCGCCGCGATTGCGTCCAGGAAGGTTTTTCCGAAGTATCCTACGTTAATGCTACACATTCCATGGTTTCACCGTACCGTGAACGATATTAGACGGTTAAACGTACTCACGACATGGTTAAAAATACACAAATGTTTATGAAAGACCGAAAAAAAAACAATATCACACATGTCTTTGGCAACTGCATGTGTATTTCGGAGCGCCAAATACCGTCATATCGGGCGCTCGGTATTTAAATAACACAATTTTAAACACACAATTGGTGTTTAAAAATCATAATTTACATAGGCATACCTACTTGTCGCGTTTCCCAACGCACAAATTGTTGCAAAAACGTCCCCTGCACGCGAGACTTTAATTAAATTGGACCGCGTATGGTCACGAAATGTGAGAAGCGCTTCACATAGCGAGTTTACCTCGTTAAACAGCAAATGGGTACACTGGAGCGTTACCAGGCCCTCATTCGCTAGTCAATTTGGTAACAGGGAGATGAGCCCATTGCTATACCGGGCATTTTGGGTCTTGGGTAAGTACGTCAGTAATTATTGTGAGCAGCTGAGGATGGCTTAGATCCCGGATATAATGTTCGAATTGACTAAACTAACAAAAGATAGTTAATGTTTTAGTGCATTACCACTTGATGGAATTTTGCTCAGCTAGTAAAAAATAAATACGTCAGTAATCCGTCGGGGTTTGGGTTTTATGTCTTGTTATGAGATTCTCGTGTTAATTAGTAGTTCTGGTGAAAGTGTCTCAAATTCCTAGAACTAGTCAATCACGAAGTATGTGAGTTAATCTTAATCTAAACTTATATTATTTTAAAAATATCATATTTTAGAACTTTCTTGTCCTTTCGAGAGATCTGATGACAATTCTCTGTAAAATGCCGTCTATACATATAGCATTCCTAGACATTAATAGTTACATATTGTGTGAAACGAAGTGAAATTTTACAGTTAATAAATTACTTATCAAAAATACAGAAACAATAAGATTTGACTATTTGTTTTTTAAAACTTCTTCAATTTGTCTATACTTTTGAATTTTTTTTATATAAGATATATTTTACTTTCTAAAGACACAGGGCAGACATTATAGGTACATACATTAATTCATCTCTGGGACCAAAAAGATCATAGAACTAATCAAAATACCATTACAATTATGTTTATTTTATAATGTTATTGAGTGTGTTTATGGCCCAACTCGCCCCATCGATTTTCGAAACATTAGATCAAGGGGTCGCACGCCACCGCCATGCCACCCCACTGTCAAGGTTTCACCAGCTGTGTATCACCTAATCGATAACTAGTTACATCGAGATACATTATTCTAGTCATTAATATACGAGTATAGGCAAATACTAATTATGTCATTCTTATCTGTACATTTCCTCCCAAACGGTTATTGCTAGAAAAATGAAACTTAGCATGGATAATGTGTATTTACTACGCCGACAAAGTGCTGCTTTTGGATTGCCTCCCCTACAAGTAAAGTGCGGATGATTTGTTTTCCTTCGTCTACCCCATCGTGTGGGATAGCATTAGATAGGTCTTCTTAAAACATTGAGAGGGAAAATAAATTTGGGAAGAACAACACTTACTGTCATTAGCATTTCCTGAAGCGGGTTCCAAAGTCCAGATCTGTTTTTTCTTAAGGCTAGTGCCATTGGCGTTGATCTTGAAGCCAAAGGTCTCGGCTGTGAGGTATCGGTAGCGAGAGTTGATCAGGCCGATGGTCCACCAGCCTCTCTGCTGGTTCTGAGTGATGATGTCCCCTGCACCGTTCATGTCTCCATTGCCGTGGCCGTTCATTTTGTCTGTGGAGGAAGATGTGATTCATTAGAACAGTTACTGACGCCGACTTTGTTGACACAGAAGAAACAATTGTATGTATTTGAAGGCAGTCACGTCAACGCCCGCATGTTTTCGAGAAACAGGCACACAAATATTCAAATTTCGAAAATTAATGTACCTTTACAAAATTATGATAATAATAAACCCTTTTGGACGCGCACACCCATCTTAACACAGGGACTAACGTAAAGCGACATGGTCATTTGTATATTCCGCCATTCAAACATGGTCTCTGTTATTTCTATTGATGCACAATCAATTTTAGGCCATTCTATTTTTTATATTCTATCTATATAAGCAATTATAACGTCAGATCATTTATTTGATCTCAGATCAGATCAGAATTATCCATTTCTTTTACCAACAGTGAACTAAAGATTCTATACCCCGATAATTTAGCAGTCATAAAAACTGTTCAAATATGCACAGTATAATGAAGCTCTCGGAATACTCTAGAAATCTAGATCATTAATATTTAAACGCTTTAGAATAGTGAGGGCATTATTCTGCGGATTTGTCCCGCGGCATAAACAACTCTTCAGTCTCTCAGTGACGTCTGTGAAGTCTCATTTATATTCGAAATAATAAGATTTCCATTCGTTCGTTTTGTTAAATTCTAGCTAGGAGTTGGAGTCATTTGTTGTTAGAGAATAGAAATTAAATCAGTGACTGGAAATAACGTTTAGAGTATTATTTTGCTTTACGTTTTTTTATTTTGCTAATTATAAATAATACAAGGTACAAGGTCTTTGAGACAATTAAGAGAATATATTATAGTCTTAGAAGCTTGTGGTAAATAATGTGTGTATTCAGTACATAACACGTCAACTATATCTAGGGTACATAGTGGCCCAAGCGAACTTCATCTGCAAGAACTACACCAGTCGTACAACGGACAAGGCACTGGCAAAAAATGAGTTTAAAAGCAATAGATTTTCGACCTGTTACGTGGAACCAGCAAAGTTACTGGCGCTTTGGCGAATAATATGTCTCTGCCTACTAGCAAACAGGAGTGGTTATATGCATGTCTGTATGTTAGTTAAGTATTATAGTTGGAAATATTGCCAGTCATACCCGGGCGCAGCTCATTATAAATCTTCAGCTGTAATGTGGTTAAGGACGGTATCAGAAACCCCTCTGATGACCCAGCGATAACCCATATTGATTGCTACACGGAATATAAATACTCAGAGAATTTGATATCTTTGTTGACATAGGTGAGATTATTTTTATCTGCCTTATTGTTTGCTCCACCTCACCTCTGATGTTATAAGGTACTCCAAAGGCTTATTTTATCTCGGGAATGTGTTCCGTACTACTCCACGAGGGTGAAGCCGGGGTCGGCCGCTAGCTGGTACTTAAATAAAACTAAACTTAACATTTATGTTATGGATGACCAGATTGAGCAGAGATAAAAAAGTATTCCAAATTGTAATTAGCTTAGAAAGGAAAAAGACATTGTAACGCTACATTTTTCCGTCGACTGCTCAATAATGTAGTCTGATTTTAATTTTAGTAAGTAAACTGACCAATTCGAGAGACATAGGACAGAAATCGTATCGAAAGTTAAAGTAAAAGTGTATCCTGGCTGATGGTCAGCCAGGATACACTTTTACTTTGACGTGACTTTGACAGCAGGCTGACCATCACAATAAAATTAAGTAACCATTATGTGAATTATGTAAATTGAGATTACCATAATTCTGCGGTATTTGCGCGAAGAGATATCAGTAGATTATCATACAGATATCTATATTATGTATGTAGGTATATATCTTGGTAATAAAAACGTATTAATTACTCGTTGTTCGTGCCCATTATCTATCAGAGATCGTAACAGAAGCCGGTCTCTGGTGTCATAAACCTTAATTATTGTAAACACAAAAACAGTACCTACCTAATTGGTAAACGAGGTAATTTTATTTACCCGCCTATTAATCATTAACTTGATACATTTTAGTTACTTTAAATTTTCTTAACTATTTCTCTTTTCGGTCAATCTGATTTTAATAATGTGGGAGCACGAGTATATTAATATTTGTTAGTCTTTGATGGTTCGAGTTCGGGGTTGGAAGTTAACACACAATGTGTGTCAATCTGATTTTAATAATGTGGGAGCACGGTAGTGCCACCGCCAAGTCAAGCATAAATTTATTTCTTGTACGATTCGATGTACGAGTATATTAATATTTGTTAGTCTTTGATGGTTCGAGTTCGGGGTTGGAAGTTAACACACAATGTGTCAAGAATTAGTTTTGGTTTAGTTTGGAACACGAAACCACGGGTGGTGCATCATAATATTATCTTAGGCCCCATTTATGCCAGACGCCACTGGAAATACCTGCTTGTAACCCGGTAACGGACGTTAGAGCGGCCGCGACCTTAGGCCGCGGGATTAAAAAAAAAAGGGGCCCCATTTATAAGTAGATAATTATATAAATAATTAATTTATGAGTGAAAAACGTTGTTAAGATGGAACTTAGTTTAGCAAATAGAGAATGGGCGTTCGGCAAAAGGCGGCGAGATTATAAAAACTTTATCTATATATTTAATACGACAATTTGTCTGTCCGTCCGTCGCGTTTTTCAATTATAATTAATAATACATATACATTTGCATGAAATATTAAAATATTCTTTTTTTTTATATTTGATGCGATACAAAGTTCGCCGTGATAACTAGTATTTCTTAATAACTCTAGGTACCGCAGGTTTACAAATACCGCCGGGCGCCATTGGAAATTCCCTGCAAGCTCACCAGTGGCGCTCAGCAATGGACGTAGATGCCGCGGCCTTGGGCCGCAGAATTAAAAAAAAAGGTATACAAATAAACAAAAAATATTTTAGTATAGTAACATTGAAAGTAAATTCTGTTTTGACAGATATTACATCTAAAAATACTCTTTGGAAAAAATGACAAACCTTCTTCGATTCCCACACAATACACCACTTAATTTAACCACACTATGAGTAATAGGTACGTGAGAAGCCTACAGCACCCAGGCAGGATGCAACCGTCACGGTGGAAGCCCAAGGTCCGACTGGCTGGGTCAAAGCCACCGCGCCTCTCGCTTAACTACTCGTGCTAACACTAGGTAAACTTTATGACCGCTCTGAATTCCTGATAATTGTCTAAAGGTGGATTTAAACTAAACGAACAAAGAGCTAGAGCTAGAACTAGAGCATTCTTTAGTGTAAACGAATGCTCCTTTTCAGTATTTACATCAAAATATCAACGAGCAAGAATGAGAACCGAGAACCTAGAAAGAGTGGGGATAGAATGAGCAATTTCCTGCCAAGCATCTTGTTTCAGAGTTGTATTTTTATAGTATTTAAAAGTCGGATCCCACAGACATCTGAAATTTTGGTAGGCTTCTATCATTAAAAGACATTTTTCTTGAGACCAATCCATAACTAAATCTAATTATAGTATGTGTTGTATGAATTGGATTCGCAAGAACACTAGAACGCTTTGAAGAGACCGCTCCGGGAAGCGAGCACATCCAAACACGCAAGAACGTTCTAAAGCAACTGTTCGCAAGCTCTAGCGCCGTTTACATCAAGCGAAGCGAGCATTCTTAGAATATTCCAAGAACGCAATAGAACAACGAAAGAATGCTCTAAGTTTGTTTACATTAGAAGAATTTAATAGAGTGGGGATAGAATGAGCATTCGCTCGTCTGATGTAAATCGACCGTAGATAGGTAGGTACTTATTTGAATAAACTTTTATTGAGACAATGGTCTACCTCTAATATTGTAGTAGATTCTACGACAATATAGGATATCGTCTCGATTAAATAAAATACTGTCCCCATTTAAGGAATAATTTTGCTTTGAACTACAGAGCGTTTATGGATTTTCTATAAGCTTGCCCCTTATTACTCGGAACCAACACAAATACTGCCATAAATTTGTATGTGTGCGTCTGCCTACCCGTTTGGGGATATAGGCAAGCTCGATGTATGTAAAATATTTTTACTTTAAAATCATAAACAGTGTCGTACTGAAGCTGTTGATGTCACATCTTCGTAACAACAAAACATCTAACGTATTGTCAAGTTGCAACAATAGTCAATTGTCAAATTATTGACATAATAGCTATTGATTTGCCTCGGAGATAATCACTATGATGTAATATATGAGAGGATGGTACAGAGGCTAGGTTTCAAGGTGTGTATCTATGTGGTAAGTCAAGCATTACCACGATGGCAGACATATATATTCTATACTTCGATTTAAGAAAAATTATATCGCAAAAACGATAGTTCTGGCCCGGACTTGAACCACCGACTATTCCCTTGAAATGCTCAACCAATAAACTAGAGCACCAGCAGCACAAATATCGATAAAAAACTATAAATAGTATTTTATCGATATCTGTGACCAGCTTCAAAGATTAACATGCTTCTTCTTATTTTTTTATAAACGTGGTTCCATCGATATTCATCGATGATTTCGCCAATGTCAAGGTAATGCTTGATTTTCTCCGCACAGAAGAGCTAGTTACTCTGAACTAGTTCGCGGTGCGGGACAAGGAAACGTTGTTCGGTATTGCAATTTGAGCGTTTTGGCCCCGATTTTTGCCCAGCGGCAGCGTCAGAGGTAACCTAAAAGGCAACCAGCCACGCGCTCCGTAAAAATCCAAGTTCCATTTACATACTTATTTTAATAAATAAAAAATGGCAGTTGTCACTTTTAACTCTTGACATGTAATAACTTAGTTATTTGTTCTAAATAGATCTAGCTATTGTAAATAATAAAGGTTTGTACAGTAGGTAACGAGATACTGACATCCGTTTATTGTTGACAATATAGGAAGTTTCTGTCCGTTTGTTGTTTTCATTTAGAACCTATTTTTAAACTATTTTTTAAGCTTTACGATCAGAGTCATCTGTTAGTAGTTAAAATTCCACACTAAGTTCAAATATACTAAGCGGTTTTTACCGAAAACGACGAAATTACATAGGTACATGAGGGAATTATTAGCGAAATATGGGTATTTAAAACGACTCTGTAGGTCTAATCTTGTGAGGAGAACGCCGTGAATATAAATGTGCAACATAAGTTTAACTGTACAGATAGGATATAATGTAACGGTGACGTCACTCCATATGCAGCTGTGACATCGTTATCTTATCTTAAACTACTTGAGCGTCAAAACAGAAAAAAGAAACCGGTATCTTGACAGTGCATGTCACCTTTTTTTATTTCCTTTTAGCTTAGGATTGGCTTTGATAAAGCCATCAAATTGTTTATTGTGTGTTTTCGATCTCAGTCTCAGTAGGTACATCCGTGAACAAGATTAGTAATGATTACATGACGCTTACAAAACTGCAATATCGGAAATCCGAAAAGAAATCATACATTGGTATTGAAACGAGATTTATCGTTTAGATATTATAAAATGGAAAGTAATTTGACTGACTAGAACTAGGACAGCCAGATCCTTATAAAATACTAGCTGAATAACCAAGGCGGAGATTGGATAATTTTGCTTTCGTCCAACTGCATGTATGTGTGTTCCGGGCTAGCTGCCACATTTTTTATCCGATCTTCACGAAACTTGGGACAAGTGTTCCTTGATTTGATACAATTTTTTCAACCTGAGCTTTTTGGATTGGGGGGAGAATGGGGTAACTAAGGTCAAATAACGTTTTAATGTTTTACCGGGCTAGCGGCACCATTTATTATCTGATCTCCACGAAACTTGACACAAGTATTCCTTTACTAGAAACAATATTTTTAGTGTGAGTTTTTTTTACTGGGGAGGGAGGTTTGCGAGGTCTACTGTTCGATCATAGGGCGACCACTAGTATAGTTTTCTCGTTCCCAATTACCGTGGCAAGTGTGGTAACACATTACCGGGATAAAAAGTAGCCTATGTCACTCAGGGATAATGTAGGTAGCCAATGTAGTTACATATCAGTGAGATAAATTTTAAAATCGGTTCGGTAGTATGGAGCCTCTTCAATTCAAATAAAGAGTCAAACTTTTCCTCTTTATAATACATACTAGTCTAGTCCGAGACGGCCAGGACTTTAATTGGCTGTGCCATAGCGGCTGTCACGTAATATTTTGTTGCCTTGCATCAACATTACACCGCAAGGCAACGGGTTTCAATTTTTTATCAAAATTTCAATATAGCTGCTACTTTTTATTAAATTCATTCGGCCATTTTGGACATAACCCATTATAAATGTGTCCGGTGACGGCAATAGGCTTGCCCCCTATTACGTGGGACTAAAAATACTGGCAAATTGTGGGTATGTAATGCACCTCTGCCTACCCCTTCGGGATATAGACGTAATATGTGTATAATACATATTAGTATAAACCACGCGTGGGGTCCACACATGATTACAAAAATATAAACAAATAAGTACCTACCTACTACTAAAATAATGACGACATGTGGGTACTTATTCAAGTAATAACAGTGATGATATCTCTGCAGGGGACTGGAAATGACCTAGGTTCATTGACCTGGGAACCTAGATTATATCTAAATGCGATGACGAGATTTACTTACTTATTTATTACATTCCATCACGCCAGTTCTCTCGACAAGGTAGGTAGGATGCTATGGCCGTAACTCTCACCACTTGTATAGGTAAGCTTTGAATTAATTCATGCCAAACTACGGATATTGATCCTAGCAGTTGGAATTTAGGGATAGGTACGGATTGCAGAATGGTGAATAGTTTTCTATTGTTTACAATAGTAATAACAAAGGTAGTCGCTAAACTACGAAACTACTGGCAAAATGTGGGTCTGTAGAGAACCTGTGCTACTCTGCTCAGCTTCGCCCGCTTTACTCATTATATACACAAAAAACTTTCTCGAGAACCACTCTATCCATTGGTGAAAATCGCATCAAAATCAGTGGCATAGTTTTAAAGATCTAAACATACATAGGGACAGAGCGACTTTGTTTCATACTATAATATGATTATATTTATGTATGTACATACATACCTACACATTCTACGCCCCCTTCCCCACTATATCATGTAGGTATAATATATGTAGTCTAATGTAGTTCTAAATGAAATTATTACGTAAAAATATGATTTACATAATTTCTCTTAAAACTTTCACAAAGAAGTGGTTCCTATAGAATATAGATATTAAAACAGAACTGATTTAATAACAGCGGAATCAAACTGGTTACAGACACCAACTAAAAGTGAAATTAAAGAAAAGGTGAACTTTTTCCAGCTGTGCATACCCTATGGGATTAAGGTTGTACAATATTAGTCGATACGCGACTTAGGTCCTGTAAAATTTTTACGAAGTGGTCAAAATCTTGGTAAATTTGCGTAACTACATATTTATCATTGCTGTTCGGCTCTGAAAATAAAAAATCAGCCAACCACTCTTCAAGCTTTTATATTATAGTAAGATAAGATTATAGGCCTAAATGCGGCTAAAAAGTTAAATAAACTTGCTACGTCCAAAGTATCTTATAAGTAGAAATAAATATGTAATCAATTACATACATACTTTATTAATAACTTATCAAGTGAAGCAGAAAGCTGGGTTCAAAGTTCTTCGACCGCGTAAACATGCAAGTACTACATAAGTACATAATAAACAAACTACATTATTGTGCGTAGGCTGTGTGTTGCTGTACGCACGGAATACCTTTGCCTCAACGAGTTCAACTTCACTTTCTTGCCCGCGAACTCGTATGGGTAATGTCACTAATGTCACAGACCACAGACACAGAGTAACCGGAAAAGGTAACCGGTTCGTGTTCTTTCTTTTTTTTTAAATTTCCGTTATAATAGAGCACTTGAAGTGTAAACATGTGAAACCTCATTGTTATCTACGTGTGACTTTTGCTACAAAGTTGATGTACCAGGGCGATGGTAATATATTTTATATTTTAAAGACCCTTTTTAACCGACTTAAATTTTTTTTTTTAAATTGAAATTACTGTTTCCCGAGTGGTCCCATCCCGACAATAATTTGGTCCGATTTCGGTAATTCGAAGTCGGTTTTGTGTCAATGTTTGAATTGTTTTAATCAACTATAGAAATGCAGCTTGTTAAGATCAAGTCCAGATTATTTGTGAAGCTTTATAAATAAATTTGTTTAATGCTAACACGGATTGACCGAGACTCAATAACCGGATTGTGTCGTCTTTATAAAGAGAATGGCTGTATTCTGCTGTTTAACTGTCTCAGTCACTTCACCTCATATAATA
Source organism: Nudaria mundana (assembly GCA_963556515.1). NCBI lineage: Eukaryota > Metazoa > Arthropoda > Insecta > Lepidoptera > Erebidae > Nudaria > Nudaria mundana. Next base: position 23,239,766 of record OY748294.1, read on the forward strand.
AAAGGATGGATCAGCTGATGAATGTACTCGTATTTCTCGCCATAATGTTTTGCTTCCATAAACATATTGTCTGAAGTGTACCTATACGGCAAGCTGGTCTAAAATATTTCTTAACTGTGGAAGCTTGAAATGGTGGGGTAGGAAAGGATGGGGTATTATATATGGGATTTGTGATGTAACGTAATTTTACATCCAATCATTGGGACTTTCTTTTGTATTTTAAAGCAAAGAGTTTCTTTAAACTATTCTTAAAATATTAAGACAGAAATTATAAATCACAAACACTGATCATCGGCAGGGTCGAACCCACGGCCTTTCCCTAACAAGGGGAATGGTCTGACCACTGAGCTACGATGCGAGCTACTCAGTGGTCAGAGCATTCCTCTTGTTTCTATCTTAGCACTTTCTAATTAAAATAAACTTTAGTCATTACACCTGCTCATATTACTGTACACGGAATCTTCTATCGGCGCCGGTTAAATTCAAAAGAATTGTATTGTCATGATTTTATATTATGTATTGCTAATATTCTTTCTAAATTCCGATTGTAGTTTGGTTATATTTTACATATCATCATCATCCACTGAGCCTTTTCCCAACCCACTTAGGGTCGTCTTTCCAGTCTAACTGCGATGCGCCTGAACTGCAACCTGACCTCCATAATTCATTAGAGATACTGAAGTTCTGTAGTTAGACTCCAACTTCCCGTAAAGACTGCCATAGATGTTATATTTTCCCATAAAACATTACACGTCCACGTCTATGGTAAATGAACTGCTTCAATCGAATTAATAATGAGGTCAAGGTTTATTTTACTTACTGGAATATTTATACTGTGGTCCTAGAGAAGGCAGGACTAGTGATGTTATTGTGATTTATATGTCCGAGACGCGAACGGAAGAATGTGTCAAGATAATGTCAGTTAGTTTGCGTCTACGACAACAGCAATACATCGACCACACTACTTGATAGACAGCTTTGTAAACATACACATAAGACTGTTTATTACTTTTCAACCAACTTCCAAAACGAGGAGTTTCTCAATTAGACTTTTTTTAGAATTAGATTTTTTTGTTTGTTACCTCATATCATTGGACTGGGTGAAGCGATTTTGAAAACTTCTTTTAATTGAAAGCTTCTACTTCCCACGTTTGCCACGTTTTCCCACGTTTTGGTACCATTCCAATAGTTATTTGGTCCCATTCCGGTAATTTGAAGTCGGTTGTTGTGTCATGTTTTGACGTGTTTCTTATGTAGAGAGTAAAAATATGAAATTATTTTCAGTTCTGTACACTTTTTTATGTTGTTAGATATACAGACAGACACACAATAATTGTGTTTGGTAGTCCATCACGTCATTATCTGTACCTACTAATATTAAAAGAAGAAAGATTTAATTGATTGTATGCGTTGCATAAGCTCCGAAACTACTGAAGCTATTTAAAAAATTATTTCACCTATATAAAAGTTACCTATATAAAAGATCAATAAGAGCGGAGTAGCAATGAAAAATGTTTTAAAAACCACGCTACCACGAGACGAAATCATCGATTATCCGAAGAAAAAGTCCACATCAATACATCCATCTGCCTACCTCAATGGGATAGAGGCGTGATTCGTATGTAAAGGTATTTATAATAATATAAAACCTAATTATATCTAAAACCTAATAAACAATACACGACCGTACAACAGAATGCATCTCACATTTCTTTCTTATTAGCCCGTTATTATCGCGGAAGGCGGACCGAACCGGGTCAATGTACCGAACTAACGGCGACTAATATTCGCGTGATCGACTTCTCGAGACACGCTAACGGCTAAGGCACAACACTATTCAGATGTTCGATTTCTGATTCACTTCACTAATACCAAGACTGCAAACACAAGCATTTTATTTAAATTTCGAACTTCTATTTAGTTATTACCTCAGGGCGACTATCTCTATACTACATATATATAGAGCGCTGATAACCGATCTGAACCACTAACAACCACTCTGCACGTCTGAACAGTAAAACAGTCGAGGAAGACGTAACGTCAATACAGCAGTTTAAGTTGTTGTGTGGCAAAAAATGGAACTAATTATTGTTTGTGGTTATTGTTCTGAGATGTTGTTTTTGACGTATTTTAATGTAATGTAGCGCCACTAGTGGAACGCAAACATATACTGGGGCAACCTGTATCAGAGGTACTTAGTACTCGCCACGAAGAAAACGGGTGACACTCAATCTTTCTATAGATGGTTGATCTGTGGTTCTTACGGTCTAATGTCAAGGCCCTATGATTTGCGACACGCACCAAATTTCCAGCATACTAGGTGTTAGGGCTGGGCTCGATAACCTAGAGGTTCTTCAAAGAGGTTTCATACTGGTCCTATTCCAAACTTACAATAAAGTAAAAATTAAGAGACAAATAAATATTTATTTGTTCGTTCGTCTATCTATTTCCAATCTAAGAATTTATGTCGAGCCAAATTCCATTGTTGGTTTGTCAATTAGGTTGCAGTGTTACAGCCTACTTTTATAACTTAAAAATATGCACTAATAAAAACATAGATTTGTGTATGAAATGTATAATTTATATCGGGCGTGAATAATTGATTCTAAATAAGATTCTATAACGAAGTCTTGTAGAGAAAGTAAATCTTGTTAAGTAGAATTTTAATTATGAATCGAGTTTTAGGCTGTATGATATTTGAAAACATATATTTATGATACAGATTAATTAGGTGATTAATCTGTATCTCAGCGTCTCTGTACCTTGAGATTATGTGGCACCTTTAACTAGTATTTGACTTTTTTTGTGAATAACAGAGATCCATAATTTTTGAGTTCACTTGGTCATGTACTGCCCTTGCCCTCTTTTTATTGTTGTAACAGAATCATTGTATTTACTGGCGAATAAAAAGAGTGACCGTTAGTTTTTATTCCCAGGTTCTTTCCTCACAGGCTCTACCTATTGCCTTGCGAACCTGGCGGTAAATGTAAAAGTTTTAATTTTCTTTTTTTGACGTTCATAAGTGTTACTTTGTGACCTAGTACTTGAATAAAGATATTTTGATTTTGATTTTGTAATTTAATCACTGATTAAATTACAGAGACTCTGAGGTAGGAAATTGGCGAGGCACAGGAACATGATATAGCATACATAAATTTGATAATTATAAATGTGCTGATATGGACAATTTAATTGTTATGAAAGATAATATTTCCTAAATTTGTGAACTAAATTAAGTTATTACAAAGAACATGGCGGCTAGCAATCTGGAAACTTGTAAAATCAAGCCTGAAGCACTAGAGCGTGGCAGCAGATGCCCCGTCTCGCTTGTTAGACACAAACAAAAACACCAATCTTGCAAGACGTATAATTATAATATCTGGATTTTTAAATTAAAAAAAAAAATCTTCAAACCGGTTTTTTAATGTCAAAACGTTTTAACACCCCGCTTCGAAATTCAAAATATTACGAGTAATTCATGTGATTACATCCCGTGGGCTCTGGTACAGACGTGTGTGGTTTTATTATTCGAATCGTGACTGGGTGTTTCAAATTGGTATCGATTTCATTTTTATTTGTTTCGATACTAGTATTCCATTGTAATTGTATTGTTTTTTATTGTAAAAACATAACTTCTAAAAGTCACACGGTCAAAAAGCTACACGTACCTAATTCATTCCAAAAATATACTCGTATCTTAACAAATACAATACATTATAATGACGCCGCGCCGACCCTAAACATGAAACAAAAAAACTAACGGGTTCCCTTGTTAATGTCAGATTTAACTGCGCGCGTCGACAAATTAGATTATCTTAGCTATTTGTTTACGAATGACGGTAGGTTTGTGTTGTCTATTTTTATGGTACTAGGATTTTTTTGTATCTGCGATTACTGTAACGGAACGTTCTTACGTTACGTTTCTACTTAGTGGTTGAAGGAATTCAATATTTCTTCTTCGTAAATCAATATGAATTTCCTGTTGTACAGTTTCTGTCACATTATACAGTATAGAGTGATATTTGGTAATCAAGTTTATACAGGCGTACATCAAGCTCGAGATTTATCTAAGTAACTTTATGGTACCTCCTGTAAATTCCCCTTATGACTCTTTATAAGTCAGACCAGTCACAGTAATTTAACAACCGTATTATATGAGTCTTTAAAACTTTTAAGTACTCTACTCAGTAATCACAAATTTTAAATGTAAGTACTGGTAAATAAATTTATTTAATTTTATAAAATACCTTGCTTAATTAAATAAAAAACTGTACATATTAGGCGACGTGGTTAACAAAAATAACGTTTATGGTCAACCCTCATCACATCATTTAACATCGAAGAAGCCGCAACTGTAATCGACTAAAATATACAAATAAAAATTAAAACTGAAAGAATGAAAAAACTAAAGACAAATATTTTTAAGTATTGCAATTTGATAAATAAAGAATTTTATACTCATGTTCTTTTTCATAAATCAACATTCTTTGACGTGCATCATTGCTGCTACTTAGGCTAAACACAGTAATAAAAGTGGAAGTGCAGCGTGCAGCATGCAGCTGTGGCGCGACGCCCGTTTTTAAAAATAGCTTAAAATAAGAACGCGGGCGCTGCTGTACGCATGCGCCCATGACCTTGACACTTGACACTGACACCAAACCATAGAGGGCAAGAGTCCCTATACACATGTGAAATAAAAACCTAGTTTAGTAGACAGCGTTCATATTGGCATCTGCATGACATTTCTACATGACATTTTATAAACATTTTTTAACGGATAAACGTTTGTCAAAAAGAAAGTCAAATGTCAGTAGCAAAAACATTTTTAGACAGCTTTCGACAATTTATAATTGACTGCTTATTAAACTTGCACTTCGCGAATAGCTTTAAATATACAATCGTAAATAACAATGTGTTTGCCACATTTATAATTAATTTAATTTACTTATGTAGCAATAAGGATAAAAATTGGAAATGATTGCAAACTTTCTTTTATTTATGGCTCTATTTATAGTATTATTGAAATGAGTCGAAAGTAACTGATATTGATCATTATGTAGTTTCGTGACGATTACCTATAATTTATGTCTTTGCGAACGTAAAAGAACAAATTACCACCGTTTAATCAGTACTTTTTTTTTGGCTTTTTAGCTATTTCAAAAGAACAGGTTTATCATTGTGTGTCTCTGTCTACTAAGAATCTTTGTTTTTTTTCCTGTTGTAGATACGTACGCCATTAAAAGCCTGTCATGTTACATCCCGATTCACAATCCGGCCTGCATCACAATGAAGGCATTCAAACAGCATTGTGAATGTTTTGAACGAGATGGGAGATATGAGGTACAGAATCAGACATTTTGTGTTTAGTGTTTGTTGCTATTTGTTCAAACATTTATGGCCAAAAAAATTGCGAGATTAAGTACTATAAAGGACTACACTAAATACTGGCACGTACGGACAAGATGAAGAAGTACGAAATTCAAAAATTTAAAAAAAGGAACTGAATTAAACAGTAGGAAAAAAATTAACAGCCAGCATTTATGTACGAGTATTTTAAACACACTGAGGCGACTGAGGGAGTTTATGCACTCTTACAATGTCTAATGAAATAAATAAACAAGAATACGGCGTGGCATCCGTAAAAGGAAAACCGCAAATCCAGGGACATCGTCTTTGCTAAAATTAAACTGTACTGAGCCAATCAGTGTGACCAGCATTTTGTTTCACATTCCAATTCTAAAACAGGACAATTATCCACTTACGGTACTGACTGCGATGTTTCTATTCTAATTTTGAAACTCTGAAAATGGCGGTTTTATCTTAACTCCTCTTTTTTAAACTTTTGTGTTTGCTTGGGTTATAGAGCCTATTTATCAGGGGATAGACAAATGGAATTGCTGTCAAAGTTTAGATTTCGTAATTAACCTGTTTCGTTAATACAGATACAATCTAAATCGGATCCAATAAACCTAATATAACATAATGATAGTGTTGAAATGTTCACATGGGGACTCGGGTCTTGTCACAGCATACACACATCGCATACACACATCGCATACACAAACGAGAGTCACAATGGACGGATGTCTGTCTGTAATAATCACACATGCATTGTCAGCCAGGTATATAATAAATAACAAATTTTAATATTAGGCCAAATGTTGAGTCACCGCGGAACTGTGGCGCCCAAATGCTTTCAATAAAAGATTAAGTAATTATTAGGTGTGAAAAATAATGAATCGATTGTTTATCATACGATGCATGAAATTCTTAAATTTAAAAAAAATATATATAGTAAAAACGAAACAAAGGATCAGATCATGTTAAGAAATCCAAGCAAGAATATATAAAGAAGTTTTGGGCTTGGTCACCTATTTTAATTTCATAACAAGCCATAAGGCCATCATCATGTGGGCGATGATCCGCGCCGTACCACGCCATAGGTTTTGGTCTATAACTTTTGACCCCTTAGGGCTAGGTTAACACGGTAAGAAATTCCAATGAGGTATAAAAAAAAAGAAATTAAATAGAGGCTCGTGCGCTAAATCATATAAAAGGCTAAAAAACAAGTATCAATTGAAAAAGTATGCCAAAGAACTCTGAGATAAAACGAAAAAATGAATTTTATCTATAACCCGATAACGTTGTAAATATCCGAATGAAATGAAGTGCAGACCGCTCCAAATGCTAATAGCCGACGTAATATTACATCCGATAGACCAGATAGGCTATCGGTATCGGTAATCTACACGACACGCCAATCAATCATGGTGGGAAAATTGAGACGAAACAAGTGCATTGACAAATATCCTTTATGAAGGTAAATAATGTAGTATTGCACTGGCTGGCACACAAAGACCATAAAATAAAAAAGGAAACAGCCAGCCATTCGCGCAAATTCACGGATGCCATTTCAAAAATTCAAATTTTTCGAATTAAGAAAGCCGAGCACGACGCTGATGTTCGGATACACGTTCCGGTGTCCGCGTTACAGAGTAATTAAACCAAAGCGTACTTAATTACTGAAATGGCCACATATCTGTGGCTGGTGAGTTAAATGAGAATCACTTTTATGATACAGATAACATCGACGCTTCTTGGAAAGCCGACGCGTTCGCCGTTTCTATCACGCTTTTGGGAAAGTAAAGCAATGATGTTCGAACACATTCTTTAGCTTCATTATAATAGTTTATTTGAAATTGTAACTTTACTTTCACCAAACAAATAACACTGTAATAATATGATTACGAAGCAATTTTTTCTAACGCCCATAATGCTGTGTTATTATGCCAAATCCGGTTAAGCCAAATGATAAAATGACATTATCTGGTTAAGATTCCGATTGGGCAGAAAAATCTTCATGAATATAAATTAACATGATATCATTTCAATAAATAACTCCGGTTTTATTAGCTCTCGTTGTTGTCACCTTTATAATGGTGAAAGTGTTGAATAAAATTCAGTCTAGTAAGACGCCGAGACGGCCCTCAAAAGCAGATGTTCATGGATTAAAGACATTATCAAAGTAGTATTGACTCAACTGAAAACACGAGTTACATAATAATAATATATCATCATATCATCGACATTATTATGTGATCGATCACGCACTATGCATTAAATTACCTTCAGAATTGCGAAGGAATAGATTGGAACTAGAATACTGTTCCTGTATTATGTTGAATCAATTCTCTGCTTAATCCTGAAACAGTTTTTCTAATTTTAGAACGGACAGATTCTATGAAGACAATAAATTCTTTTTAGAAATCCGTGCTTAAATTATTAACATTCACAGTTAATACCCGCACGAAGACATGAAGACACTGTCACCAAAACCATTTTTCTTTGAAAAGATTTTTCAAAGATCATCACGCAGAAAATTATATTCAGCTAAACAATAAGTTTACCTATCTTGAAACGATAAAAATGTAGACTATTATTTTAATATCGACACGCAGGTAATGAAGTGTTAACATGGACATTTGATCTACCGCAGAAGGACACTGTCGCGGTCTGATTCTGCGCAGTCTAGCGCTCATATCTTTACATACAGTGCACGTCATTTCTCGGGCAATTAATTAGAATTTTTATAACACGCTAGCTTTAATTTTTTTATTGTATTAGTCATTAGTCTAGCGCGCATTTTTACAATTAAAATGTATTAATTAGATTCACCAAGTTCCGTTTTAAGCTGTCTGCATAACGGTACATACTTTTTTCAAACTTTTCAGACGATTTCAGTTTTGAAAAGTCATTTTGATGCAGTTTAAACTTAATTTAATTACTATTTAGCTTTTATAAAGTATAGCTTTATCTATGGCATCTGTAGTTTGTTTGTTCTCGTACGTTCTGAACACTTGTTTATGTTTATGCTTTTGGTTACGATCTATCACAGACAACCTGCTGATTATAACCTTATCATAATTTAACTCAAAACTCGAATGGTCACTGCCATTTTTGCTTTTTTTTAGTTTGATCATTCATTTCACCTTTTTTCGTAACCGTATTAGTTCAGTATTGTAATCATTATTATCTCCACATACTATAATGCTAATTTCATGGTAAGGTATATGAATTATTCAGAACTGAAAGTCATAATAATAAACTAAGAGGCAGAGGAAAGGCCATTAATATTCATTGTTTCGGGTTTTATTATGACACTCTTTATTCTATTATTCACACTTTCTTTCAGGTAGTGTGAGATTTTAACCATTTTTGTCATTTAGGCTTTTGACATTTCGTACTTTTTACTCGACTGCGCCAGTGAGGGACATTTGTGTCTGGTATAAAACGTTCTATGATTTGCCGATATTTATCTTCTTGTCCTTCCAGAAGTTACGTGGACTGGAACGTAATTATTGATTGATTAGATTTTTATCATGTTTGAGTTATCATGAGACTTTTTGTCAATAACTCTAGGACACCAGGCGCACTGCTGAAATAAAAATTCAAAGTTGCTGAAGAGTTCGAGGCTGCAAAGAACTGCTGCCAAATTGTGCGCATCTTAGGGTAATTCCTGTCTATTTGTTGCTTCGTAGAGGAAATCATAAGTATGTATGAGCGGCATCGACTATACAAGAGCGGTTTATCTAAGTAAGTACCTCTACTTTCACGTTGTTCCCAGTGTTCACCCAAAGCTGTCTTTTGTTCACTTATTGATTTGGCATTCAGTTTTCGGAGATATTTCTCTCTCCCTTTAGTAGCAGAAGTCAGCGGACTGTTTCGACCTCCCAACGACAAAGCCTCATAATTTGGCCTACCAGAGTTCCTGAACTTTACCCAATCATTTAGGGTAAAGTAAATATTTAAGTATTACATGAACATGACGTTAGTAGGAAGGAAAACTATGTAGTCTCGGGTTCGCTCATGTGGTCATAAACATAGCTTATGTTACTAAGTCATCATTTAGCATTCTAATAGTAGCTACCTATATGTACATGAAAACAACTTCTACTTCTTATTTTTTTTAAAACGTGGCTCCATCGATGTTCATCGATGATTTCGCCAATGTCAAGGTTATGCTTGATTATTTGATAGTCCCGCACAGAAGAACTAGTTATTCCTAACTAGCTCCAGGACAAGAAACGTTTGTTCGGTATGTGAGTATCTGGGAACCAGCCACCAGCCACGCACTCAGCAAAAATCGAACTCCCTGACAACACCTTATTCCCAAAAAATATTCCAAAAAATAATCGATTTCATTGGGTAAGTACCTACTTACTGTCCACCAAAAAAAGAAGAGGTTCTCAATTCAACTTTTTTTAGGTTTGTTGCTTCATCATGGCTTTCGATTTTGTTTTATTTTTTATTTGTTCCCATTCCGACACTTATTTGGTCCAATTCTAGTAAGTCGATATTTTACATTTTCAAAACCCAGTCAGTCGGTTTGATCGCGTTGAAATAGTCAAGTCATATGTATAGGATTTTTTTTAAAGTCTGTTCCTCCTGAATTTCTGATAATACGCATAAATAACTCTTTTTGTTCTACTTATTTTTAGAGCCATGATAGTCTTAAGACTTGATGTTAAGGTCAGCTACCTACGTGATGCTCAGTCAGACTACACAAAGAAAAGTCCGACGGATTCAAAAAGATAGGTATAGATACCTACATATTTGTGTGAATGTTCCTCAGTGTTGAAACTAAAGATGTTTTGGAAATGGTGTCGCAAACGGGACCCACACTTGACCTAGGAATTTCGTATGATTTTTGCATGGACCATCGACTTAGGACGAATTTCACTCGGTAATTAAGTAATAGTACTTTGAATTGAATAAGGTTTTCTTGAGTTAACATGTTACGATGTACCTAATCATGTCAGTTTCGTTACAATGAGGGTAGCGGGCATCGACGTCGTAAAGTGTACTGTGTATCATACCCACCTGGGTGCAGCTGAAAATACAAAGTTGTGTATAGAAGAATATTTATAAATATTCATGGTTAACAAAACCGAACGGCATCACGACTAGCTAGTTCAAGATCAAGAAGTGAAACGACAAATACTATGTGTAGCGGGCGGGAGTGAGCGAGGGTGTGCAGCCCTAGCCCGTCACTGCCTACTTAGCTAGCTGTAGGTATAGGTACTATTCAAGTCGAACCCGGCGCGGGCACTCTCCGGGACAATCGATTCGCGGGAGTCACGAGCTCCCCCAATGACGACGCGCCCGGCCGGCTACAACAACACCAGCATATTTAACAGATAACATATTTTACTAAACAACTAACAACACAAAAGAAAACTTACCTTTTTTACGCTACAGCAGACTCACACCACCGAAGAAAAGCAGTCACGTAGATCGCGAGATCAAATCACAGGTTGCACTATATTCGCGAACTCGATCTACCACTTCATCAATTAACTTGACACTGATTTTAGTTGTAAAGGCTAATTTATAATAAATAATTATTTCATGTATACCGGTATGATTGGTCCGGTTCAGTTCTGTTACGTGTATCGTTAAAACAACGACGTATACCCCACGACAGTTCGCGGCGGACTGACTGGTTTGAAGGTGGCGCCGGGCGTACGGTCGTATGACGCGCAGTGAATGTAGCTGCGAGAGACCCGTTAGAAATCTGACCAATAAGATTCCAATTTGAGATATGCCAACCAATAGATTTGCATTATTTTGCAAAGCTATTCAAAATTAAAATAGACAAAAGTTTTTTAATTTATAAATATTTCCAACTTTATTATTGGAAATAAGTACCTACCTAATAATTACTTAAAATCTCTGCATAATCATTAATCCTATTATAAATAATAACTTGTCCGTTTATGTTGCATAAACCATTATTTATTACGTTACGTAGCTTATTTTGATATATTGTCCAACTTGCAAAACCATCATGTTCCTTTATTCATACTATCCATCAGATAAAATATACAAAAAACCTATCGTCTTTGTTAATTAAAAACATTATCATTACCCAAGATAAGCGTGTCCGTTTCGACTGCTCGGCCACTATGTCGTAGAAAAAAAATACTTACGTCAGCATTTCGAAGGAATTTGTAAAAGACGAACAGTGAAAACCGCAAATTCGAAGAGTCAACATGTAGAAAGTTTTAAGGGTTTAACCGTGGCCGCGCAGTCCGCACGAATTCAACTGCGCGGCCACCAGCTCTCTTAAACGGAGCTACGTACAAGTCTAATTCTTTTTGCTATTCACTGAAGCGATTAAAACAACGTTATCATCTACCTAAAAAAATAATACGAAAGGTAGGCAAGTAGGTAGGTATGCAAATGTATGGGTGACGTTTTATTAAAACTTTTCTAAACTCCTGACTACGAAAGCCTCATTAGGGTGAATCATGCCTGCATGGCTTAACTGTGTCCGTTTCGACTGCTCGGCCACTATGTCGTAGAAAAAAAAAAACTTATGTCAGCATTTCGAAGGAATTTGTAAAAGACGAACAGTGAAAACCGCAAATTCGAAGAGTCAATATGTAGAAAGTTATAAGGGTTTAACCGTGGCCGCGCAGTCCGCACGAATTCAACTGCGCGGCCAAAGAGTTCTCTTAAACGAAGCTATGTACAAGTCTAATTCTTTTTGCTAATCACTGATACGATTTCGTAGAAAATGTAGATTATAAAAATAAAGCCCTACTGTTTGGACTTCACGACCTACAGCACTCCAAAGTTATGGCCGTGCAGTCCGTACAATACGAACCGCGCGGCCACGATTTTTCTTAAATGGACCTTAAACGGAGCTTAGTAGAAGTCCCATTCTTTTTGCTAATTACAGATACCATTTCGAAGAATATGTAGACAGTATGAATAAAGCCTAAAATTAAGAACTAACTCGACCTACAGAACTTAAAACCTATAATCGAAGGAAAAAATAGGGTGACCAAGATTTATAGTGTGTGAATCCAGGCTTTTTCCCATTTTAATATCATAGTATAAATATATATATAGCCAGTAGCGTTTCTTGTAAAAAGTGCTACTGATTGTTTATTTGACAAAGCCTTCGAAATGTCAAGTGACACAGCAAGTGCCTCACCATATCTTTCAAGTGCCTCACTCCAGAGGTGCGTGGCATACACTAGAAGATCTCCAGTAGAACGGCGTTGGCGAAACCCGTATTGCCGATCACTTAGGAGGTCATTGTCTTCGAGGTATGCCAGTAAACGATTGTTTATTACACGCCCCATCACCTTGCAGAGAATGGAGGTGATCGCAATTGGGCGGTAGTTGACAGGGTCTGCACGACTACCCTTTTTGGTACCGGCTGTACGTTAGCTACGTTCCAAGCTTTCGGAACTTTACCAGCCCGAAAAGACATACGGAACAGGCGTGTCAGGACAGGAGACAACTCGGCTGCGCAGTTCCTCAGAACAATGGTAGGAATACTGTCGGGACCACTGGCTTTATTCACATCTAGAGTGCGTAGTATTTTGAGAACCTCCTTTTTGATGAATGCGGATTTCTGGCATTTTGCAAACACTAGGAGGTAGCTGAGGTGGTGTTTTAGTACCAGCATCTAGCCGTGAATTTTCAGCAAACAGAGAGGCAAACAGATTAGCCTTTTCTACAGCTGTGTGTGCCAGTGCTCCATCAGGTTTCTGCAAAGGAGGGAGTGAGAACCGACAAAAGTTCGCCTCAACACATTTAGACTAGAGACCAAAACTCCTTACTCCCAGATGGGTAAGACGAGTGTCTGGCTCCTACGCGGCCAACGTGATTGAAGCGCGCCTTCATCAGGACCCTTTTGCAGGACTTGGCTGCCTTGTTAAAGGCTTTCTTCTTTAAACGCGTGTCCGGAGCTTTGCGATTTCTGGCAACAACCCAATCTTCATAAGCCGACTGTTTGTCTGCCTCAGCTTTCAAACAGTCAGCGCCAAACCAGGGCTGAGCTCTGATGCCAGATGCCGGTTAGAAAACGGAATAAAGTATTCCATCGCCCGACCGATAACCCCGGCAACAGCAGACGCGCAGCTCGACGGATCGCCAGATGAAAAGCAGACTGACAGCCATGGGTAAGATCCCAATCCGCTGACTTATATCGCCACACCCGCCTAGTGCCTCTAGGGCTGGAGTCAGGTGGGGGACACAAAAGTATGGACTTAACCAGACAGTGGTCAGAACTGCCAAGGGGGGCTTTTTTTTTTTTAATAAATTTGAGTGCGTTTGACCGCAATCTTACCTGATGTTTAGTAACGATGCGGTCTAAGATGAAGCACGCAAACTCAAATAATGCCTATTTACTCTTGCCTTGAAAATCCCAAGATTATATGTATCGGGGAACAATGACGCTGGAAGGGAATTCCATTCCTTTGCGGTTCGCATGATGAAAGAAGAAGCGAATCGAGAGGTACGAAGAGGTGGTATATCGACCACATACGGATGGAATCTCAGACCACGCCTTGATGTCCGATGATGGAATGGTGCTGGTGGAATTAATTCATGCAATTCCTGTGCACACTCTCCGAAATGTAACCTGTAGAAGACACACAGACTCGCAACCAGACGGCGATGGTCGAGGCTCTGAAGTCGGTTACTTGTGAGCGCCTCATCGCTTATAAGTTTTCTGGCGCGTCTGTCAATAGCTTCCAGGGCCTCAAGCTGGTAGCGGGCGGATCCATCCCAAAGGTGCGAGCAGTACTCCATGCAGGAGCAAACCTGTGCTGAGTAAAGACTCAGCAGTTGATTCGAGGTAAAATATTTACGCACCTTAGAGAGCATGCCTAGTTTTTTCGAAGCTGTTTTAGCACTGGATTCAATGTAGCTTCCAAAGTTCAGGTTGGATGATAAGTCCACACCAAGGAGCTGGAGATGCTGAGTCACAGGTACAGGGACATTCCGGAAAGTGGGAGCCTTGGTGAAAGGGCTCATTTTGGCAGAGAAAAGACACGCCTGGGTTTTCGTGGTGTTGAATGTGACAAGGTTAGCATCGCCCCAGTCAGACACTGCCTGAAGGGTTAAATTGGTGCGTTCAACCATTGCCACTCTAAGATGGTCAATTTCCGGTTTTTTGGCCTTTGCGCTGGAGAAATATCTCTCTGCAACCGTGCTATCGTCCGCATAACCCAAACATACCGGGTCTGAGCAGGTCGTTTATATGTAGCAGGAATAACGTTGCCGAGAGAACAGATCCCTGTGGTACCCCAGCGTTAATTGCTAATAGATCAGACGAGCAGCCGTCAACAACCACTCGAATAGATCGTTCCCTTAGGAAATCTGAAATCCAAGCACAAAGACTAGCCGGAACTCCGTAAGCAGGAAGCTTGGCTATAAGGGCTTCGTGCCAGGCCCTGTCGAAAGCCTTCGAAATGTCAAGTGACACAGCAAGTGCCTCACCATATCTTTCAAGAGCCTCACCCCAGAGGTGCGTGGCATACACTAGAAGATCTCCAGTAGAACGGCGTTGGCGAAACCCGTATTGCCGATCACTTAGGAGGTCATTGTCTTCGAGGTATGCCAGTAAACGATTGTTTATTACACGCTCCATCACCTTGCAGAGAATGGAGGTGATCGCAATTGGGCGATAGTTGACAGGGTCTGCACCTCTACCCTTTTTTGGTACTGGCTGTACGTTAGCTACCTTCCAAGCTTTCGGAACTTTACCAGCCCGGAAAGACATACGGAACAGGCGTGTCAGGACAGGAGACAATTCGGCTGCGCAGTTCCTCAGAACAATGGCAGGAATACCGTCGGGACCACTGGCTTTATTCACATCCAGAGTGCGTAGTATTTTGAGAACCTCCTTTTGATGAACTTAGGATGTAGCTGAGGTGGTGTTTTAATACCAGTATCTAGCCGTGAATTTTCAACAAACAGAGAGGCAAACAGATTAGCCTTTTCCACAGTTGTGTGTGCCAGTGTTCCATCAGGTTTCTGCAAAGGAGGGAGTGAGGATCGACAAAAGTTCGCCTTAACACATTTGGCTAGAGACCAAAATTCCTTACTCCCAGATGGGTAAGACGAGAGTCTGGCTCCTACGCGGCCAACGTGATTGAAGCGCACCTTCATCAGGACCCTTTTGCAGGACTTGGCTGCCTTGTTAAAGGCTTTCTTCTTTTTACGTGTATCCGGAGCTTTGCGATTTCTGGCATCAACCCAAGCTTTATAAGGCGACTGTTTGTCTGCCTCAGCTTTCAAACAGTCAGAGCCAAACCAGGCCTGAGCTCTGATGCCAGATGGCCGGTCAGAAAACGGAATAAAGTATTCCATCACTCGACCGATAACCCCGGCAACAGCAGACGCGCAGCTCGACGGATCGCCAGAAGAAAAGCAGACTGACAGCCGTGGGTAAGATGCAAGGAAATGTCGCATCTCATCCCAATCCGCTGACTTGTATCGCCGCACCCGCCTAGTGCCTCTAGGGCTGGAGTCAGGTGGGGGACACAAAAGTATGGACTTAACCAGACAGTGGTCAGAACTGCCAAGGGGGGCTAAAACTGACACTTGATATCGGTCTGGTTCAGTCATCAGCAGAAGGTCCAGACAATTGGCCTTGTGGCTCTCAATGTCAGGTATTCGAGTTGCCTGGTCAACCAGCCGGGAAAGGTTCATAGACAAAGCAAACTTGTAGGCCTCTCTATCAGCATGGTCTGTTTTCTGGTAAGGGAACAGCCACTGCTCGTGGTGGGCATTAAAGTCCCCCAGAAAAACGATTTGTGCGGTCGGATACCTCTGTTGAGCCATATTGGCGGCCTCACTCAGATGGTCAAATAGCTTAGTTGTCTCCTGATCTCCGCTTTGCGATCTGTAGACACCCATATAATCATTTTTTTCGATGCCGGTGTCTACAAGCACACAGATTGAAGAAGATGACGGATCTTCTAAGTTACGGAGACGCCTAGCGCAGATGTCATCATGCACATAGAAACAAACCCCTGCTTTTGAACGGAAGTTGTGCTCCAGGGTGTAGTCTGGAGCCAGGAAGTATCAGCAGGGGTTGAGATTTACGTCTCCGTAAGCAAGAGCAGATGCGGTCTTGCAGTCTCAAGGTGGTGGTGGTCTGGGACGAGATTGGAGTGCAGTCCTCGAATGTTAGTGAGGTACACTTTCAGTGAGAGGCCGTGCATCCGCTTATCTATTTATATAATTATAATTTTATGTTATATTAATGTTGTTGTTCTCGTATATCGGGAGTAGTTTTAAAATAAGCTATTTTTTTAGCTTATTTAGTTTATGATCTTAATCGTTACAACAACGTAAATAAGTTATTATTTTTTTATTGTAATTACTATTATGAAAACGAATTGTGATTTTTTAAATATGTGATTTATAGTTTAGGTATAGTAATAATATGTTTTATCTATTTATATATAAATTGTTTTATTGTAATAGTTGTGAAAGAAGCTATATTTATCTGGCTTATTTACATTTCCGGTATTATTAACTATTTTTAACATTTAAGTAGGTAAATATCGGTGCCAGAGCTGAGGTCAGTGATAAATCACCTTGCACTTCAACTCTTGATACCTTTACCTTACCCATTAAATTATTATATATAATTAGTCTGAAATACTAAACAATATGTATACTGTGATGATCACCATTCACTGAAATATAAATCAATCGATGAGTTTTTTTTCTTTATATCCTATAAGTAAACTTCTCTATTCAATTCCAAACCAAAGGACTAAAAATATTTGCTTGTTATGATAAAAAGTATAGCAATATATGTGACATTAAAACGTCTTTTATGGGAATATCTCGTCGACGCAACGTAAATCATGGTCACCCTTCTTTTAACTCGAGTTACAGGGTTTAAGTTCTGTAACTCGTGATTTTCAAACATTAGAACTTCATTCATGATGTCTACATATTCTTCGAAATCGTATCAGTCATTAGCAAAAAGAATGAGACCTCTACCAAACTCCGTTTAAGCTCTACTTTAAGAGCCATTTCACGTTTTCGCACGAATTTCTAATATTTTGAGCTCCTAAATTACCATAGTCTGTAATAACTAGAAGTTATTGAATATGCGCAAAAAATGAGCCAAGCTTTCGTGTTGACGTTTAATGTAACACATTTACTAAAAATAACTTATTTGATCTATAGTAATCAATTTCCCACAAGCATTTTATTGAAAAACGGGCGCAGAGTTGATTTCAGAGTCGTATTTCAATCAAAAATACTTATTAATTGAGTTTAAAAAAATACATAAAGCATTGGATATATATTTTAATCGTCATTTAATGTAACAGATGATTGAATTATATTACAATTATTTAGTAAAAAAATAAACCATTCGGCCAATTTTTGAGTTTAACATCGCAATTTGATCGTGATTTTTGGCTTAAATACACAGTAATTACAAAAATAAAATTATTCCAAAATAAACTACATTCATTAGAGAACCGATTTCTGCAGTAATATAGGAAATTCTTGCATATACTTTGTCAAAATATTGATATAACTTCAATCGAAATTACAATAAATTACGATACACAAGTGGGCACCGCTTAGTACGGCGCGAGCGCCCATTGGAGAAGGACCTGTGTCATTTTTTCCCGCGTCCCGATTATCGAGCATTCGTAGAGTGAAACCATTATTGTACTGCGACCACATTGCTTTGATCTGCTTTGTATTGTTTCACAAGGTAAATTTTGGTTTATTATCAAGTATACTGTATGATTTTCATTGTTTGTAGAAAAAATATATATTTTGTTTTATTAGTTTTAGCAATGGGGCGTAAGGATTGTGTATACCGTTGTGTTAAAAAAAGGAAACGTGATAATTCTGCAGCCTAAGAGAAAGCAACAGAAGTGAGGTAAATATCTATTTATTTTTATTTACAATATTTATTTACATAGTAACTGATTATTTATTGATTAAACATACAAATTTTTTTTTAATATTTAGGTCGACAAATTGACGCCACCCGCCTGATGGTAAGCTGTGGCGACGTCTGGCGATTATAGGCAACTCTCACAGTACACAGGAATATTATAGAGAGTGACCCTCAACTTGACGACCCAGTAATGTGCCTCTTCACGCTTCGCTTAAAGAACCCAGGGTTATATGTTGTAGGAAACACGTGCGCGGGCAGGGCGTTCCAAGACACCATCGTTCGGCAGAGAAACGAACGTTTAAAACGCTCACTTCTCGCGAAGACGGTTTCCACGGTACGAGAGTGACATCTCTGCCCGGCACGCGTTGTTCGGGATCGGAAGGGAGAGGGTGGGATCAGATTGAAGAGCTCTTCATAACACTCACCGTGGTAAATACGGTAGAACGCGGCCAAGGAAGCAATTGTTCGGCGCTGGGCTAGCGGCTCAAGGCTTCCCGATACCTCCGGACAATCTATAATGCGAACAGCGCGTCGCTGCATAGCGTCGAGTGCGTCCAGCAAATACTTCGCGGAGCCGTCCCAGAGGTGAGAGCAGTATTCGACGCAGGGTCTAATCTGCGTTTTGTACAGCAGACACCTCTGGTGCGGTGTAAAGAATCGCTTTACCTTGTTCAGTATTCCTAGTTTCCGCGAAGCTAGCTCAATACATCTCTCAATGTATTTAGTGTTATTGAGCTCTCGACGTACGTCTATGCCAAGGATGTCTAGATTATCCTTCATTGGTAATGTTGCATTCTGAAGAGTGGGTAGGGGAAGGAAAGGGATTTTTTCGCTGTAAATGCACACGCCTGTGTTTTGCGGGCATTGAACTCGACCAAGTTCTCGGCACCCCATTGGGAGATACTATCGAGGTTACGGTCGAGATCAGCCACGAGTCGTCATCTCTCCTCCTCAATCTCAGATCGCCCCGCCGCCGCCGTCGGACGAACCGAGTAACTACCGTGCAGTGTGCTGTCATCTGCATAGCAATGAATGTTCCCGAGGGATAGCATATCATTAATATGCAGAAGAAAGAGAGTTGGTGATAGTACGGACCCCTGCGGTACCCCGGCATTCACTTGCAAGAAGCGAGAAGCCTGGCCATCGCAGAGGACCCGCACTCGGCGCTCGTTTAAAAAGCTGGCAATCCAGCTGCACAGTTGAGGAGGTAGACCATATGCTTGGAAAAGAGCGAAGCATGCCAGACCCTATCGAAAGCTTTGGCGATGTCCAGGCTAATAGCCAAGGACTCGCCTTACTTTTCCATAGCCCCACCCCATACATGCGTGACGAATGCCAGGAGGTCACCCGTTGATCGTTTTGGCCTGAAGCCATATTGCCGATCATTGATTAGCGAGTGATCCTCCAGGTATCGCATGAGCTGCTTATTGATAAGGAGCTCAAGCACCTTGCAAATGACTGAGGTGACAGCTATGGGTCGATAGTTGCCTGGATCGGAGCGATCCCCTTTCTTAGGGATCGGTTGTACGTTCGCCTCTTTCCAGACCTCCGGCACGAGCCCTGTAGAGTATGACAGGTAGTACAGACGCGTTAATACTGGAGACAACTCAGCAGCACATTTTCGTAACACCACCGCCGGAATGCCGTCAGGGCCACTGGCTTTCCGCGTGTCGAGCGACCGCAGCACTGCCCGTACATCACATTGCCTGATAACAATATCAGGCATAGTGTGGCCGATTTTAGTTAGTTGGCGATGGCAGGGGGCTGCAGGCCACGGTCATCGACGCGGGAATTAGCCGCAAAGAGGTCTGCGAGCATGTCCGCCTTCTCTTGGGCTTTGTGAGCCAGTGATCCATCAGGAAAACGCTGTGGTGCCAGCGAGGGTTGGCAAAAATTAGACTGTACGGCTTTGGCCAGTTGCCAGTATCCACGGCTGCCCGTAGGGTGGGATGTGAGCTCCTGACGAAGCCGCGCGACGCGCTGGGCATCCGCTCTCTTGAAGGCCCTCTTGCTGGACCTAGTGGCCCTATTGTTCGCTGCTTTGAGGCGGTTCACATTCGGGTCACGTGCCGCCCGAGCCCTGACCCAGGCGCGATACGCCGACTGTTTTTTCTGGACAGCCTCGGCACATTCACGCCCGAACCAGGGGTGAGCTTTGCGGATGCTGGCGACATCAGTGAAAGGGATATAATATTCTATCCCTAGACTGATCTCGCCAGCAACGGCAGCAGCGCTATCCGAAGGCGCCTTCCCTACAAAGCAGCGTTGGCTCCACGGGACGGACGCAAAGTAATCGCGGAGACCGTCCCAGTCTGCCGACGAGTAGTGCCATAGTCGTCGAGTCATTTGCTCAGCACGAGCAGGCGGTGGCACTTGGAAGCTGGCGTGCACCACACAGTGGTCGGAAGTGCCCAGTGGGGCGCGTACCGACAACTGTACTCGGCTGGGCGACTCGTCAGCAGTAGATCCAGCAAGGCGGGCGTGTGGTCTGACCTGTCAGGTATCCGGGTGATCCCCTGTACCATCTGGGTCAGCCCGTGGGAGAGAGCGAATGCATGGGCGGATCGTCCCGCATGATCGGTCCTAAGGGACCCCAGCCACTCAACGTGATGACCGTTAAAGTCCCCCAGGAAAACCAGGTCAGCGTTCGGGAACCGCACCTGCGCATCGTCAGCCATTTCGCTGAGGTATTCGAAAAGCCTTGTTGTCCCAGTGTCCCCTGTGTGGGAGCGGTAGACGCACACGTAGATCTGGCTCATAGAGCCATGATCCACGTGCAGCCAAAGGACGGAGTAGGAGGGGTTCTCTAGACAGC
Source organism: Nudaria mundana (assembly GCA_963556515.1). Lineage (NCBI taxonomy): Eukaryota > Metazoa > Arthropoda > Insecta > Lepidoptera > Erebidae > Nudaria > Nudaria mundana. Next base: position 23,260,825 of record OY748294.1, read on the forward strand.
GCAACCGGCGGAAGCAGACATCCGCCCTAACGAACACGCACACTCCGGCTTTGTCGCGGAATTGTTCCTCAATGACATAACCCGGGTAACTGAGGTAAGACGTGTAGTCAGGGCGGCGTATCTGTGTCTCCGTAAGGAACATCACAGACATCAACATATGTGTATTTGCTGTATGGACTGGGCCTGATTTTTCCTTGAAAGTAGTAAGAGTACAGAAAGACGACGTTTTATGGCAGGAGAAAATGCTACCCAAATTGACTCGATTTTACCAAGACTGCGTATTACCCGAAATCATAGACCCAAGAAAGGCAAATTCAATGCCTTTACGCGAATTATTCATAAAGCATTAATGAGTATTTTATTGTTAATCGACAATAATATGTGATTGTTTTTATCCTAATTGTTATTATATTATTTTACATACCTAACTTCTTGTTTTTCTATTTACCTAACCTGAAAATTTCATTAGACTAAATAAAATATCGTTCCCGCCTAGAACAATTCAACTTTTTTAAATTTAAATCGATTTAAATATATAACTTTCATAAATCTCATATAAAATCACATTACGGCTCAAGATTGCTTCGTCCGTCTCGTCTCTCGCGTTACACTGTTTATGTTACGTTTGAGTGAGTAGTTACGCACACATAAACAATTATACAGTATTTTACCTAAACTCAAGCGCAATCATTTTGTGAAATGGCTCTTAAGAAACACGTGGCCGCGCGGTTCGCCATAACTTTGGAGTGCTGTAGGTCGTGAAGTCCAAACAGTAGGGCTTTATTTTTATAATCTACATTTTCTTCGAAATCATATCAGTGATTAGCAAAAAGAATTAGACTTGTACGTAGCTTCGTTTAAGAGAACTCTTTGGCCGCGCAGTTGAATTCGTGGGGACTGCGCGGCCACGGTTAAACCCTTATAACTTTCTACATATTGACTCTTCGAATTTGCGGTTTTCACTGTTCGTCTTTTACAAATTCCTTCGAAATGCTGACATAAGTTTTTTTCTTCTACGACATAGTGGCCGAGCAGTCGAAACGGACACAGTTAAGCCATGCAGGCATGATTCACCCTAATGAGGCTTTCGTAGTCAGGAGTTTAGAAAAGTTTTAATAAAACGTCACCCATACATTTGCATACCTACCTACTTGCCTACCTTTCGTATTATTTTTTTAGGTAGATGATAACGTTGTTTTAATGCTTCACGCTTTTACTCCAAACAACTTAGAGACATTAATTAATTAAACGTTTATGGATGTATGTAGCTTGTATTACCTACTTACAGTATGATTAGGACAGCCATTTGTTCGAAACAGATGCTGTCTCGAACAAATGGCTGTCCTACAAGGTACGACTACGTTACTTATTAGGATTAAACAGGCTCCGCTGTCCGTCCATCCGTTCGTCTATTCGTCGGTCACCAGGCTGTATCTGATGAACCGTAATAGTTTTTTTTTGTAGCGCTCCTCTACCAATGGCAGAGCCTATTCTACATCGTTAGTGTCTAAACACACTATGCCGAACGTACGCGACCGAAGTTCGGCATGATTACGTCTGCAATGTTATTTGTATTACTGACGACACATTACGCCGAAGTTACATTGCGTTATAAACGCAACGTAATTTCTGTCGGGCGTAAGTTCAGCGTAGCGTTCAGCTGTAGTGGACACATTATACGCGACCGAAGTTCGGTTCGATTGCCGACGAACATCTAGCGGGGGAGACTATTAAATAATAGGACTATTAAATAACACACGACACGACTCAACAATAGCGCTCGAAGCACTGAATATACACTACACACGCATCAAGTTACGCAACTGAATTTCTGCCGCGTAAGTTCAGCACTTATAGTGTGTCATATCAGCCGAACACGTCGGAACGTAAAATCAGCCGCGCAACTTCGGACACGTAACTTCGGTGTTGGCGCACTAGCGCCTAACAACGCGCGGCCGGGCAGAACGGAACGTTGCTCGGCCCGGCCGCGCGTTGTTAGGCGCTAGTGCGCCAACATTCGGCATAGTGTGGATAGACACCAAATATGTAACTAATATGCCTATTAAATCGACAGCCCTCTCAGTGCTCATTCTTAATTAACTAGGCTTACACCCGTATTTACCGATGGCACCGTGAGGCGCGCAGATACCACACGCTGGGAAAACATTGTTTTGCCATCGCCCGGCCTCGCGCGCCCAACGGTACCTGCAAATACGTCGTTTTTATTATCTATCATCTTTCATTCTGTTCTTCTAGTACCATACCAGTTCTTCTTATATGCTTCTTGCACTTTCATACAACCTTTCGTGCTTTTGTTCTTGATTATCAGGGTACTAAGGCGCTTTATTCCTTTATTATCAAATTTAGAAAAAAACAATTTTACATCTTATTAACTATTTTACACTGCTTACATTTCATACAAATATTTTTAACAGTAGATTTTTTAATCTAAAACATTATTTTAACAGCTTAATTCTATCAAATAAAATAAATCTAACTACTTTGCAATATTCCGCCACATGCAAATTACCCAACTCTCGTATTTATTCATGCACAAGTCCGCCCTCCAATCCCACTTAGGCCGAAAGAATAGAGAAATAATTTTGAAAATAGAATAAATATGAGAGTTGTGTTATCGTGCAAAAAATAATAAAAAACCTCGACACGTGTTTCGCCCCCAACCAGGGGCATCATCAGGAGATGTCGATGGCTCGGCGCACGGCGACCGAATGAGCCACAACTCGTAAACCGCACCTATTTATATCCTAGGTTTTTTATTTCTACCCACAACCATAATACCAAATTATTTTATGTCTACCCACCACCGTTGTTTGAATGACGTATACCTACCCGCAGCAAAGGGGAAGAGGCGAAATTAAGTTGATCATTTAAAATATTAGGGTTCAAGCGTCTATGTTTGTAGATTTCTAATTGTTCCAAAACCGAAAGCCTCAGTCCTTTGTTGCAGGTGTGCAGAACGTCATAAGTGTGAGGATTAGGTAGGGAGTGACCGGAGTCCAACAAATGTTTTGCGAAATGAGACCGTTCTGGGCGATTGTTTCTAAAAGCTGATATATGTTCTTTATACCGCGTCGCGAAGCTACGGCCGGTTTGGCCAATATAAACACCCTCACAATCCCCACACTTAAGCCTATACACACCTGACTTCCTGTCATCCCCAATTTTCTCCTTAACATTGCAAATGTTTCTCCGGATAGTGTTGTCCGTTCTAAACGCGACATGAATATTATTTTTACGCAAAATTTTGGCAACTTTATCACCGTGGATTCAGAGGTTGCTATTATCCTTAGTAAGTCCGATTCTAAGGATAGTATCAAAAACTTAGTATCCCATCATATTAAAACATCCTTACACACACAGACAGACAGACCCTCTCCCGATTCTATTACTGCAGGGTCGTTGCGGCGGAGGATTGTCGGCTCTGGATTGGTCATCGCTAACTCCGATAAAGGCAACAGCATTGTTGTCTTGGAGCGTGATGACTATAACCAGAAAGTCGATGATGTTCTACAGACCGACGACTTTGTGGTGCTACGATCGGACCCCACTAAAAAGTTTTCTAACGATTTGAAAGAATTAGTTAAAAGTACCCGCTTTGTTTTTGACAATGGGAAATACGACAAAGTTATATCAATGAATCCACGACCTCCAATATTATACGGTTTGCCAAAGATCCACAAGGAAGTCGTCCCCATCCGCCCGGTGGTGTCCAGCATCGGTTCCCCGTCATATGATCTAGCAAAATCACTTAATAACATCCTTAGGGGGAAGACTGCCTTTTCGCCTCGTTATAGTCTTAAAAATACGACTGACTTAATCAATCGTATACGGGATATCAAGCTTCCCCCTAATGCAAGGTTGCTTTCACTGGATGTCGATAACTTGTTTACTAATGTCCCTTGCGAGGAATGTTTAACAATACTTAAAGATCTTTTTGAAAAACAGCGTCTACATCCAGGGGAGGCGGCTGAGCTAATCGATTTAACTTCTTTATGCATGAACCAAAACTATTTTCAATTCAACAACAAGTACTATCTATTTAAGCATGGACTGGCGATGGGTTCACCTTTGAGCCCATTTCTGGCCGATGTTTTTATGGATAGGTTTGAAAATAGTTACATTGTAGGTAACGAAAACATCCATTATTATTATAGGTACGTTGACGATATATTATTGTGTTGGCGGGGCACCGATGTGGAACTTACGGATTTCTTATCTCATTTGAATAGTGTTCACCCTAAAATCAAATTCAAACTCGAGTTAGAGAAGGATAGGTCCATAAATTTCTTAGATTTGACTATTACTAGAAATGAGGGTGGGCATGAATTCCGGATCTTTCGCAAACCCACTCATACTGACACAGCAATTCCTGCTACTTCCTGTCATCCTTGGCAGCACAAGCTTGCCGCCTTCCACAGCTATGTTCACAGGCTATTTTCGGTTCCACTTTCTCAAATAAATTTTAACCGCGAATTAAATATTATTTATCAAATTGCTAAATCTAATGGTTACAGTACCAAGCTTGTGGACAACTTAGTTGGAAGGCGGCGAGCCTCAATTACGCGTAGTTTACTATATGCTGTTCCCCCGGATCGTGACGCCATCGGTATAGAGCTAGTATAACTTATTTAGGTCCGATATCTGATAAAGTTGCCAAAATTTTGCGTAAAAATAATATTCATGTCGCGTTTAGAACGGACAACACTATCCGGAGAAACATTTGCAATGTTAAGGAGAAAATTGGGGATGACAGGAAGTCAGGTGTGTATAGGCTTAAGTGTGGGGATTGTGACGGTGTTTATATTGGCCAAACCGGCCGTAGCTTTGCGACGCGGTATAAAGAACATATATCAGCTTTTAGAAACAATCGCCCAGAACGGTCTCATTTCGCAAAACATTTGTTGGACTCCGGTCACTCCCTACCTAATCCTCACACTTATGACGTTCTGCACACCTGTAACAAAGGACTGAGGCTTTCGGTTTTGGAACAATTAGAAATCTACAAACATAGACGCTTGAACTCTAATATTTTAAATGATCAACTTAATTTCGCCTCTTCCCCTTTGCTGCGGGTAGGTATACGTCATTCAAACAACGGTGGTGGGTAGACATAAAATAATTTGGTACTATGGTTGTGGGTAGAAATAAAAAACCTAGGATATAAATAGGTGCGGTTTACGAGTTGTGGCTCATTCGGTCGCCGTGCGCCGGGCCATCGACATCTCCTGATGATGCCCCTGGTTGGGGGCGAAACACGTGTCGAGGTTTTTTATTATTTTTTGCACGATAACACAACTCTCATATTTATTCTATTTTCAAAATTATTTCTCTATTCTTTCGGCCTAAGTGGGATTGGAGGGCGGACTTGTGCATGAATAAATACGAGAGTTGGGTAATTTGCATGTGGCGGAATATTGCAAAGTAGTTAGATTTATTTTATTTAACTATGGACTTCCGAAAAGTAACGCCTGATAGTATTAACTTTAATTCTATCAATTTTTTATTTCTACAGTACAGGTTTAAACAGGTGAAACACTTACATCTAACACTTTAATTTTTAGCAAAATACTTTTCATTGTAAAACTACATTTTAACATCTTAATTTTGTATTTTCTACTATAGGTATGGGTTTCACTTAACATTAGCTTCTTAATTTTATGATTCTCATCTTATATATATTTCTTTTTCTTAACACCTTATTCTTAATTGCTAATTTGTATAATATGTTTTACAATATTAATTTTAATATTGGTGCATATTGTCTATCTGCCGCCATTTCTTTTATGTGCTATGTTTATTATTTTTTCTGTATATTTAAAGAATTCTTCTCTATACTCTTTAATCATAGTGAGTGGGTAAGTTTTCTATGTTAAGGATAACATTATTCCGAATTTAAAAATTAAGTTACTCAACAGTGTGGACCGGGCACTCAAGTATCAGATGTAAGTATGACAGTTTCCAGTTCGTCCGGGTCGCAGACGCACGATGGGCTCGCCTTACTACCAAAACGGTGCAGGTATTCTGCCAACCCACCGTGCCCCGTAAGCAGTTTTGTCGTTGTGCCAGCGACCGGCATCTTGCGGACGACACTGTACGCCTCCACTGCACAAGGGAGGAAAAGCTTGGTGACGGAGGCGGTCGTACCTTTTTTGTACCTCTCATTCCATTCGCGAAGCGTCCGCTGACGCAGAATACGCTTCATGAACGAAACCGGGTACAAACCGTAGTCCGGTGCCTTCTTCAACTTCAGAGCCGCCTCCTTGGCGAGTACGTCGGCTCGCTCATTGCCCTCCAGCCCCGCGTGGGCCTTGACCCAGAATAAGGAAATTTCCTTACCCTGGGCCATGCCTTTTCGAATGGCGGTTCTGGCTTCCACCGCCAGGGGATAGAGGGCATGTTAGGTTAATTACCGTCAGAAGTGCGGCTCTGCTGTCGGAGAAGATGCCGAACGTGGTAGCGCCACGCCTGAGGATCTCACTGGCCGCTCTGCACAGCGCCAGGAGCTCGGCCTGGTAGACGGTGCAATGCGGCGCGAGAGCAAGTTTGAGGGCCTTAAGTTTCGGCCGCGTTATTCCAAAACGATAACGCTGCACCGACCCGGCCCTCAATCTTGCTCCCGTCCGTAAATATTCTTACGTCGAAATTGTTCGAGTTCTCTAATTGTTCCTCGCCTACCAGGTCTGAAAACTCCAAAGCGGTGTGCACAGCGGAGTGAGGACCCTCGATTGCTCGGGCCATCCGTTCAGTCTCCCAGTCTCCAAGCCATGGCTGGTCCACTCCTCTCTTGGCCTCATATAATGAGGCCACCTCACGAATTCTGAGGTCCAGAGGGAGCATGCAAGACAAGTCTAATGCCGAGTTCCGGGAGACCGTACGGTAGGCCTTACACAATTTCTGGTCGAAACCGCGCTGTACCGAATAGTTACGACAGTTGAAATTTTCACAGAATCAGTAGGTATTTCTGTTGCAGATATAAAAAGCAGAACAAAATAAATACTTGAAGGGGCTCCTATACTCGTACAATAAACGAGTTTTTTTGCCGTTAATTGAAAATGGAACGAACCCCGTGCCTCGTGCGCGTGTCAGGCTCGCACTTGGCCGGTTTTTTCAACGGAAATTCCAAAAAGTTCTCAATTTGACTGCATGTTTTTTTTTCTTGTTACCTATCATATATTTGTACTAGGTGAACAGATTTTGAAAATGAACAGATTCCCTAGTGGTCCCATTTCAATTTGGTCCCATTCCTACAATTAGGTATTTGTTCCCATTTCGGTAATTTGAAGTCGGTTGTTGTGTCCATTTTTGACGTGTAACTTATATACCTATCTAATTACTGATACTAGTCCTAAAGTCCAAAACTCATGGACCTACCTTTATTGTATTCTGAGCTATTCTGGACACTCGTCCAGGAATAGACGTTTAGTTAATATCGAAACAATCAGCATCATCAGTGGATTTTAGGATTACCAATTGGCGATTTCTACTACACGATACTGTTGAGTTAAGATGTCTAACTTAATTAGATAATAACTATACATTTCGTGAAGAAACGACCAACATTTTTATCGCAGCATAATTTCTAGGATTCGGCTGAATCGGAAGCTTTGAAATAGAAAGTGGTTAGACAAATGTCAAAACAACTTAAATGATTATTCTAATTAATATTATTTTACGGATGCCTAATTATTTTTATATGTATAAATAAATGCCTACGTAAAGGACGCGTTTGGAAAAGCCCGAGTTAGGACTAATAATTAAGCCATTATCTAGACTAGACTAATAAGAAGGGTTGCGTGCTGTGGGGCAAAGGCCCCGTAGTGAGATTCACTCACCGACGCGGGATAAAAACTAACCCCAACGACGCGGGATTTTCTTTCCGACCAAACCCCCGAAGAGGCCACACAGGTGGCCGAAGCCCGCCGGGCGTCACTGGAAATACCTTCTAGTGTCACCAGAGACGCCCATGACTTTATTTGACTCATACCAATCCCCAATAGTCCTCGAATCGTCTCATAGGTAATCCGCGGGTTTTCTTCAATTAACCGCTTAACAGTACCCACATTATTTTCGTTGACGGCAGTTGAAGGCTGCCCTTCACGAAATTCGTCATGTAAAGAAACTCGACCTCTCTCAAATTCACCAAACCATCGCCTTACGGTGCTCAAACAAGGTGCTTCTCTCCTAAAAGCATTTTGAAGACGAGCGAGCACAGTCTTGCGGAGAGAGAGAACTTTTAAAATCATAAAAAATCATCGCTCTAAAATCTTTTCGACTTAATTCCACTTTCGTTGCATACGTAGAACTTAGATGTGTGATAAAAAATAATTGACAAATGATTTCCCGCCAATTGTTTTTTTTATTACTAAGAAGGTTGCAACGTTTAAAAAAATATAACATACGAAATTCAAATAGTTCCGATTAGCTAGAAGTGCAAAAGGCAGGAACACAACGGGTGCAGGAGTTGCACTTGTGAACATATATTTGATGCTTGGGAGGAAAAGCAGGATGCCATTGGTATATTTTGTGATCTATCAAAAGCTTTTGATTGTGTTGATCATGAGACTTTGCTACTAAAATTAGGTTATTATGGTGTTTCGAACAGCTCACTTGGCTTACTCGAGTCTTAGCTCACTGGTAGAGTACAAAAAGTAAACATTAATGGCACCGACTCTTCTGGCGCCTCATTAGTCATGGGAGTACCCCAGGGCTCGATATTAGGACCCCTTTTATTCTTAGTATACGTAAACGATCTTCCTTATTTCACTAAATATCTTTGTGAGATAGTATTATTTGCTGATGACACATCATTAATTTTTAAAAGTGATAGACAAAAAGTAGCACTTGACGATGTAAATAATACCCTTTCGAAAATATTGCATTGGTTCACAAGTAACAACTTACTGCTCAATGCGAAGAAAACAAAATGTGTAAAATTTACTATGCCCAATGTTAGACAGGTGGATACTCATATTACTATGAATAATGAATTAGTTCAAATAGTCAATACCACAGTTTTTCTTGGGATAACTCTAGATAGTAAACTACACTGGGGTCTTCATATCACAGCCTTGGCAGGAAGACTTAGCTCAGCTGCCTATGCGGTTAGAAAGATAAGGTCACTGACTGACGAAAAAACGGCACGATTAGTTTATTTTAGCTACTTTCATAGCGTTATGTCACATGGTCTGCTGCAGTGGGGCTCAGCTGCCGATATTGAGACAATATTCATATTACAGAAACGAGCTATACGAGCAATCTATAGACTCGGACCCCGTGACTCGCTGAAAGAACTATTTAAAGAAATTAATATTTTAACAGTTGCTTCTCAATATATTTACGACAACATCTTATATGTACGGAAGAACATAGATCTCTTCAAAAAAAATTCCGATAACCATAATTTTAATACAAGAAATAAAAATAAACTGGCAATGACAAAAATTAGACTTCATAAAGTTGGTAATTCGTTTGTAGGCAAATGTATAAAAATTTATAATAAAATTCCTCAGGATTTGGTTGACATGCCTCTTAATAAGTTTAAAATAGTAGTTAAAAAATGTTTGATGATGAAAGGCTACTATAATGTAGACGAATATCTGAATGATAAAAATGCATGGTCACCCTAATCTTCTGTTGTTGGCCACTCGTATAATACAATATAAACTAATTGTAACAATGTAAACAAAACAATATTAAAAAAGAAAATGGATAATCTACCTGAGTTTCTTGCTGGTATCTTCTCAGGATAACCAACTTACCGAACCAGCGAAAGAATCATTTTCTAATGGTTATTTATGTACTTACTTAATTTAGTATTTTTATAATATTACTTGACAAAATTGTAAAATTTTGTCAAGTAATATGTGCTCTTTATGTGCCTAAACTGAATAAATGAAATTGATTCTTTGATTCTTTGATTCTTTGAAAACTTTTAGTGTGCCCCATGTACTAGTAGTATTCTTATATCTATGACTAGACAAACGAGTTATTATCTATTTCCTGCTTTTTTTATGCATTTGGTGGATTTGTGTGTCACACTATTCTCGTATATCGCGCGTTTGTTGAGTTTGTGGTTTAGAAGTACCTATGTTTATTCATAATGAGTGAACATGCTTTCAATCCCCAATGTAATTATAAAAATATGTGCATTTGTTGTGTGTGACCTCATTATGCGCTAAATAAATTGTTCTTTCTTTCTTTATTTCTGCTACCTATACCTACCATAATTGCGGACTGTAGTCAATCTACGTACAAATAAAATTAATAGTGGGTTTGTTTCAAAATGGTCAACTTTTTGTACCTACCTGTGTCACCAGATGCGCCACGTGCCGTGAACACCCTTCATGTAGGTAATAGGAAAACCTACATACCGCTATGAGAATTGGGAACGAGAGAACCAAACTAAACTTGAAGGAGCGACCGATATCAGCTGGTCAGATAAGTACAACATAGCTATAATATCAGTAATTAGTTTTAGACTATGAATGAAAATTATTTATATTCCTTGTCTGTAGTCTAACAGCTTACGTCTGCCTGGCTGATCCAGATTTCTATTGCACGGTGCGTTAATTTGTTGAGATACCATCTCTACATGGCAAAGAGCGGAAAGATGACAGATAGCGTAGTGTATCAGTGCTGATGGCCGCAGTGATAGACGTTAGAAGCTAGGTTACACGTGGATATGAGGCTAGCAGACATTAATTAGACGTCACAATGACCCGTAGCACAGAATAAGGTAGCTTTAAACATACATCGTATTTCAGTTTCAGTGCCTAGATGTCGTTGTAGGGTTCCGGGTATCTTAGTAATAGGATTCCATTTTACCCTTTGATTAGGTACTGTGAAGGTGCTGCACATTCGCATACGACCTCATTGAGTTTATTGTAAATTTAAATTGTCTGATTCCTTCCAGCCAATACAAATTTACAATACACTCAATGAGGTCGTATGCCTAAGGATAAGCGTAAGGATCCTATTACTAAGATAGGTCTCATAAACTGTGATAGTTAGACAATTGAAATTTTCACAGATGCATTTCTGTTGCCACTATAACAACAAATACTTAGTAAAGAAACATATTTAAATATGGGTGCGCATTGTCTTACATAACTTTTCAACTCCTATTATCGGAGGTCCGAAAATGTTTCTCATACCGTTTAAAATTATAATGATCGTGATTCATAAAAAAATTAAAAGTAAATATTAAAAAACATAATAAACATTCATAATATCACAAATCAAATTATACACTTAGTTTTTACTAATATTTGTTTTAATATATTTGTTTACTAGTGGTCGCCCGTGACTTCGTCCGCGTGGTAATTTGGATTTTTTCCCGTTCCCGTGGCGCCGCGTCATATTTTGAACAATTCACACAATATCTTTATAAATTGTAGCCTGTGTTATTCTGATGTATAAGCTATATTATTGTAAAGTTTCATTAAAATCCATTCAGTAGTTTTTACGTGAAAGAGTAACAAACATCTTCCATCCATCCATTCATACATACATACATACTTACATACTTACTTACATACTCACAAACTTTCGCGTTTATAATATTAGTAGGATACTAATGATCGAAACTCATTCGAATAAATAACTATAATATTCATAAATGTGTTTTATTCTAATATTTGTTTTTATAAATTTCTTAATCATATGTTTTTCATCTATATTCCAATGAAACAGCCCGCGGGCATGGTTAAAGATCCAAGAGCCAAGCTTACCCGACATTATACCGAAGACATCCCGGACATCAGCCTGACGAGATTAGGATGGCCCTCAAACAGCTAAAAAATAACAAAGCGGCGGGTGAGGACGCAATTACAGCAGAGTTCTTCAGGGCCTCTTTAATTCCGTCCTACACGAAGGCATAACGCCGGAAGCGTGGAACGGGGGCGTGGTGGTCCTTTTCTTCAAGAAAGGCGATAATACTTTGTTGAAGAATTATAGGCCCATCACGCTCCTGAGTCACATTTACAAGCTGTTTTCGAGGGTTATTACGAACCGTCTCGCCAACAGGCTCGATGACTTCCAACCTCCCGAACAAGCCGGATTCCAAAAAGGCTACAGTACCATAGAGACGTTATCTCTCCGAAACTGTTTACCGCTGCCTTGGAAGACGTCTTCAAGCTACTGAACTGGAAAGGACGTGGCATCAACATAAACGGCGAGTATATCACTCACCTTCGGTTTGCCGATGATATTGTCATTATGGCAGAATCGCTGGAAGACTTAAACACCATGCTCGAAGACCTCAATAGAGTATCCCAACAGGTGGGCCTTAAGATGAATATGGACAAGACAAAGGTTATGTCAAATGTCCATGTTGCGCCTCTACCGCTGCATGTTGGGGACTCAGTCTTAGAAACTGTTGACGAGTACGTCTACTTGGGTCAACTGATCCAGGTAGGCAATTCCAGCTTCGAAGACGAGGTACATCGACGAATCCGACTCGGCTGGGCAGCGTTCGGGAAGCTACGAGATGTCTTCTCGTCCGACATACCTTAGTGCCTGAAGACGAAAGTCTTTAACCAGTGTGTGTTACCAGTGATGACTTACGGATCTGAAACGTGGTCCCTCACTATAGGTCTCCTAAACAAGCTCAAAGTCGCTCAACGAGCTATGGAGAGGGCTATGCTCGGTATTTCCGTACGTGATAGCGTCAGTAATGATGATATCCGTAGGAGAACAAAAGTGACCGACGTAGCCCAGCGGATTAGCTTGTTGAAGTGGCAGTGAAGGGGCAGGCAGCAGGGACATAGCGCGCAGAACAGATGGCCGATGGAGCAAAAAGTTCTGGAATGGCGACCGCGTACGGGCAAACGTAGTGTAGGACGCCCAACGGCCAGGTGGAAGGACGACCTCATCAAGGTCGCCGGGAAGCGCTGGATGCGGGCTGCTTTAGATCGGTCATTCTGGAAGTATACGGGAGAGGCCTATGTTCAGCAGTGGACTGTGTGTGGCTGATATGATGATGATGATATTCCAGTGAAAATCAAATTGCTACCCGAAACGAGATGCTACCAGACAAGTAGGTTAGGTTAGGTTAGAACTGTGACCACAACAACGCGCGAGCCGAGCGAGCGAAGCGAGCGTTCCACGGCAGCAGCCGGCGAAGCGCCAGATAAATTGCTACCAGAAACGAGATGCTACCAGACAAGTAGGTTAGGTTAGGTTAGAACTGTGACCACAACAACGCGCGAGCCGAGCGAGCGAAGCGAGCGTGCCGCGGCAGCGGCCGGCGAAGCGCCAGATAACTATCTTTTTTTTTTTTTTTTTTTTATGACTAAATTTGAGTGCGTTTGACCACAATCTTACCTGAATGTTAAGTAACGATGCGGTCTAAGATGAAGCACGCACTTTCTTGCCTTGAAAATCCCAAGATTATATGTATCGGGGAACAATAACGCTGGAAGGGAATTCCATTCTGTTATAAAGTAAGCTATTCTGAACAACGCCGATATGAGTTGAAGTATGTTTGTACTAACAATATTATTAATTAAAGCAATATGATAATATAATGTTTTGAAGAAAAAAGATCTGAAATTAGAAATTATGGATTTAACCTGGTTCTTGGTAGTAACAGTATTAATAAAAAAAATATAATCACTAACTGTTATGAGTTCCGATGATAGTAATAAAAATGTATGAATAAAAAAAGTACGAAAAATAAAGTTATGAAGAGTGATGATTATGAACACAAATCGGTAGTAAGAAAAAGAAAAGGATTATAAATTTTATGTGAGCCAATATGGACCCTTTAAATATTCATACAACAAACATGATTTTTTTACCATTTTTTGGTCCTTGTTGGGACCGCTAAAGATTTTATAGATAAAGGTATACGGAACCTTCGTGCGCGAGTCCGACTCGTTTTTAAACATAAATATCCAACCGTGGTACATAGCAAGTTCGAGAAAAGCTTTTGTTCCTAAATACGAGTATAAAGGAAGATACTTTAAAACTACAAAATGCTGTATTCCCACCCTTTTTCACAACCATAAAAATTGTACCTAAGTAACTGCCTCTTATTTATGACTAAATTATAAAAACGTTATGTATGTCTACGTTATGACAAAATACCTCCAAACCTCCAAGTTAATAAGTTGTGTGTGAACATTTGCCTCCATAAACAACTCTTACCGATTGTTCTAAAACGTTCACATTACATAAAATTATTTGAGGAGAGGAGTGCGCTGTGCGCTGACTGATCTATGTTAGATTTTTTAATTAAATCATTGTTTGCGCTAATTCGTTTAGAAACTGAGGATGTTATGAAAGAAGCGATTGAGTAGAAATTGCATGAAAGAAAGTCAGTCAAATGTGAGTCAGGATTTTAAACGGATATATAATATCTGATAAACAGTTTATCTATATATAGAAATGGGGAATGTCCCCCTTAGCTCTCGAGAACTGCTTATGCTCCAATGATGGTTCTATGGATAGACCTCGATCTGGAGGCAAGCCAAAAAATCGAAAATTTGACCTAGTCCTAAGGGGTCAAAAGTTATAGGCCAAAACCTATGACGTGGTGCGGCGCAAAGCACCGCGCAAGACACCGTAAGACTAAACGCAGAAAAGCGCAATCTAAATACCTATATACCTACTTAGAAATAAGTTTCGTGATTTTCCATTCAGCACATGTAGCGTAGGGGCGTAGGCATAAGGACTTAGACGTAGACATAAGGACTTAGTATATTAAATGATTAAATGCTTCATTGATAGAACTTATTCCAGCAGGGCGAGTATGGTGGTAGAGTTTGTCGATAACCAATGAAAAATGTCGATGACGCGACCTAATCAATACATCTTTTGAAATTCCTGCCATATCATTGGTTTTAGACAAACTCGTCCTACCGCCATGTCGCCCTACTGGAGGTGATAAACAAAGGTATCTTTAGGTATTAAAAGCTCCCATTTCCCCACTAGGTATAAGTACATACTTCCTAATCTGTTTACTGTTTATTAAGATTGAACAAAAAAAAGTTACTTACTGTAAAGTTCATGATGGTTTTAAAGGTCTGACTGCTGTGACTGATCACATTATCAGTCCTTTCCGTCAGTAGCGAGAATCTCATTGGTAGATTCCGGGAGAATCCCGGAATTCATCCGCAAAGGCCGCTAGAATGTTATGGGGAGATTCCCAAGACTCTCGCGGCTTTAGTATGCCCTCTTCACTTCTTTCGTTTGTCGAGCCATAAATTAGAGAAATATAAAAAGAAAAAGTCCTTAGGTATCGGTACAAAACGAACCGCGTAACCTTAGTTAGGCACTTCTACATTGAACAAGTTAATCTTGCTTCGCGGCAATTATCCGACCAGTGTACTTGGAGCTGCTAAGCCGTTGTGAGACCTACATTTGTTGTGTTTAATGCAGGTATTTTTCAGCCAATATTTTTTTTTATTATTTTACTTCTTGACCAAATACCGTTAAGTTAAGAATTTGTGTGTGTGTTGGCTGGTGCAACGATGGCAACGGTCTGCTCGACATTTACCATATGCCTAGTACCTAGGTAAGTACTTAATAGATAAGCCAGTAAGAGGTACCTTATAGCACCTCCATGGACTTGCGTTAAACCGTCCTCCAAAAAGTACCTACCTAATTACTACCTACATAATTATTATAAAACAAAGTCCTCCGCCGCGTATGTCTGTTTGTCGGTTACGATAAACTCAAAAACCACTGCACTGATTTCCATGCTGTTAACATGCTGTTAACGGATAGTGTGATTCTCGAGGAAGGTTTTAGGCTATTAGCCTTGTAGGTAATATCTACTATATCACGAGGCAAAGCCGCAGCCGTCCACTAGTGTGTATAATATAAATCCTTAGGTCACAAATACCAGCACTTCAAACTTCACACGTGGATTAGTAGCGTTATGTTACGTGATACGTTCTAAGTCTACCTATGTTAAGCTGTCGAGATTGTGACGCCTTCATGAGCCCGTAATTAAAATGTAGGTACGAGTACGTTACTTTTCAGCTTATCGATCACAAGTCTCAAGCAATTATAATGGATTAATAAGATCAGATTTACGATGGCAAGCATCGTTGGTTGCAGCTTGCCGCCAGTGCTGCGGACGGCGACACGGAATTAGGAAAGCCGGTTTTGTCGCGTGCTCATGCGCTGCTAACACATTATCATAATTGATGAAAGCAGTAGCGTTAAAGCTAGGGTTGTCACTCTGTTTATTTAAAAATGATAATATACGATTAATACTAGATTAAAAATGATAACATACGATTAATACTAGATAAAAAAAATAAGTAGGTAGGTACGTACCTACTTAAATACAATATTACTATACTTTTAATAATTCGTGTAAAAACTCCTCTGCGTCATTTCAGGAAGCTTCCCAGAATGCTATCTGCATCGCCACGTTGAATGGCGATAGCTAAATTTTTAACTGAATAATACCTACTTACTTTCAATTTTAAAATATACTGCAGGTAGAGGAATTTTCCTAACCAAAGAAAGAACCTCTTCCTGGCCAGCTTGGGAGCTATGAAACGCGAGCACCAGCAACTTGATACGAGTAAGTAGGTATTTTCTTTGTGTTCCGAATAAAAAATGATGGATGAGGTCGAAATATCAGGCAGTAAAAGTTTTGTAACTAAGTAGGTACTTACACCTTGGGTTAACCGCCGGGCGCCACTGGAAATACCTTCTGCGTGCGTAACAGAGACGCCCGGCAACGGACGTGGGAGCGGCCGCGGCCTTAGGTCTATATTTTACCTATGTTAAGTAAAATACAGATGAAACTAATTATTTGAAAACCGATGGATGGTAGCCCTAGGAGGTTACTCCGCGGAGTTTGTGCACATTCAGTGCGATACCGCTATTTGAGTTAATTTGCGATGACCGCCGCCGTACCACCGCTCCTTGGAAATGTAGGTAGGTACATACCCACGAAGTAGGTGCCTAATGAAGTTTGGGATCTGTT
This sequence comes from Nudaria mundana, assembly GCA_963556515.1. NCBI lineage: Eukaryota > Metazoa > Arthropoda > Insecta > Lepidoptera > Erebidae > Nudaria > Nudaria mundana. The sequence goes on from OY748294.1 coordinate 23,277,794, forward strand.
TAACTTGGACGGCTTACACATTACATACTTACATATAATCACACATCATATCGGAGGAGACGAGGAGCAGAGGAGACGAGCCTTGACTTTCGTTATAAAAAAAATGTCTTATTTGAGACTCCGACCAAACTTAACACGTCAAAACATAAAAAAGTACTCTAGAGTCTGTATGATCCAAATTACTATGGCCTGCCATTTAAAAAATAGGCGGGAAATATTATACAATACTTGAGACGTGATCAATCTCTATTGTTATAATTTTTTATCTGACTTTAATTTGTTTTCTACGTATTCGAAATGAAAAGTAGTGTGTTACTCGAGTGAAAACACATTTCTGCCTCGTCAAAAAATAGGAGGCTTTTATCCCTTGGTTAACAATCTACTATTAAATATGTCGTCTGGATCGATCTAGTTATGATAAAGCAGGCAAGTACATTCCTCTTGATCCTAGACGGGGTAAGGCAGAGGCATTTATTACGGCCACATTTCGCAAATACCTCTGTTAGTCACAAGTAAATAATAAGGCTCGAGGCTATTGCCGACTTCGAGCAGTTAGGTTAGGTTCCCTACATCTATAATATCTACTTTGTTATAATTTGCTTGAGTTTTGCGAATTATAAAATCTAGTGCCTCCTAGTGCCTCCCGGAAAGTTCGATACATCGATGGTTGGTTTTCTACTGGTACGTAATAGGTAAAGTAGTAGGTAATTTTATTTACAACTTACAAGCAGTGTCAAAATTTGAAGAATATGGTCGTTAGCTGAATATTCTTGTAGAAACGTTACAGGCAGGGTGCCGTCAGTGGCTGTGATCACAAAGCGTTACGGGATCCTAAACTAAATTATCTGGAGCGTGACAGCGCGCGCATTTTATGCCTCATGTTTTTCTGGCCGAGAATTAAAAACCAGCAATTTTTGTTGCATATTGTAGAAAGAAACCATTAAACATATCATAATAAATGAATGCTCTTTAAGTTAAGGGTGTTTATTTTCAAACTTTCTAACCACGAAATGATGTGTGCACGGTGTCTAACTATGCGGTATTTTTTATATCATTTTACTTTGATTTACATTAAGAGAAATTTTCGTAATGTTTATTACGTGCCTAATTTCAGTAATTTGTATGCAAATAAGCGTCTACTTATTTATTGTTCTAAGTAAGACATAATATATTATTCAGATATTTGTGCCATGTTAGGTGATTAATCGAACGGCACGGTATCCTGCCGCATCCTTGCTATAAATATCTATGTATCGTAAAAAAACATTTGAAGCAATCGATGATGAATTGATCTGTGGCCCAAACGAAGGCATACACAACACACTGCATAACTGAGGCATTGAGACGGTTTCATTTTAAGCTCACATTATTATTTTATAATGTAGGCTTAAATGTAGGTATGATTTTATGTTATTTTTTACACCCTATCAAGTAATTAAAGTAGGTATCTACCTAATTACATCCATCATATCGAATTTAATATCTCATAAGCTACCTAATTGATGTGATGACCTAAACAGACACTTTTTAAAAATATTTTAATCAATGCCTATTTTCTCGACTTAATTTTACCCTTTGATATTCTAACGGGTGACGCCATACATGCTGCTATCATTTTCAGACGGTGATCATCCCATTTTCTGGAAAACTTACAAAATATTTCCCCTATCACAGTGACTGCACGCACAGCCACAACATACACACAATCTGGATGGCACAGGCATGTTTTGCAGTCCTTTCTGCTCGTGTTTTGTCTGTGAACAGTTTGTGGCATAGAGCAAGGTAACATATATATGGACAGTGGTCTTTGCCTCTTTGCCCCAGCTTTCGACTTGAGACGGTATGGTCAAAGACGTTAGCCTGTTAATAATGGACGAAAAAACAACTGTTGACAATGACATTGAATGACATTGACAGCTATGGTAAAATTCATATTGAGGTTATTGATTTTCGTTCTACAACTTGCGAGAATTTGATTTATAACTAATGTGTTAAATATCAAGTTTTGAGTGTAACAAAACATCTTTAACCATGGCTTTTGCCTCATTGCGCTTCAGTGTTGGCAAAGTAGCACAAACCGTTTCATACACAACTTTAAAAAGATACGTAGCTTATAAAAGTGCTATTTCACTCGATACTTTGTATCCAAACAGTTCCCTCAAGCTTTCTACTCCTGCATTTGTAAGTAAAGAATCTATTTTATATAATTAATAAGATGTCTAATAGGGAGGGCATTGCCTGATGTATAGGTTTATAAAATTGTTTCAGACTCCAGATTCAAATGAAAAATTCAATGGATATATACCCGTGAACAAATTGGAAATAACCTTTAGTGCTAGCTCTGGACCTGGTGGTCAGAATGTTAATAAGGTTCGTATTTTGATAGTAGTTAAATTACCTTAAAAATGGAAACTGGTTCTTGGTGCAAGAACGCCCTGCATACATTAATAAATTGCAATTGACAAGTTACAGACAGATATACATCACGCATATATCCCGAAGAGGTACACAGAGGTGTATTACACACCCATACTTTTAGCTGCCAGTAATTTTGTTAGCAGAAAAGAAAAATATTTCAATCAAATTATTACGAGCATGAACTGGTTTGGAACTTTAAACTTACAAATTTTATACTTAATACAAAACATATTATGTTTCAGGTACACACAAAAGTAGACCTCAGATTTAAGCCGAGTGAGGCAGACTGGCTGCAAGCAGACGTTAAGCACAGATTATTAGAAATTGTACGTTCCATACATTAAAATCTAACCTCATTTAGTACTCCTGGCATTTAGAAAATAGTGTTTTTATTGTTACATTCTTTTCTCCCTTTTTAACCAACTTCCAAAAAAGAAGGAAGTTATCCAGATATCCAGAACCACATATCTTTTTTGAGTTTTCCCATTCTGGCAATAATAGGCCCCATTCTGGTAATTTGAAGTTGGTTTTTGTGTCAATGTTTGACTGTATAGTCTTGCAGATCTGGCAGTAAAAGTAAATTTTATTGTAGATTAGTGAATGGAAAAAAATACATTTCTGTTCACTGATGTAAGTAGATGCAATAGTCTTGACATTCTTAAGTGTTACTTGTGACCTACATCAATATAGATATTTTTGACGTTTTCATGTTTCTTCTTTGATGTTAGTAACTGTTTACCACTAGTGACTGCACCATAGTGCTACACTAATGTAGTCACTATCAATCACTTGTTGTACAATGTGTAATTGGTTTGTTAAATTCAAATTTAAAAGAATTTTATTATTTAGAATTTAATTTGGTTGTTTTCAGCAAAGCAACAAAATTTCCAAGGATGGCTATCTAATCATAAGGTCGGACGCCACACGATCACAGACGCTGAACCTGGCTGATTGCATGCAGAAGCTTAGGAACATGATCAGAGATGCCTCTGTCACCAAGAGAGCACCAGCTCCAGAAACTGTTGAGAGGATTAGACAAAGGTAGACTTGAAATACTATCTGTATTTTAATAAGTATTGTTTTTAGATTACATACACGGTAGATATACTTAAATAAAAAAAATTCTTAAAGTTTTGGCTCGGAAATATGAAATCATACTTTGAAAATGGCTACTTTGTATTAATGTAAGTTTGTTTTATTCCAGGCATTTGAAAGCAGCACGTTTGCGTGTAGCAGAGAAGCGAGCTGATTCTGTGAAGCGTGCCATGGGACAAGCGCCCAGGGATATCGATTTATGATTTTTTTATTAAATTGGGTATACATGTAATGGCTGAGTTGTAACTACATTTCAATTTGAGGAAACAATCGTTTTTTTTGCTTCTGGTATGGCTTTTGGTCTTTGTGCCAGTGTTGTGGAGCGCAGTGTTACCAGAAATAATTATCTAGAAATATTTAAAGTAAGGATACTACTTATTACAAATATTTCATCGATATATTAAAAAGAACATGTTTCTGTTTCCTCAAATTGGCTCAGCCTGTGGGATTGACTGTTAATAGTAGTTTATTTGTATTACAATAGTTCTTTTTATTTATTTTGTTTTATATTTTTTCCCTTTTAAAGTTACATGTCAAGTAATACTAATAATTTAAAACGAGATCTAACAATTACTTTATTAACTTAGTATAATTATAAATTCATGGATTGTTATAAACGCCTGATAAAATTGTGTGAGCAAATTTTGAACAAGCATATTGCTTGATTATTATCTACTATTTTATGATTTTTTCAAATACTAAATTAACAGTCAAACTGCATTCATACAAGATTTGAGCACTTGTATGAATGTTTCGTATGCCCAATTTAATAATAGCAAAAGTGCTATTAATAAAAAATAAGTAAAAACTAGGTAACAAGGAGTTTTTCGAGCTACTATGTCTCGTTTCTACATAGTTATTATAAAATCGTAGTTGGTTCACTTGGTTCAGCTTTCAAGCCAAAACGACTGAAGGAAATTTGGTCTCCGTACACAACTCCGTACAAGATCGGTTCAGCCGTTTTAGATCTAGACTAGGATAGCCCATGTGGGTATGTCTACCTATCTATATTTATTAAGGTCCATATTCACGATGAAACCATATGGTTTTCGCAACCATCATTTGTCAGAATTGACGGACCAATATCCCATTTTTGATGGTTGTCGAAACATTTTGGATTTCCAAATAGATTGAGATCCACAGACAACTATACTATGTAGTTATTAATATAATATTTACAAGGAACAGGAAAATAAAATTAAGAAAAACTATACTATCTAAAACTAAATACTAAAATAAATATGTAAAGCAGGGAGTTTTAGGCTGAGTGCCCATCATTACACAGGCAGCATTCCCGCGCTGAATTGATCACCAGTCTCTTCCCTCAGACGCTTGCTGAGTTCCGTGAAGAGCTGATGCGCACCGTGACCCCATGGACCTATTGTCTCGACACCAAATGCGACGAACTCATATTGAGTGCCGAGACTACTATATTTGCTTGCCTTTATTTGTTACTATGTACTTAGTTGAGATATATTTTGAGATCCACAGATAACTTTGTAAATTTATTTAATACATTTCGGATATAAGTCCGAGACGCCGAGACTTATTATAATTTCATTTGGCCGTTTTGGACATAACCCATTATATGTGTGCCCGTTGACGGCAATACGTGGGCCCCTATTACGTGGGACTAAAATTACTGGCAAATTGTGGGTGTGTAATGCACCTCTGCCTACCCCTGCGGGGATATAGGCATGAAATGTATTTCATTCAGAGTTTAAAGTGAATGAAATTTCGGGGAACTATCCTTTTTAGTCTATGATGAAGCTATGCACAATGTGTATTATCTATGGCCATGTGTTCCAAACGGTAGCACCGTCAATGGTACCATGTTTGGATGCATTACCATTTGGTTGAGGTGCAACCATCATTTCTGACAAATGATGGTTGCGAAAACCAAATGGTTTCGTCAGTGCCCAGCTTTATAATAGTAGATACCTACAATTTAGACAAATTCTGTTAAAATAATATTATTACACGCTTAGAGTTTGGACCGCTTTGTGTGGCGGTTCGTGTAGTATATGTAGTTGCCTATAGCTAAATTACTAATATAAAAAATCTTAAATATTAATAGAATCTAATCTAGAACATTCTACTTATCAAACTAAAATAGATTTTACTTAGCCATCGTTTTCTTGTTTCATTTTACGTAGGTTCCTATCCTAGTGTTCTTGATGATCCGCTGTACTCCTGATCTTCCCAGTGATGGATGAAATCTTAATTTAATTTATATCTATGTTCGTGCCAATACTTATGTGACCTATGTACAGACAGACAGACAGGCGAAAGCACAATGTTACTAGCAAAGATATTTATTTCTTAGAATGGTCTTCTTAGGTATAGTTTCACACTTTCCCATACCGACATATTTGAATGTACCTACACTGTATATTATGTGAAAATTCGCCGGGCGCGACTGGAAATACCTTCTGCGAGCGAGCCAGAGACGCCCAGCAACGGACGTGAGAGTGGTCGAGGCCTTAAGCCGCGGAATTAAAAAAAAAATTGCGTACGTACGTGTATGTAGCCCACGCCTATGTGAACGTCAAGCGTTACCATAACAACCAGTGATTGTAAACACAGAGTATTGTATTCTCTTTGGTAAACACAAATAACGATAACAAAAATTGTCACACAACGACCTGCACAAGTAAAAGAAGCAGAATTTAATTATTTATAGGAATACCTAATAACAACAATGTCTTACCGTGATTTGAGAAGTGAGTACCTTTCTTCCTTATATATTCGGATTCAAACTTATCCCCTGTACCTACCTACCAACGCCTATTTTTCGACCTAGCTACTAAGAACTAAGATAGGTACTTTCTTACCCTATAAAAAGTAAATCCCTTAGGATGTTGACAGGATATTTAATTAGCTATTTTATTATACACCGACAGCGAATAGTTTTGTTCTATGTATGGGCGTCCGTAATATTAGGTTCGCTAGATTGACGGCCCGGATGATGGAAAGCCGTGGCAACATCTGGCGATAGTGGGTGACTGTCATAGTACCTAATACTATTGAACCTAATACTATTGATTAATACAACTTGACTAGTGATGTGCCTCTTCACACTCCGCAAGAAGCAGGGCGTTCTAGGCCACTACCGTTTGGCAGAGGAACGAACATTTTAAAACGTAGGTACGTTCCCAGGTAGTAGGAATAATAGGCTTACCTCCTTTACGTGGGACTAACAAAGTTACTGACGGTAAGTGGGTATAGGTAACTATAAACTTCAGCCTACGACTTCAGGGAAACAGGCGTAGTTATATGTGTGTTTTATTGATATTAGATTTCAGTGAAGCGATGCGGGTACTCGGTTTTCCAAAGCCTATATCTTTGGAGAGCTTCAGAATCCCGAACTGGGAGTTGATGGAGGAGTGTCTTCGGTGGCTGGCGGCCAGGGTGGAGCCTGACGCCGAGTTGGCTGGAGGTGCTGGGACAAAAGACTCGGTGGAACAAAGGGTCGCTTTAGTCACGCATGCTATAACTCTTTTTGTAAGTTACCTATTAAGTCCAGTGTGGATTTTTCTATTTGTGCTAGGACCCTGTCTGCCTTGCCTCTACTTGGTGCTCCTGCTGACAGAAGGGCGAGGCTCTGGCAAGAGCACTCATTGCTCAGAAACGGTAATTTCTGGACTCGCCCTATATGTAGATACATACGAAATAGTGACTGGCAAAATGTGTATGTACCTAACATTCGTTACGCCTTCGAAGTCCTCAGTCTTCCCTTTTGTGGATAAAGACGGGATTGATTTTGCCAGATGTAAAACTACTTGTTCCTCGATGTGTTTAGAACAAGTGACCAATTACCTATGTAGGTTTTGAGACAACTTTTAGGATGTCAAAAAGTCTAAATAAAAGTTAGGTGTAGTTAAGAGTTTATAGAACCGTTCCAACATTCAGAGATTTTTGTTAACTGGAACTATTTATCTACTATCTCGGCTACCTATGATCTCCTACAGATCTCTGTTTATCATTCCGAGTATGCGCTGGAGTCTCTCCATTTCACACTGACTGAATCTGAGCATAATGATGACCAGAGATCAGCACTATGAACTTTATGAAGTTACTGTCCATGTCCAGCACTCTCGGGCGAATATCAAGCTGAATGGCAAGAGGATTTACGGCGCGGATGGATGGGCAGTCCGAGAGCTGATGAAGGTGGCCACCCTACTGCGGTCGGCCCTGGAAACACCCGCTAATGATGACCAGCAACAAGAGACTACGCTTAGCTATGATTTTAGCAACAGGGTGAGTCTTAGTAATGATTAAAACTGATTGAAATCCGTTTCGTGGTACCTAAATATCTTGGACAGTATTTTTACGTGCGTTTTATTTATTTCTTACACAATAGTTACTATTTGTCGTTGGTACCAGTTTGTCATAAGTGTGTGAATTATAAAGCTCTGACCTGTCTTTGGTATGTCTACACAGGTGATTTTTATTGTGGCTGTCTTTGCTTTTTTCAATTCGTTCCAGTTGGGTGATATTAGACAAGCAAGAACCCTAGCCACGGACATCACCGCGCAAGGTGCGTTCCTTTACGACCTACTGGCGAAGGAGCCAGATAATAAGGTATGACGCGGTCACAAGTTTTTTCTCCAAAAGTAAGTAAGTTACCAAAAAGACTAAGTAGAATGGATTGACAGGAGCACCGTGAACAAGCCCTGGCTCGACCTCTTGACATGTCTGCGATGGAGGCCACCCTCCGCCGGGCCTTAGACGTGGTCTCCGCCAAGGTGATCGGCGCCAAGGAGCAGATAGACAACGTGGCCGCCAGCGAGGCAGCACTCGACGCCAAACTAGAGAGGAAGAAGGCCGAACTGCTCAGGGCTGAGAAGAGACTTCATACTGTGCAGAAGATCAAGTGAGTGCGGGCCTGGAAAGATATTACCGCGATTGTTTGAATCTAATTCCCATTCGTTTTTGCTATTTATATTATGGAATTACTGGCTGTTTTTTAAAAGGATACATAGGAGGCTTCACAAGACCTTAGAGGCCCAAGCCTACCTCACCAGCAAGTGCCAGTCAGCAATTGCAAATATAAAAGTACCTCCTTAGCAGCTAAAGGATCGCCTGACTGTTTCTTATAACCTTCATCACCAGACCAGCTTACCAAGGTGAGCTAACGGCGCTGGAGTCTGAGATCGAGCAGCTGTGGGATCAGTATGTGCTGCGGTACCGTTGTGTGGAGGCCCTCAAGCATCAGCTCAGCATGTTGGAGACGGCTCAAGCTGAGGTAAATATATATATACAGGTGAATTTTTGAAAAGGGCTTTGATGGCCAAATCCGAAACTATAAGGAATAGCGAAAAATGCTCAAAGGAGTCAGGAGCCCGATTTTGATGAAACTTAAAACCTCATCATTAGATTTTTGAAAAACCAATAATCCTAGCTGGGAATCGAACCTATTTATTTAAAAAAAAAACACACCCTAGGTATATTATTACACCATACGAGAGTCTGTACGAGTACTGTTGCTATTAAGGATCTTATTCTGGGAGGTAATGATATACGGCAAATTTAGACATTGTGCTTCCATTTTTACAATTTAAATATGTAGGGTACGTATTTTCTTCAGGCAGCTGAGGAGCAGCAAGCAGCCATCATGCAGCTCATCCATAAATATGAAGCTGAAGATGTTCTCGGCAAATTAAGCGATTCTGGTGAATACGAAACTTTTACTCTATTATATCCTTCACTCAACCCTGGAGTTATTTGGAGTACCTATATTAACTGAACTTTGGCTCCAGTAACTGAATCTTCGCTGGTCCTAAGTGAGTGTAAGAACCTCGTCTGTTGATCGGCACGTGCACCACGCAGGTTGACTTCGGTCTCTAAGATCTTGGTGTATGCATTCACAATGCTCAGAATGGCAATATAATTATGTATAGCTACAGAGGAGGTGGATTCGAGTGATGACGACAGAGACTTGAGCGAGGTGAAGGCGCGACCCGCTACCAGACCCAAGACCAGACTCAGGATCAAAACTGCCGGTAAGTAGCCTGCCATCTACTTACATAATATAGACTGGACTGGATCCAGTGGTATAGCGAGGGCTTTTCATGACAGAGGCTTATGTCCAGCATTAGGCTGGAGTTGTGGTTGATGATGATGAAATAATAGATTTAATGTCTGAAACATGCAATTTTGTTCGTGTCTGTTTGCTTCTTTTTGCTGCTTTTGTTCGCGCATTACGTAAAACTAATGTGTTGAATCCCCTGGGAGTATTTGGATTTTTTTTTCAACATCGAGCTCCTAATAAAGTATGATCCCTGGAGGATTTATTTATGAAGCCGACGCGACCAGATCAGTGGTATCAGTGGACGGACGACTCCCCCACTCATGGGTATCCCCTCCCATTATTTATTCATGAACTTATATTTGCTGACACAAAGTTTAAAATAGTAGACTAAACTGAACTATAACTATAGTCCGGCAAGCTCGTGCGCGACCGTCCTGCGGGGTGACAGACGGTGGCGGGGACGAGGTACTAAAGATGTCAGCGGGTAGCGGGTGGTGAGCGGGGAAGGGAAACGCGTGCATCTGCGCGTCAAATACGGCAGTCTCGGCCGCGCAGTCGAAGCGGCAACACGTGCTTGATATTCCGTACTACTTTGAGTTCGACGCACACGAGATTAAGATCTCAGGATGAGTAAGGCTATCTCAAGACAAGTAAAGGAAGTTGTACATAAAGTGTACCAATTTTTTGTAAGGCGAAAAAATTACCGAACATCGGCCGAATACGCAAACGACATTAATTTAGCAAAAACTGTTGCTGAAGCCACAGGTTTGTCTGATACCAGCGTTAAAAAAATTATAAAAGAAGCTAGAATCATGGAAGCACAAGGCAGCACAGCGACTTTCAATTCACCACGGAAAAACCGTTTTCCTAAAAAAAGGATTGAAATCGACAATTTTACGGAAGGTGTCTTACGAAGAAAAATTACACAATGGTATACTGTCAAAAAATGTATGAAAAAGTTGAATGCGGAATTGAAACAAGACAATAATATACTTCATTGCTCACGTGAATACTTGAGACGGACAATACATAGGCTTGGTTTCAAATATTTAACATGTCAGTCACAGAGGAAGCTATTAATTGAACGTCACGACATAATGCGCCTGCGGTGGCATTACATCAGATACATTAAAAAATACCGCGGAGAGGGTAAGTCCATAATTTTCCTAGATGAAACCTACGTGAATAAAAATCACGTGACACAAAAAGTGTGCAATCTAACTTTTGTCAGCCTTCGCTGCCACCGCTGCGTTACCCAAATGGAACACTGGCTCACAAAGCCCAAGAGAAAGCGGATATGCTCGCAGACCTCTTTGCGGCTAATTCCCGGGTCGACGACCGTGGCCTGCAGCCCCCCGCCATCGCCAACTGTGGCCACACAATGCCTGATATTGTTATCAGGCAATGTGATGTACGGGCAGTGCTGCGGTCACTCGACACGCGGAAAGCCAGTGGCCCTGACGGCATTCCGGCGGTGGTGCTACGAAAATGTGCAGCTGAGTTGTCTCCAGTATTAACGCGTCTGTACCGCCTGTCATACTCTTCAGGGCTCATGCCGGAGGTCTGGAAGGAGGCGAACGTACAACCGATCCCCAAGAAAGGGGATCGGTCCGATCCAGGCAACTATCGACCCATAGCTGTCACCTTAGTCATTTGCAAGGTGCTTGAGCTCCTTATAAATAAGCAGCTCATGCAATTCCTAGAGGATCACTCGCTAATCAATGATCGACAATACGGCTTCAGGCCAAAGCGATCAACGGGTGATCTTCTGGCATTCGTAACGCATGTCTGGGGTGGGGCTATGGAAAGGCACGGCGAGTCCTTGGCTATTAGCCTGGACATAGCCAAAGCCTTCGATAGGGTCTGGCATGCTTCGCTCCTTTCCAAGCTTCCGGCATATGGTCTACCTCCTCAACTGTGCAGCTGGATTGCCAGCTTTTTAAACGAGCGCCGAGTGCGGGTCCTCTGCGATGGCCAGGCTTCTCGCTTCTTGCAAGTGAATGCCGGGGTACCGCAGGGGTCCGTACTATCACCAACTCTCTTTCTTCTGCATATCAATGATATGCTATCCCTCGGGAACATTCATTGCTATGCAGATGACAGCACACTGCACGGGAGTTACTCGGTTCGTCCGACGGCGGGGCGATCTGAGATTGAGGAGGAGAGACGACGACTCGTGGCTGATCTCGACCGTAACCTCGACAGTATCTCTCAATGGGGTACCGAGAACCTGGCACGCAAAACACAGGCGTGTGCATTTACTGCGAAGAAATCCCCTTTCCTTCCCCTACCCTCTCTTCAGAATGCATTATTACCAATGAAGGACAACCTTGATATCCTTGGCATAGACGTTCGTCGAGAGCTCAATAATAAAAACTACATCGAAAGATGTATAGGGCTAGCTTCGCGGAAACTAGGAATACTGAATAAGGTAAAGAGATTCTTTACACCGGACCAGAGGTGTCTGCTGTACAAGACGCAGATTAGACCCTGCGTCGAATACTGCTCTCACCTCTGGGACGGCTCCGCGAAGTATCTGCTGGACGCTCTCGACGCTATGCAGCGACGGGCTATCCGTATTATATGTAGATTGTCCGGAGGTAACGGGAAGCCTTGAGCCGCTAGTTCAGCGCCGAACAATAGCTTCCTTGGCCGCATTCTACCGTATTTACCACGGCGAGTGTTCTGAAGAGCTCTTCAATCTGATCCCACCCTCTTCCTTCCGATCCCGAACAAACTCGTGCCGGGCAGAGATGCCACCCCCACACAGTGGATAGCATGTTCGCGAGAACCGCACGTTTTAAACGTTCGTTTCTCTGCCGAACGATAGTGGCCTGGAACGCCCTGCCTGTGCACGTGTTTCCTCCCACATATAATCCTGGGTTCTTTAAGCGGAGCGTGAAGAGGCACATCAGTAGGTCGTCAAGTTGAGGGCCACTCTCAATAGTAATGTGTGCTGTGAGAGTGGCCCACAATCGCTAGACGTCGTCACGACTTACCACCAGGCGGGCGGCGTCAATTTGGCGAACCAAATATAAAAAAAAAAAAAAAAAAAAAAAAAGCTGGCAGTCTAATACAGAACGCGGGGCTATGCAAAACATCGGTAAAGGACCTCGTATTGTAATTGTACACGCTGGCAGTCGCAATGGCTTTGTACCTAATTCTTTATTGATGTTCAAATCGCATTCCAAGACCGGTGATTATCATGACATGAATGCCACAAATTTTTGAAAGTGGATCGATGAAAAACTGTTACCAAACATTCCTCCGAATTCTGTTATTGTAATGGACAACGCCGCTTACCATAGCACTCAGATCGATAAAAAACCTACAATGAGTACCCTGAAAAGCGAAATGCAGCAATGGTTAGAACGGCGAGGTGTTCAGTATGATAGCGCTATGCGTAAATGTGATCTAATGAAAATAATTAATGAGCAAAACAAGGAGAAACAGTACAAAATTGATGAAATATTAAAGGAAAATGGACATATCGTGCTTCGCTTACCCCCATACCATCCGGATTTAAATCCAATTGAACTCGTGTGGGGGTACGTAAAACGCGAGCCCGCAAGGACTTCCCTTGATTCGAACTTAGATAAAAAGTTAAAAGATTTAGAATTGCTTTTTTCTAATTATTCGGTTGAACAGTGGCGCGATTGTCATAATCATGTCATAAAAAACGAGGACGAATATTATAATTCAGATCGAGTATTTGACGATGAAATGGACAGGTACGTTATTGTTTATTAACATAATCGATTATTATTGCTTTAACTTGGCAGAGTGCTCAAGCTATAATCTCGGAATCATGTCATTGTACGTGAAGTTGTTTATTATTTCTATAGCACATTTTTGTCTTATTAGATTCGTAATTCAACTGGGTGAAAACGACGATGATGATGACGACGAAAGTTATGAAGAAGATCAAACAGAGAGTGAACATGAAAGTGATATGGAAATTGATTTATAATAAAACAATATATCATAATTTTAGTTTTCCTAATAATTTGTCCTCAAGCATAATAAAAAAATATAAACAATAAAAGTAGTTCTATCTTTTTATTTACTACTATATTACTTCACAAGAAAATGGATAATCTACCTGAGTTTCTTGCTGGTATCTTCTCAGGAGAACCAACTTACCGACCCAGCGAAAGAATCATTTTCAAATGGTTATTTATGTAATTAATTTAGTATTTTTATAATAGTGCTTGACATAAAATTGTAAAATTTTGACATTCACATGTGCTCTTTATGTGCCTAAACTGAATAAATGAAATTGATTCTTTGATTCTTTGATTCTTGAGTTCAACTTATCGCAAGATTTATCCTGGCACACTTCTATTCGTGTGTAGCCGTGTGCTAGAATGACGCGCTACCTCGTCCCCGCCACCGTCTGTCACCCCGCGGGACGGTCGCGCACGAAATTGCCGGACTATAGTTCACAGATTTGACTTACGAATATTATTTTTGATTTTAAAGTTTTGTTTGTAACAGGTTCAGCGTGTTCTATGTCACATAGGTCTCCCCCAGCTCTTTCTATAAATCCCTATTGTGTGTAATTCTGCTCCATAAGTGTCCTGCTACTTTGGTGAAGGTGATCATCTGCGAGGTGTCCCGCTCTTCTCATTGTACTTTTTCTTGTTGTCCCTACAGTTGCTTGCTCGCCCGAGCAAGCAACTGTAGGGACACCTAGTTTAGTATACTAATACTATGTTTATGTTACCGGGATCGCGGGATATAGCGGGTCCGGGTGTGGAGTCCCGCCGCGCGTTCGGCAACATGGCGGCGGGCGGGGCGGGGGCGGGGGCGGGGGCGCGGGACTCGCTCGACATCAGGGACGAGGACGACTCGCACTCCGACTCGGACTTCTCCGATAAACAGCTCTACGGTGAGTTGCATAATATTTAGTACAACTAAGCGTGAAATTTAGGTAATAACTTTAAGATACCTTATTGCCTCCTTCCGACACTTCGGTTGCATTGCAGCGGCTCTAGTCTACTCTCATAATCATAAAAGGTGAAAAATTTGCTATCACTAACTCATTATACTTACTGGCTTAAAAAAAGGTTTGTCGAATAGGTTAGTCGCTTTCGCCATGCACAGTGTTTATAAAAAGGGAGGTAAAATGCATGGAATATTAAGCGGATGTTATTCGAATCTCGCCTGAAAAAGAAACTTATATCATCAGTCACCAACATCTATCTGCCAGTGTAAGTCCCGTTAAGCTCAGTCCAGACATTTCGCCGGGCGCCACTGGACGCCGGACGCCACTGGAAATACGTTCTGCTTGTAACCAGAGACGCCCGGCAACGGACGTTAGAGCGGCCGCGGCCTTGGTCGCGGAACTAATAAAAAAAAAAAAAGAAAAAAAAAAATCCAGACATTTTAGAGAATAGACTGACCGACGGAGAAACAGTGAGATTTTGATTTTTTGGTCTACATTTTATGTGTAAAGATGTAAGTATACAGTAAGTTGTATGTTTGTCCATTGTCCATGGCTACAGGCGGCGGCAGCGAGGACGCGTCCCGCTGGTCGCGCGCCCGCCCGCGCCCCGCCACGCGCACGCTGCCAGCCGACGATGACGACTTCAATGATCTCATCGAAGGTACTGGCTAATAACAATATTTTACTAGCACATTATTACTATTGCTTAGACAAATAAAATACTTGAACTGGAACTGTGAATTCTCTCTTAAAATTCTAAAAAAAATTATGTGACATGTTTTGAAGATATCCCATAGCTACTAGGAAATGAGCCGTTGTTACAGGATATAAGCCACAGTCGAGATTGCTTAAATCACTAAATCGTTTAAGAATCAGCTAGTTATGAGATGATTTTAGTTCATTGACTCAAACACAGCTCAAATACTTACATGATTACTCTCTGTGGTTTATCTGAAAATTGCCTGCAAATCTTATCGAACTTATTGCAAGTCTTGTAGTTTCTTTAACATAGATATCAGAGTCTCTAGGTTCCAGTATCGTCGCTCATCAGAATGTATAATAAAAACCCTGGCAATATGCAGGTGTGGAGAGCGGTGAAGCTGGCGATTCTCTTGGAAGTTCTTCAGAGAGCGAGCTGAGGCTCACCAGCGCCAGGCCGAACGCCGCCCCGGGCAGGGTCTCCGCTCTTAGTGACAATGAGTTCTAGACTTTGTATTGACCTTGATTTTATATCATTAAATGATTAAATAAAGTAGTATTCAATTTTTTTTTCATTGTTTAGTAGTCCTTTTAGTTTTACAGATATGGTTAACGGGCTTTTGGAAATACGACCACGGATAAAAATATATGAGTTTTGACTAAATTTTGATGCTGCTAATTTTAAAATTGCCTAAATTCAGAGGCTCTTTCTTATCTTGGCTGTACCTCAACCATTGAATCAGCTTTTCAGACATATAAAACGAGGGACAGTCGTCTGTGGCGCAAAGAAACAATATATCATAGTATAATATTTATTTCTCTCATCATCAAAGCATTTTCTATAATAAATAACCAGACATGAGTCACTCAGTTGTAGTCCTCATTTACAAAACATACTCCACCGTAGAAGAAACATTTACAATGTACAACATGTAAAAAATATATTTACATCATTAATAAGTATAATCTTTACAGTCTCTAAGTAATAGTATAATGTATAAACATATTCCTAATTAAAAATACTTACTAAAAGAAGTTAAAAGAGTAATGCTTAAATTGTATAATGGACCGATGACTAAAAGTAATCAAAAATTTTAAAATCTATCAATCTTAAGATTAGCTTAAATGGAAATTAAAGAACTTGTTGCATTTATGAATAAAATTGAGCAAAATTTTGATGTCAATATTTTCACCAATCGTATGAACGCAATTTGGCACCATTTAGGTAGAGGTACATTGGACTTTCCATTTGATAATGTACATCGTACTTGCGAATATAACGTCTAAGTTAGTTATAGTAAAAGTAGATAAATTTACTGTTTAAGATACAAGGAAAAACTACGGAGTCTATCAAAAGATAAAAAAATAGTAAAATTTAGATGAATTTAAACTTTCATATAGGTGCAGGTCGCGAGGCGTAAGCGGAGCTTTGCATTTGAGTGAGTCACCGCGAAAAGTAGAGTAAAAACTTTTTGTAGAGGTCGCATATACTCACACAAATGCAAAGCTCCGCTTACGCCTCGCGAACTGTATCCGAGACGATGATACACTTCTTATAATTATTATTCCTTTTGAAGTTATAAGAGATATGACTGTAGTAAATTCTCTTGAAGATATTAATAATGTATGTACAAGATTCAAAGACAGTAAACAGGTGACAAATATTTGCATCAACGTAACGCTATTAACACTAAATGAATAAAGCTTAACATAGAGTATAACACAGATATTTGACGATACGAAGTTTTCTTTACAATTTTTGTTAGTATTAGTTAGTTGATGATTATAACATTACATACGTAAAATACACGTCAAAAATTGAAACAGCGATCGACTTCAAATTACCGAAATGGGACCAAATAACTGTCGGAATGGGACCAAATTGAAATGGGACCAAATAACTGTCGGAATGGGACCAAATAACTGTCGGAATGGGACCAAATAACTGTCGGAATGGGACCAAATAACTGTCGGAATGGGACCAAATTGAAATGTGACCAAATAACTGTCGGAATGGGACCAAATTGAAATGGGACCAAATAACTGTCGGAATGGGACCAAATTTAAATGGGACCAAATAACTGTCGGAATGGGACCAAATTGAAATGGGACCACTTGGGAAGTACTAGCTTTCAATTAATTTTCAAAATCGGTTAACCCAATCCAATGATAACAAACATAAAAAGAAGACTCGAATTGAGAACCTCATCCATTTTTGGAAGTCAGTTGAAAATGTTATTAATGTTTATAAATACCAGAATAAAGTTTCCAACTTGTAATTTGTGAAATTCAATTCAATCAAGGATAATAATATGACGTATATTTTTAACGATAACAAATGATTATAATATTAAAAGTGTTATTAAGGATGATTTCAAAAACACTATGTATTAATATCATAATTTTTTATTTAGAAACATATTTTGCAAGAGATGTGCTAGTTAATGTTATAGCATCTATATCTTAGTCTAGTAAAATCTAGTATAATGTACATTTTAACATAAATGATTTATGCTACATTGTTAAGTTTGGTAGATAAGCTTAAAATGTTAGTTCACTTAAAAATAATATAACGTAAACTTAGATTGATTTGTAATTAATGAACTTAATGTGTTTCTTAGAATTAGATATGAAGAACTATATTTAGACAAATAAGGACTTTGTCTGAAGAAGTTAACTATCTGAATCTGAAGAATGGTGATGAAAAAAGTATCTTAATAATATACTTGTCGAACATATAATATTTGTAAGTAGTAAGATGGTGGGATGGTAGTTTATAGATCGTGATGTGATTGGCTGGTATCACTGGTAGCTGAGGTGGAGGCTAAGGATTCGTGTTGTTCAGCTGCATTTCGACTCTCGTCACACACCGCTATGAACTGCTCTGCGTAGGCCCTGGAAAGTGATCATTAGTTTTATTATCCCTACTGTATAAGAAAAACATTACTTTGTCACGGTAGACATCTCTAAGCGACTGAATGCAACATAATGGACCCATGTATTATTTTGTTGTCGAGTTTCCGATATTTCGATACTATTAGAAGCGCCATGGTCACGGAGGAACTGGTACATATCCCGAATATATTTCCAAAGTTTATAATAATAACGACCATGGCAGTTTAAATAACTATATAATGGGCCTAGTTTGTTACCCTGTTCAATACCTTACAACAAAGGTAAGAGCACTTCTTGACATTCTTTATTAATCTTTGCTTCTTGTGATAACTAGCTGCCTAGATTGTATGGAAATCGCCATGTTGGTTAAGTTTTCAAACTTGAAACAGTCTCAAACGCTTATACAAATCAAGAAAGATCAAGCGTGGGCATAGAGAATTCTATAGACTAGTTCTTCAATTTGAATCATTTAGTCTTTCAAGGCGGTAAATTATATATATCAAGCAAATCTTAGTTACTTACACCCGTATCCACGAACGACACTGGGGCGCGCAAACGCTATGCGCTGTTAAAACGTATTAATTTTTTAGCGCATAGCGTCCGTGCGCCTCATAGTGTCGTTTGTGAATACGGGTGTTAGTGTCATGAGCACCTCATGAGCAAACCATTCCCTTGCCAACATCTTGCGAATATATACGGAGCTCTTTGCAGATTTGCTAGAGATTGCTCTGTGGTTTGATCGTCCACTAGCGCTTTTGCGAAATTTGTAACAAAAATAGGTAGCATTAGTAGGAAAATTTAGTCCAAGTATTTTAAGGTTTATAAGGTTTCCAGTGTTATGGGAAATCGAGACGTGACTCCGGGACAAGACCCCTTAATGACCTCAACTGTAACTTGCAGCAACATCGAATGCAACCCCTCGAAGGCATTGGTCTTAATATTTAGACTTACAAAAACTAGTTTCGTTTGCGTTTTAAAGTTTGTTACCTGTCGAGTCCCGTGTAGGTCCTCTTGAGTTCAGCATCGGTGATGTGTTCTCTGTCCGCTCGCCTCTTGCGGTGGATACGTTCCAGCGAGCGCGCCAGCTGCGTGTCTCCTCGTTCTCTCGGCTCCCGGCGACGTCGCTCCGTAGCTGCCCGCGGAGATCGACGCCGGCGCATACGCTGATATACATAACACATTTTTTAATACTTCATATTTTTTAAACTTCATTCTATACGAATATTGGATATAAAGAGGTGCCACCGACATCTTAGGGTCTTAAGTAAACCTCACCTACAAGACGTGGTACACCTGCCGATCAACATGCACGGACGTAAGCTAAGTACTTGTTTTTAGGATGCAAAATTATTGAAGCAGTATGATGTTCCCCTGAAAAGACGCTAATCCAGGACGCCAGGGCTGGATAAGACGGACAGCAAAGAAATATGTCGCAAGGGAGTGTCTCTAATTTACCGAATCGTTGTAATTTCGTTTGTTTCTGGTTATTACCAAAATAAAACAGAAAGACAGGAATTGTGACGAAGTCCTTGTTCATCACCTCGCCAGCTATTGTCGACTTAAGTCCACAGGTAAAGTATAAGATAGAGTACTCACACCATCATGTAGAGGGTAGTATAAAGGCGCGTAGTGTGTGGGCGGCGGCAGCGGCAGCGTCGCGTACCGTGGTGGCGGCATCACCATGCAGGCGGTCGGCACTCGACCCAGCTGTAAGCAATACAAACACACCGCGTAAATATACATACAGCCATGAGACCGCGGAGCGGCGCGGCGTACCGGGAACATACGCCCTCGGAAGGATAACCCGAGGACGTTGGCAGACCTTGTCGGGTTTTGTTTGTGAGGGTGAGGTGTGTGCTTGCAGGTAACAAGTGAATATCAAAATATATATTTGAAAGTCGAGTAGGTATTTATTATATCTTTAGAGATGTAGCTCAAAACTGATAATGTAGAACGTAGTGCTACAAGTATGTCAGCTGTTGAACCCAGTGACACAGTGAGACAGACGAACTGCTGAATTATTCACAACATGGTGTCTACTAAACACTTCACGTACAACAAACTGAGCGACTGATCTTATTGTTATAAACATTATATACGCATATTTTATCATTTGTATTGAAGTTTAACACAAATTCCTACTTATACTTACACCTGAATTTCTCTAAAAGGTATTAAGTATGCACACACACAAACTATTGTATTACTACGACGACGACATGAAGTTTCTTGCGAAAAGGACTATTAAGCTTATTACGCCTCTACTAGCCCTTCAGGGAAACAAGCGTGATGGAAGCGGAGCTGAGGCACGTCACTAGTATAACTAATCTAATCGTAAACCAGATATTACAAGCGTACGAGCAACTCGGATTAGCAACTCTGCGTGTTTCATCAACAAGTTGCAGGCCTTTGTTTCTTAGTCTCGGTATATTAACAATGCCTTCTTTATACATATTTGAAGTAGCTATGTTTGTTAAAAGTAACATTCATTTGTTTGATAAGTTGAAAAGCTCCCGGCACCAACACAAAATTCGTTTCAGGTCACATAAGAAAGCAGTCTATGACAAGAGTTTTTTGGCAATGGCTCCAAGGGTATACAATAAGTTGCCAGTGTCTGTTCTGGAAATTGGAGATTTGAACCGTTTTAAAATAGAACTGCTAGTTTTTTTGAAAAGGAAGGCATATTATTCGGTGCGGGATTATTTAATTTATGCTTTTTAGAACATTTAATTTTTCCTTGACATTTTATATCTACACCTATAATTATTGACATTTATTTTTGTGGTTTGATATCATTTTTGAAACGTTCACTGACATTTTATAACTATAGACATTTGTAATTCAATTTATTTTGTAATTTTGACATTTTTCTAATTTATTCTAATATGTAGGTAAGTATATGACATTATTTTATCGTCCCATAAATATTGCGTGCTCGGTGAGGCAGAGCACAGCGGAGGTGGATTCCTGTATCATCTAGGAAAACTTTGTAATAATTTACCTGTGTTCAGCATTAAATAAATGAATAAATGAAAGTGCCGCATACGTAATTTATAGGTATTTAGGTAACATGTATTAAAGTATATTAGTGTGTCTAACACTAAACTACTTTTTATCATTTATTAAAACTAAGAGAATCATTACCTATTTAAAATGATTTCTTGCACTGATACTCTCGTTTATCGATGGCTTAAAGGTTTTTAGGGTTTTACCCAAAGGTTAAAACGGAACCCTATTAAGGCTTTAGATAGACTTTCCGTCCGTCCTTCTGTCTCCAGCCTGTATCTCGTGAACCGTGATAGACAGACAGTTGAGATTTTTACAGATGATGGCAGAGTAGAATAAATATTTAAGGTATTTCCCATACAACCGCCCGATACCTCCTTGGAGGACCCTCTAAGGTTTTATAGATATTGGTACGTAACCCTTCGTCCGCGAGTCCGACTCGCACTTGGTATGTTTTTAAAAGTGTTTGATGAGTAAGTACCAGATAACTACAGGCACATATTAACTCAATTTTTGTTGTGATTTTGGCATTTTAGTGCGATCTACCTATGTGCTTAATGTTTGTCGTGTCAATACGACCCGGAAACAGAACTCGGGACCACAGAGGCAGCAGCGTTCAACCCATCACACCACCGAGGCAGTCAATAGAAAGGAAAATTTAATTGGAAAAAGCTAGGTTGAGCTTAGTGGCGGGAAAGTCAGGCTATTAGTGATGGCAACCTGATTAACTTTACTACCAATACTAATGCTTTTGTTACAATAATATAAAAGGTTATTAAAGTTCTAAACGCGTAAAGATGTTGTCTAAAAGGCGACCGCAGGTGGAATGTGGGCGGCCTCAGAATAGTTTGCGGTTGTAAAATAATGCGTGTAAACTTTTACTTGAGACTGTTGCGCTGATTTGGGAAGGTTTGACTCTCTGATGGTTCCTATTCTAGGACACCAGTCCGAGATGTCAGTCAGTTTTCAATGCTGTTTTTGCCATTAAAGAATATTTAATAAGTTTTACTGAAATGTGGTGGAATATTAATTCGGACAGTCAATAACTGCTGAAGTGGCGTAGTCGGTAGAGTATCTGCTTTCGACACCGGAGTCTCGGGTTCGATTCCCGGTCGGGACAAATTATGTGTGATGACACATACGTTTGTACCGAAGTTTGGATGTTTCCTATGTATAATATGTAAGTATTTACAACAAAAAAAATATAAGTATTAATCTAGTACTCATATCACAAGCTCTACTTAGTTTGAGACTAGATGGCGTTGTGTGAATTGTCCAAACATATTTATTTAATAAGTTTTTTTTTAATTTGGCTACACCAGTAAAAAGTAATAGTTTGAATAGGTTGAATCCGTTCAATCAAATGGCAAAATTTGATTGAACATTTTGTTTTACAAGTAAATTAATTTAATTAAACGATTGCCAAAGGTCTTCAAATAGTTAACTTTTACCTTGACATTTTAATGTATGTGTACAGTTCGCAACTTCAGTTCTAGGTGAATATTTTTAATATCTATAAGTACTTTAAGATTATAGTCTTCTTGTCTCTCAGCTTTATGTTACACCAGCTGATTCGTACGGCTTTTTCCTTATAGGTACACATTATCGATATAAAAATAACATCAACTACATATCTGTCAATAAAGAAACCCCGAAAAACATGAATTCACCAGACAATAGCAATGTATTCCCGCTCCATAAATTAAAAACAAATAAAAACTTTTTGTCGTCGATCATAAATTGAAGACAAAAGCAATTGCTTTTGTGTTCAACTGTACGTTTAATATTAACTTCTGACCTGCGATTAGGCAATAGTTAGCTATTCGTTTATGGTCATCTTCACCTCAAAGTTAAACTAGTGGGAACAACAGTACGTTACAAGGTCTATAAAATCAGTGAGTTATATGATGTAGACACTAATAGAGGTTAGAGTTTATATTCAGAAAAAATAATTGCTTTCAATAATCATACAAAGATGTGTGGGAAAATTCCTTCGCATTATTATTGCCGAATGGATTGCCGACGGGAAATGTATTTAAAATATCTAGTTAGTAACTTTGCTACGTGGAGTGGACATTTGTTACATCACATGCACAATTTTTTTGGACATTCTCACACAACGTCATCTAGCCCAAACTAAGCTATAAGCTTGTACTATGGGATTTAAAAACTGATAAACATACTTATATATTTTAAATATATACATAATATACATAAAAAGCACCCAAACCCCTAAACAAACATTTGTGGATCACACAGATATTTGATTCGACCCGGGAATCGAACCCGAGACTCAGGAGTCGAAATCCGATGCACTACCGACCACGCCACCCGACGTCTTTATTCCCGAAGGGGTAGACATGAGTTTATTACTAACTACCACATTTAACCAATCACTTTATTGAGTGTGTTGCTGTTGCCGGTCACTATGGGCTCTCGTCTTTGAATAGGTAAGTGCACCGTGTTTTTAGGGCTCTAGGGATGTGGATAGAAAGCCTTGGCACCTCTAAAAAAGGTAAATTTATTGACAAATCATAAATAAAATATTAGTATATTCATTAGTACCTATTCTTTGATGTACGAGCATTAAGTAAGCCATTATACATATAGCCGGGAGGTAGTCAATTAATAGTACGAGATTGTGTGAACATGTTTGGAAGGCAAAGTGCGTTCGTTCGCAAGACTTGGTACGTTTACACCACAAAACGTGATCCTATGTTAAGCAACCAATAATCCTTGATACATTTACTTCATTAAATGCTTTTACAACTAGATCATAATACTACGAGTATATTATGTAGGTAACTAAGAAAATTATTTGTCGCTTACTTCATGTTGGATCTACTCTGCACTTGATATGGCCCCTTTAAGAGAGGAGGTTTCTTTTAAGGTCAAATTAGAATTGTTCTCCAGAAGAAAATACAGTAAATAGATATATATCAGCTGACCCTGCGCTATATGTAAAGACTAGAGACTAATTAAATGCAGTCAGCTTCCGTAGAATCTGGTTTCTCCCAAAACATGATTTATGTTAAGAATAATTTTGAGGGTTTTGAGATTTCATTGACTTTGGCTAAGGTACGGTAAGGTAACGTATTTGAAGTTTTCATGTGCAGACAAGCATCGAAGAACACTTAGCGGGTGGCTCTGTGTGCTTCAGCTAGAATCAAACGAATGTGGGTAAGGAAAGGAACCTATTTAAACGTAGTTAACCGTGTATTTTTTTTAACTAAAACAATGCTATGCCATGCAAGAAGTAGTACACCTAGCGCCATTGATAATAACTGGCTGACATTCATTGACAAGTTGCTCAAGTCCAACGGCTTTTTGTTTTCAAATCAAAGTAACAGATTTCTTTTTAGTAGGCTTTATATGAATGACAACTGACAATCATAGAAGAATGTGTGTAGAATAACCTTGGTATCTATTTCTTCTTTCAAACATACTCTGTATGTATCCGAAGTAGATTCTTTTGACTGTCTGTGTCGCTTTTTTTTGTTTTGACTCAGTTCCGAGCCGTTTGAAAGAAAGTTTACAAATAAATAAACGTTTCCGTCACTATTTTGCATGTGAATAGCCAAGACAAGGTCGTGTACAAACATAAAAACTAATATTAATTGTGTAAGGAATGGGGTCACTGTCCTACAACCTGCGAAACAATTGACACACGTTGAAGAATGTGTTTGTTTATGTATAATGATGTATATCCATGTATGTATATGTTTGGTGAATGGATTGTTGTTCAGAGCATTATCGAACGTTGTAATGATAACTATGAATGATAGAATAGATTAGAATAAACTTTATTGTACACCAATACAAATAAATATGAGAAACATCGTATGAAAATGTACCAATAGAGGCCTTATCACTAAAAGTGATCTCTTACAGGCAACCTTTGGATGGACATAAATGGTTAGAAATAAGATGTAAAAGTGGGTAGTCATTGGTGTTTGAGTAAAGTTAGTGAGGAAACATAAACAATCTTATGGATCCAATACTAATCTATCTATATATAGAAATGGGGAATGTCCTCCTTAGCAAATAGCAAATTTATCTGTCAATAAATTTAAAAAACTAATAAAAAGTAAATTGTGCCATAAAGCTTATTATAGTATTAATGATTTCTTAGATGACAAGGCTGCCTGGTTGTAACACGAATTGCTCCTTTCTAAATAACTCTGTATTAGATTTAAGATGAAATATTTTGAAAAATGCCGAACTGAGTTTCTTGAGGGCTCTTCTCAGTCTCGTTGCATTTTGGAACCCTCGGTAGAGTCACACCAACTTTTGACGAATCTAAATAATTTGCTAAAAATTTCAAAGATAATAAACGTTATTTTATTTTATTTTATATTTTATTTTAGCTCTCGAGAACTGCTTATGCTCCAATGATGGTTGACCCCTCTATGGATAGCCCTAGATCTGGAGACAAGCCAATAAATCGAAAATTTGACCTAGCCCTAAGTTGTCAAAAGTTATAGGCCAAAACTTATGGCGTGGTGCGGCGCGAAGCACCGCGCAAGACACCGTACTAGTATCATAAGAAAAATATAAGTAAACAAATAAATTTAAATAAGGAAAGACATAAGTAATGGACAGGAAGCATTCTATAACATATACAAGTACATAGTATTATACTACAGATCACAATACAAACATAGCATTTCAAACAGCATTTAAAAAATATATTACTTATTTTAAATCCATATTACAGACTAGAATGAATGATTTATATTACGACGTCTCCGTGTGAAACAGTAAATTAGGAACAAAGGACCTACCTACTATCGGTGGATGTTGAAAACGTTTATTAGGGAAAAATATTTCTATCTAACTGAAGTACTCCTTCGAGTTCTTGAAACGGACTCCACGAGTTCTTCCGCGATCATGCCGCTTGCAACAGTGCCGAAATATCGGAAATTCAAACCAACGTTACATGGTAAATATCCCGATAATTCCAATAGTAATTTAAACGATCATGATAGTTTAATTACCAGTAAATTATAGTGCCTTGGCAGACGTTGGGGTACCGATAAGTGCAATTATTTGGCACACCGTATTAGATACCCCAATGTATGTACAGACACTGTGTCAAAAAACCGTTAATTTATAGGTAAGTACTCCATCTTCATCTTATAGAGCAGGATTATCCAAACAACTCAAAAAGAGGTTGAGAAAAAGATAGCTGAAAATCAATGATCATGTGGTGACGGTAATCTTTGGTACTCGTATATATTTCTGTATGGAGACGATTTTATTTTTTATTGTTTTAATTCCTCGGCCCAAGGTCTCTGGTTCACACGCAGAAGGTATTTCCAGTGGTGCCCGGCGGACTTTGACCACCTGTGTGGTCTCTACGGGGGTTTGGTCGGGATGAGAATCCCGCGTCGTTGGGGTAGGGTGTTATCCCGCGTCAGTGAGTGAATCGCAGCACGCCACCCTTCTAGCTTGCTTCTGTAAGGACGGCGGGTGGCGATCCCGCCGTCCTCAGGCCCCGATCATGGAGGTCGATGTTCTTGGGCGTAGACGAGTCTGCGGCGCCCTCGCCGCTGACTACAGAACTCGGCCAGGAGGTTACGCTCCCTCTCTATCTCGGCCGCCTGCTTTGCGAGCATGACTTGCGAGCATGGCTTGCTCGCAGAAGGACACGGCCGCGTTCCACCTACTCCCGCTGGAGACCCTGGCTTGAAGCATGGTCTCCAGCGAGAGTGTCCACGCCCAGACCCACTACGAGGTCCCGGCGCTGACTCGCCCACGCTGAGCACTCCACCAACGTGTGGAGTGCGGTGTCGTCGTCGGAAACCTCGCAGTGTTGACACCGGGGTGTGACCTCACGCTGGATGCGAAACAGATAGCTACCGAAGCATCCATTCCCGGTAACGACCTGCGTCGATACGATACGTGAGGTCACCATGCTGCCTCTGCAGCAATTCATCCATGATCGGTCTCACCGCCGCGATGATGGTGGTTCCCCACTTGGTTTGCTCAAGTCATGGAGACTATTTAGGATAAGTTGTGGTAGGCAAGGATGTAGCAACGGTTTTTGGACGCATTTAGTTAGGGGTATACCTACTTGCAATAAAGCTTCACGCTTCAAGCAATCGACAATGAAAGCTACGAAATGTTTATAAAACTTCAGTGTCGAACGACGCGACGTAGCGGTATCCTTAATTACCCCTTTCTTATGACCGTGCAAAAATGGTAAATAAATTTAGTTTTGAGTAGAAATGGCTGACAGGAATTCCTTCCTATATTGTCTATGGGAGGAGTGAACATAAATCTTTTGGACCTGCCCTCTACTGTGTTCAGAGCGAACTTTTAGAACATGTAACGGGAGTGTTCATTGTTATCTACATACATATAATGTCCCACACACAGCGGCAGCGCCTACAAAGTTAATACGAGAGCACAGAGTTTGTAGTTTTACAAATGGTTGGTACAAATTTCTTTGTTAGGGTTCCGTAGTTCAAGTTTCGGAACCCTTATAGTTTCGTCATGTCTGTCCGTCCGTCTGTCCTCGGCTTTCCTCCTTAACGGTGAGTGCTAGAAACATGCAACTTTGCATGGATATGTGTATTTACTACGTTGACAAAGTGCTAAAAGAAAATTATGAAAAATATATTTTATTGGGGTACCTCCCCTACACGTAACCGGAATTTGTTTTTTTTTCTAGCGTCTCCCCGGAGTGTGGGGTATTATTAGATAGGTATTTTAAAAACATTGAGAATTTAAGTATAGTACATTTTTGTATTTAAGTATTCGTTTGCGAGATATTCAACTTTATAGTTAATTTAGGTAAAACAGAGTGTCCCCTCTCCCTCTAAAATCTAAACGGCTAGTTCGAAAAATCTGACAATATTTATAATGTTAGTCCATGTAATGAACTTTCAAGGAAAACTATAACGGATTAGACAACTTTGTTTGTTGAGGAGTTACAGATGCTAATATGGGTGACTACGTACTATTCTATACGTGGCCCGACACGCACTTGGCCTTTTTTTTAGTATTCCGTACCCAAACGGTAAAACGGAACCCTATTACTAAGGCTGCGCTGTTTGTCTGTCTGTCCGTCTTTCACCAGGCTCTATCTTATGAATCACAATAGTACAATTTTTTTTCTTTTGCCGCTATAACAACTAATACTAAAAAACAAAATAAAATAAACGTTTAAGGGGCACCCATACAACGAACATGATATTTTTACAGTTTTTTTGTCCTAATATACATCTTTGGATGACCCTAAGTTTGTACGATAGGTATTTCGGCATTAATGCAACCGCCATGTTCACGGATGTAGATAATAATACATTGCAATCAAAGGCGTGAAACTTTGTATTGCCTCGAAACTGTAATGATTTTCTAGTATTCAGCGGAACAAAATGTTAGGTAAGTAGTAGGATTTTAATAAGAATTGAAAAAATCTCCGTAATGGAGGAACAAACATAGGTAATAATATTTATGGAGAGTGGATAAACGGTGCATTGCGTAGTCTCAAGAGGTCGGCCAACGTTACGCAACTAAATGCGCCATCAGAACACCCATCGCACACGCATCTGCGCAATATTGCACAGATTTACGTGCGCAAATGTATGACTAGATTTAGTATTTACAGATGAGTCGTAGGGGTCGACGACTTCTGTGTAGGTGAAGTTAGCCTTTACAATACGTAGTTGTGTTGTAACATACCTACATGTCTTTGAGTAATTACTACGTTGCCTAATTGTCTTTCTTTTCAATATAAAAATTTGCCTGTAACTTTTCTGGCAAACGATTATTTTGTACTAACGGACGCACGTGGCTTCGCCCTCTTGACAAACTAAAAAGATACTAAAATCCTTTCTCGAGAACCACTCTATCCCTTGCTGGAAACCGCATCGAAATCCGTTGCTTAGTTTTAAAGATCTAAGCGGATCTAATACGGAACGGGTGACTTTTATGATGATTTGCAGTTATCTCAACGAAATTTGTTTTGCCGCTCTGATAAGGATCAGCTTTTAAGATCAGGGTTGCTTAACATTTAGCGGTTCTTAATATAAATAAACTTTTTCCGTGTGTAGTACAATTCTGATGCAAGATGGCCGCTTTCTTTTTGTGCAACATCTCTTCATAACTTTCAGTGAAGTATTTGTCTATTATATGATGAAATTACACTATCATATAAACCATAATCCTATTATTTAACGGTCTATCGTTACGTTGCGTATAATTTTTGGTCATTAATTGATCATTTGGGTGCTTCTAATGTAATCACTTTCCACATACCTATTTCATATTACAGTCCACTTTAATGGATTATAGCGATTAGAAGTTAATCATTTAATGTTTAATTGCATCCGTGTTACGCGCACTAGACTAGGTTAGAAATTGCGTAAACTCAACTCTAATGATGTCTAATAATTAGGAACTACTTCAAGGAATATAAGTAAATCATCAATTATTTATGAACTGGCGGCTGCCCGCAACTTCGCTCGCTTGACAAATTATATACACAAAAAACTTCCTGGAGAACTACACTATCCATTGGTGAATACCGCATCAAAATCCGTTGCGTGGTTTTAAATGCATACATACGGACGGATGCGACTTTGTTTTATAATATGTAGTGATAGTGAAGTGATACTATGTTATGATGATTTAGTAGAAATCTTCACGTTACGCTTATGAGCGGTTTCCAACCGGTGCGAGGTCCGCAGAAGCCAAGATATGGTCCGCAGAAGCCAAGATATGGTCCGCTTTTTTTAATTTAGCGTCGGCGTCGTTAGTAAAACGAAAAATAACCCAACCCCCGTTGGGTTGCGTTGCAGTTGTGTAAAGAACTTCGTTCCTGAAGTGGGGTCCCCCGATCGCACATTTTTTTTAAATTTACACGCCTATATCGCTGAATGGGTAGGCAGAGGTGCATTACACACCCACAATTTGCCAGTATTTTTAGTCCCACGTACAAGCCTATTGCTGTCACCGGGCACCCCTTATGTCCAAAATGACCCAATGAATTTAATAAAAAGTAGCAGCTATATTGTAATATGGAAAAAAATTTGAATACCCGTTGGCTTGTGATGACATGTTGGTTAAAGGCAACAAAATCTTACGTGCTAGCCGCTATAGCACAGCCAATTAAAGCCCTGGGCGTCTCGGACTATTTTAATTAACAGGTATAGATAAATAGAAGAAGATTAAAAATATGATTAGGTAGAGTTCTAATTAAGTTCTAATTAAGATGTAATTAAGCTTTACTTAAGAAGCTGTATAGGACTTCTATCCTTGGCCGAAGGAAGTAAAGTATCTACATTATATCCGTCAGAACCACAGGACAGAATCCTTGGACTTCAATATACAAGATTCATGGCAAAGGTATACCTAGATAATAAAAGTTTCATGACAATAACAATCAAATTCCCACAGCAGCGACATGGAACTTTCTAGAGCGTTCTATTAGTTGATATGTAATTAAGAAAATGATTATCATCATTATGACGGATGACGGTTGTGCGGAAGTGGACATTTTACATAATGTCATGGTTACATCTATCACCAAACTTTTAGTCCTCTATAAACAGTAACAACCATAGAGATATTATGTATTAGTTACATAGAGTAGGTACTATTCCCTATTCTGTGTACATAGTAAGAACTTAACGCGTGGTCTCCGAAGCTCAGACAACAAAGTCGCTTCTACTGTCTGTATGCTTAGATCTTTCAAACTACGCAACGGATTTTGATGCGGCTTTTTTAAATAGATAGAGTGATTCATGAGGAAGGTTTTAATAAGTAGCTGTCCACTAGTATTTAAATAAATAAATGTACCACGACACTTTATACCTTCTAATACAAGTAGCTCAATGGTATAAAAGAAATAAAATATCGGTAATTCGATTTTTTACAAATCTATGACAAGCCATGCTGTCTGGGAAGGTTCCCCACATCTAGCATCGTTGCTATGTTAAATGGCGATACTTACTTCTGAGCCAGGAAACTTAAGTATTCAAAATCTAAAAAAAAACATTTTTTGTCTCTTTATCTTTTCGACGCTTTTGTCCTAAATATGAATGTCAGTACAACATTATTATTACCAAACATTGGTATAATTATGGGTAAATAATTCCAAGAGTAAGTCGACGTTTTTTGAAATAAATGTATGTATCGAGTTTTGAAGCAATATTTATGTATGAGGGCTATTTCTGTATTAGTCATGCAACTACAGAGGTCAACAAGTTTAGTGTTTAGTGCACATGTTGGCGGCGCGGCGTGGTCAGTGGACAGCCGCAGGCGTTTGTTACGTAACTATTGGCATTTCGTTTTGTTATTTATTTAGTGAATGTATAAAAGAAAGTTGGATTGAATTTCAGTTGTTATCGTAGGTCAATAAAACCAGCTAAGCCTGGGTGTTGACGATTGATGTATCATTTGTAAATAATATACAAAATCATAGTATACATATCTACTTAGTTAAATGTATAAAAATCTACATTTAGTTAAAATATTTTTTTTAATAAATATTTTTGGACATTCTCACACGAGGTTTAGTCCAAATTAAGCTAATATAACCTTGTGCTATGGGATCTAGACGACTGATAAACATACTTGTATATGCATTCTAAATACATACATATTATACATAGAAAATACCCAAAACTCCAAAACAAACATTTGTGGATCGCACAAATAATTTGATTCGACCCAGAATCGAACCTGGGACCTCAGGGACGGCAGTGTCGCATACGTACGCATACCACTGCGCCACTGAGGCAGTTAAGTCTTGAGATTTGGATATTGAAATTAATTTCAAAACGCAGTTTATCTAAAAACTGTAAGTACCTATTACCTAGATGAAAATATGGTACCCAAATGATGATTGATGCAGGTATTAACAAATACGCTAAATTTCGAAGTTTTTTTTTATTTGACACTAGCTGATCGCGGCAGCTCCGCCCGCGTGATTTTCCGGTTCCCGTGGGAACACAATACCAGGATAAAAAGTAGCCTATGTTACTCAGGGTGAATGTAGCTTTCCAATGGTGAAAGAATTTTGTAAATCGGCACAGTAGTTTTTGAGTTTATTCATTACAAACAAATATACAAATCTTTCCTCTTTATAATAGTAGTATAGATTCGAGTATATATAGATCGATAATGATTTTATCAAATTGAGTCGATAATCGCTCAATAATCGTTTATCTATGGTAGTTGGAGTTATAGTCACGCTCTGCCCAGCGTGACCGGCCCTGAATGAGGTGGGAACTACTTATCTAACACCAAGCATCAGTACTTACACAGTAAGATATTTAGTAATAGGGTTAATCTAATCCAAATGTGAAAGCAAACGGTTACTATAACAAAAAGCGTTATACTCGTATTGTACAATAAAAGACTAATCTGTTACATATACATTAACAATAATGTATCTACAACTTGCTTCATTGCTGAAGAGCAAACTCTTACTTAAAAGTAACCTTAGGAGAGTCACATAAAAAGTTAGGTTATGTCGTATGTCCCATTAAAAGCAGCCTTAAGATTCGATTGACGTATTCACCTAATTTTATCGTATAAAGATTCAGTAACGAAATTAAAAATATTGAACTTTTCTGCGCTATCATTGGTTCTTCGTCTTCTTTTAGTACGTAGTACTCCATCGTTCATCGATGACTACGCCAGTGTCAAGTTAATGCTTGACTCTGATTTTATCAATTCAGAGGAACTACGAGTAGTTACTCTGAAATAGTTCACGGTGTGGGACAAGGAAACGTTGTTGTTATTGCAATTGAGCGTCTGGACCTGGATTTTGCCTAGAGCCAGAAGTAACCGAAAAGCCTATCAGACACTTAAGTTTCCTATCATTGGTTAAAAACGTAGACCGGCACCGGATGTACTAGACCTGCCAATCGCAATAAAGCTACAACATAAATAACTAGGATACCGTCTCGGTTGATAACTCTACAATCGCTAAACAATATCTAATTTATCGAAACGCTTCCTACAACAAAAGGTAACGATTATATGATTAAAACAAAACAAGTAAATGCGTAACTTTCTCTCGGACGAGAGAAGCGATATCGTGTGAAAGTGACACGTTCCTATCGATTGGTTGATGGACAAGTGGTACTAGTACTGCTATGTTGACATTATGAACTCGCCACAGTTTAG
The DNA here is from genome assembly GCA_963556515.1 of Nudaria mundana. Classification (NCBI taxonomy): domain Eukaryota; kingdom Metazoa; phylum Arthropoda; class Insecta; order Lepidoptera; family Erebidae; genus Nudaria; species Nudaria mundana. The sequence goes on from OY748294.1 coordinate 23,311,033, forward strand.
TGTGGGTGTGGGAAATAGCTAGCCATTGCGAATTGATATCGATATGATGGTTTGCGATATGATGGTTATATTTTGTTGGTCTGTATAGGTTGTAAAGTACTGCGATCACGGCCCCGTTTTGCAACCGTTTTCATTGCTGGCTGCTCCTCTTCTATTGGTCGAAGTGAGATGATATATGCATATAGTCAGTAAGCATGCTATATATTATGCATATAGTAGTAATGTGATGTTTGTTTTCTTCGATGTACAAAAAGTATAAATAAATAAAAAATAATAATAGTCAGTCTCGATAAATGCGCTATCTAACACAAGACGATTGTTTCAATTAGAACCAGTATTCCTGAGTTCCCAACAGTTCAGCATTATTTATAACGGATCGCCAGCTTGACAAATTATATATATTCAACCTTCCTTGAGATCCATGGTGAATATCGCATCAAAACGTGGCGTAGTTTTAAAGATCTAATCATACGAGTATATAGGGACGAACAGACAGCAGAAGCGACTTTGTTTTATTTATTTTTATTTTATTTATTTATTCTTGTACACACACTGTGAGAACAGTGGATACAAACTAAACATGTATACAAAGGCGCCACTTATCTCTAAAGAGATATCTTCCAATGGGCCTAAGAGAGGAGATCATGATTGCAAACAGGTGATGACATGTGTGCAGCTCTATAAACTTACATACAACAACATACCACTTTATGCTATGTTATGAAGTAAAAGTAAATAAGTAGTTAAAGATTTTGAGATGGACAAAACAGATATAAATAAGTAAATAAACAAGCTACAAGACAACCTAGTAAGCAATCGCAGATGTCTTGAGAACTGCCAGTGTAAAAGTAGGTACTAGTAACTAGACCAGCATGCCTGAAAACACTTATGAAAGATGAGGAAGCGAATGAAGTACGCAAAAATCGTATCAAGTGGACTGAGGCTACCCCAATGAGACAGAGGTTATACACCTGTGAGATACAAGATAACTTTGAAGATAGTAAATCTGTAGATTGGCAAACGAGGTCATTGGAGCTGACTCACAACAAGCAGAAGCGGTCAGAGACGATTTCGCTGATACTCTTGATAACAATCGGCTAATTATACAAATAGAATCACGACTTTGTCTTCTAAAGGTCCACGTAATATGGGACAAGTATATTGGATCCGGGAACTTTGAGTACATTTATATACCAGAATCTCGTCGGTCTTTTAGCACATACACCGCATGTAGGTAGGTGAGGTTGCCTTAGACCCCGGAAAGGTAGATAGGGTTTTGATATGCCGCCTTTATGTCCAGGTATAACCTCGGAGGAATAAACCTAGGGCACACACACAACTAAATACTTTATAGACAAATGTCCTCGTTGTGTTACGACATTATAACATCAAAACTATTGTCCATCTATGTTACAACATAGACAATATGTATAGTACGGAGGTATGCGATTCGATTCGCAGGTGTTGACCTTTACTGTCGTTATCGTTACAATAAATTGTACTGTTGCTAAATGCAAGGTAAATATTAGAGTACAGACAGCAATTGCAATAACATTTTTAATGGTGTATTCGGAATATACATTCCAAATAGATAAATAGAATTGAAGTGTCATTAAAAATTAACAGCTTTTCACTCAATGCATATGAAAGATTTTTCTTTTTTGAAACAATTTAAAAGAGTATTCGGGCATTTTGGTATTAATGTATTATTATTATAATTTGAATTTGTTAGTGCTTGTATGATGGCGTCGAAGTTTTTTAATATATCAATTAATACTGTAAACTGTTAGTGTCTTGGATAATTCTAATTGTAATCTGCATGCCTGTATAGGTTGAGCATGGTTTGAACGTTGTATCGTGTGACATCCTTGATATATATTATGTAACACCTGTGTTCAAAGATTAAATAAATATAAATATGAGTATGAATAAGTAGGTATACATATAAGGTACTTACATAGGTCTGTCTGATGTTCCGGCTAGGTTAGCCAGTTAGAACGGCTAGGCCGATTTTACTGAGACTTCCACTGGCTGGTAGCTGATGCAATAAGGCATCTATTATATAGGCTACTTTTTATCCCGGGAATGTGTTCCCGTGGGAATCAGGAAGCATTTATAAACTGTTCCATGCGGGCGTCCTCTAGTTATACATAAATTGTAACCTAAATTGTATGTAAATACATTTCTAAATAGAATTAAATCAAATTAAACCATTTATTAATTACTGAACAAAATAATCCTAGATGATGTAATAGATAGAAGTATGTTTGTCCGTTATTCATTATCTATCCCATAAGACATGCTACTTTGGGTTCCATGGCGTTGTGTAAAAATTAAAAAAAAAAATATATAAATTATTTATTCTAACCCGGGGATCAAACCCGAGACTCCGCTGTTGAATCCGAATACACTAATTACTTACTGACTTCACTACCGAACCAGTCAGTGAGCTTGGAAGTCTTTAATCGGAATATGAAGGTCCAGATAAATGTCAAAAACATAGACACTTCAAAAATGAAAGGAAAGACCTCATCAGTGTCAGTTCAACAACCTATCAAAGCTAAAACCTGATTAATTAATTCTTCTGTGTAACTGTTACACTGAGCCAAAATAAATATACATATATATATACCTACCAACATACTAACTGTATCTATACTTAATATTTGAAAGCTGAAGAGTTTTTTTACCGCTTGATGGTAAGCCGTGGCGACGTCTGGCGATTGTGGGTGACTCTCACAGTACACAATACTATTAAGAGACGACCTAGTGATGTGCCTCTTGACGCTGCACTTAAAAAACCCAGGGTTATATTTATGTTTCAGTAAACACGTGCGCAGGCAGGGTGTTCCAGGCTTCCATGTCATTACCGTTCGGCAGAGATACGAACGGTAAAATATATTTATTTTATGAAACGCGTGTGATACCGTAGGCTAGCTAATATAATGTTCATTATAATAAATAACGTGTTCTACTTAGATAAAGAATTCCATTTCAATTTGATTTTAACCTTTTTAGAATTTGTAGCTTTCTTTTTAAGCTTGTTTCTTAAATACTGACGTATTATATTACTGAGGGATTTTAACCAATATTTTATGGGCCTCACCTCATCTGCAAATGAAAATCAATAAACGAGGCCACGCAATATAATAGTTCCCGGAACGTGGAAATAGGCTCAGCTCCTATTAAGTAAGACAAATGAAACTACTAATAATATGTGGGTATGTAATGCAGCTCTGCCTACCCACTCGTGCCTACGTGATTATACATTCCAGTTTTTGCTGAGAAGCTTTCTTCTTCTTCTTCTTTTTTTAAAAACGTGGCTTCTTCGATGTTCATCGACGATTTCGCCAATGTCAAGGTAATGCTTGATTAGTTGATAGTCCCGCACAGAAGAACTAGTTATTCCTAACTAGCTCCAGGTGCAGGACAAGAAACGTTGTTTGCGGAGCGCCAGTGGTAACCTAAAAATCCACCAGGCACGCGGTCAGCAAAAATCGAACTCCCTGAGAACCTTTGATTAGAGTTTATATTGACAAGTATGAATCGCTTCGTCATCACAGTCACTGTAGAAAGTTAACAATGAACAACACAACAAACCAATAACATCTTACTTATACATTACATGACCATTTTAGCACAATCATGCACTACACGATGAAAAAAAACTTAACTTTCATAATCACAATTATCGAGTATCGACATGACTTTTTGTCAGACCGTACTGCATTGTGCGCGTGAGAAATACAACAATCCCCTACGCGGTATGGTCAGCAGCTATTTGATCATGCCCATTATCAATACTTCAATAATATCGTTACATCGATCGCATCACAACACTAGACTCAATGACAGGTCGCTCACAACACTATAAGTGTCATTTATTATAATTTACTAAGATTTTGGGTTAGGTGCTATATGTCACTTGTAGCATGTTTTGTTTAATGTATATGTTGATTTTATAAGTTTAGTTAACAGTCAACGCATTGGATGTGACTATCTAATGGAATATTGAAACCTTGGTGGTGTCTAAGAACTGGGTGTGCTGTAATTGATGCTGTCGGTACTATGCACCCGCGCAGGCTACACAAATCACTGTGATTGGTCGTTTGACTTGTATAGTGGTCATTGATCTATAAAACGGTTAAGGATAACCACCTGCTTGCAAATGTTTCGTAATGGTTCTCAAAGGCATGTAAAGCGCGCTAAATGACATATTAGAGATAAAACCCTGATTAACGTGACTGCAATTCAAACTTGCGCGGTTAAATTCGAGGTACTAGTTTCAAGCGTAGTTCATCAGGGAATGAGCCGTGAGACTGCTGCTGCATCGGCAATACGCCATTAGTATGACTCTTGGCAGACTTAACCACGTGACTTGCCTTTATTTATAACTAGCGGACGTTTGCGGCTTGGCCCGCGTCGAGAACCACTCCATATTAGTGAAAACCGCATTAAAATCAGTTGTATAGTTTTAAAGATCTACGCATACATAGGGTCGGACAGACGGCGAAGCGACTTTGTTTTATATTAGATACTTTTTTATTTATTTTTTATTCCGCGAGACCGCAACCTCTCCCATGTCCATTGCTGCGGGCGTCTCTGGTGACACTAGAAAGTATTTCCAGTGGCGCCCGGCGGACTTTGGCCACTTATGCCTCTTCAGATACTTAGGTACTATGTTATTATCAGAAGCGCCCGTAGTCTGGTGGGTAAGGTGTTGGACTTGTGTTTCGAAGACGTCAGTTCTATCCCCCGTCACTACACTCCTGACGCGAACCCACTCCTAACACAAACACTTTAAGGTTAACTGGAGGGGTTCACGGGAATGCTAGTCAAATCAAATCATAAATCAAATCAAAATATCATTCATGTAGGTCACAAAGTAACACTTATGAACGTCAAAAAAAAGAAAATGCTTCTACATTTACATTTACCGCCAGATTCGCAAGGCAATAGGTAGAGCCTGTGAGGAAAGAACCTGGCAAGAAAAACTCACGGCCACTCTTTTATTCACCAGTAAATACAATGATTCTGTTACAACAATAAAAAGAGGGCAAGGGCAGTACGTGACCATGTGTGGACCAAGTGAACTTAAAAATTATGAATCTGTTATTCACAAAAAAAAAGTCAAATACTAGTTAAAGGTGCCACATAATCTCAAAGTACCCATACCTTATAATATCATAATAATAATAATTTAACAATAATAAGTGAGTTTCAGCAATAAAACAACATTTCAAACAGAAGTAGCCCCTATGTAGCTCGAGTAATGAGCAAGCAACTCATTGCCATTTCTCTGTATCGTTTAGATAATCTTTAATAGTATAATATGCCTTTTTTAGGAGGTGTGTCTTAACAGCCACTTTGAATTTATTCAAAGGAAGGTTCATAATGTTTAGAGGAATTTTGTTATAAAAACGCACACCAAATCCTGCAAAGGAGTCATGAACCTTCTGTAAACGATAATACGTCCCAACCAATTTATGCTTATTTCTAGTATTTATTGCATGTATGGTCTAAGCTAGGAGACATGCCGCCCACAGCAGTGACGTATAATAGGGCAGTCAAACCTATCCGCTAGCGCGACCAGCATGCTGTTGGCGCTCCCCCGCACCCGCCGCACCAGGGACGCGCTTCTCTTACGCATTATGGTATGGAAGCAATCCACGCGCGCCTCAGCAAACATTCCTGATGCGCTACAGAAGCGGGGGAGCCCCAACAGCATCCTGAACGCATTGTTGAACTGGACGCGTAGGGCGCTGTACGACCTTTGCGTGTAGCCGGTCCACAGACTGCAAGTGTACAGTGTCGTACAGTATGATCTAAAAAGGGTTAACTTAACTTCCACGTTAAAATGCCTATTTCTTTAAATCTTTCTCTAAGAGAAACTCATGCATTCAGTTTATAAATCGCACGTATAGCTCGCTTTTGGAGTATAAAAATGATATCTATATCAGCTGCCTTGCCCCACAGTAAAATTCCATACGACATGACACTGTGAAAATAGCTAAAATAAACCAGCCTGGCAGTTTCTATATCCGTGAGCTGTCTGACTTTACTAATAGCAAAAGCCGCAGAGCTAAGTTTCCCTGCAAGACCCGGTATTTGGGCGTTCCACTGTAATTTACTGTCTAGAGTAATACCCAAAAATACGGTTGATTCTACAAGATTAAGGGTATCACCGTTCAAAATAATATTAGTACCGTAGTTCTGAACATTAGGCATACTAAATCTAACACACTTCGTCTTTTTTGCGTTCAGAAGTAAATTGTTGGTTGTAAACCAATCCAGAACTAGTGCAAGTGAACTATTTACTTCGTCAAAATTCCTCAGCTTGCGATCAACTTTAAAAATAAGTGATGTATCATCGGCGAATAGAACAATGTCGCACAAGTTCTGTACATAGAACGGTAGATCATTAATGTAAACTAAAAATAGAAACGGACCTAGAATTGATCCTTGTGGCACGCCCATAGCTACAGAAGCCCCTAAAGACCGACTACCATTGATATCAACATGTTGTATTCTATCACTGAGGTATGAGGCAACTAGGTCCAGTGCCGAATCTCTGATAACATAATAATTGTGTTTCCGTAATAGGGTATTATGTTCAACGCAATCAAAAGCTTTGGAGAGATCGCAAAATATACCAATGGCATCTTAAATATTCTCCCAGGCATTGAAAATATGCTTCAGAGGCGTTACCCCTGCGTGAATGGTAGTGATCGTGTATCGTGGTGAATGGTAGTAGATCGTATTCGCAATTACTAGTAATTATTCCATTAACAGAACCTTTTTAGGGTCCCGTCCCCAAAAGTTAAAACGGGACCCCTATTACTGAGACTTCGCTGTCCGTCCGTCTGTCTCCAGGCTGTATCTCATGAACCCTGGTAGTAATAAGGCTAGAATATTTAGAGATTTCTGTTGCCAATAGTGGCATGTTATGTTGTTTTAGAACAACATATCCTAAAAAAATAGAATAAAATCAATATCTAGAGGGGCTCCCATACAACAAACGAAATTTAGGCCTATTTATTTTTATGTATTGCCATTTTTATAAATAATGGTACGGAACCCTTCGTGCGCGACTCTGACTCGCTTTTGGCCGGTTTTTATTTAGATAAAAGGTTATATTATTATGTATTATAAATATTATAATTATTACAATGGAAGTGGAATTTCCTATTTGACATTTAAGCGATTGTTAAAGTAAGTGATTACCCAAGTGTGGTGCTCATAAGCATTTGCGCCACTCTATGCTTTATTTTAAGGTGTGGATATCCGGAGGGTATCTCCTATGTTAGAATAGAGACAACTAAAACCGCAACATATTGTAAATTGGTTAGTATTTGTACTACACCATAAGACACCATGTCCAGAATTCTAGTACCAAATAACTTGGCAATTTAAAACGATTTAAAACACACACAAACATACGAGTATATAGGTGCAAATTGCTACATACTCGTAAAATCACCGCCTCTTTCCCTGAAGGGGTAGGCTTGTTAATGTTGAAGTACTAAGTCGGTTCTTTTTAATTATATAATATTATATATTTAAGTCGTATGTCGTTCCCATTGAGGGACAACCTCTTAATTTCGATATTATGAATACGTCAACCTTTAGTAAAAGCTCTAAAACAATTGTAAATTTCACCATTCGTTTGTAAAAGTATCCACTCAAAAGTTACAATCGATTAAAGGTGGTCCCTCCATCGTGCATCTATTACCTCTGCCACATAAAGTACTGTAAAATAGCCGGAAAAGAATTCTAACAAAAACAATTAACATTTCAACTGCGCAATGTCCTTCTCTATATTTGCATATCCTTTTGTATATTAAATAAATAAATAAATATTTTGGACATTCTCACACAACGCCATGTAGCCCAAAGTAACTAAGCTTGTGCTCTGGGATCTATTTACATAAATAAATACATACATTTATACATAGAAAACATCCAAACTCCGAAACAAACATTCGTGGTTCACACAAATATTTAATTCGACACGGGAATCGATCTCGAGACTCCGGAGTCGACAGCCGATCAACTACCAACCACGCCACCGAAGCAGTTTAATTCAAATTCATTTATTTCGAGTAACATGGACTCATTTACATTACATTAATAATATCACACAGTCACATTAATTGATTAGTGATAGTAAATGATTAGTTTAGCAGCCATATTTCATTATGTCAAAAGGTTATAGTTACATACTAGGCATACAACATTTCAAACCTGTAGTTCAATATGAAACTAACGTTGTAATGACAATTTTCAAGAGGTCTAATGATGAGTTTAAAAAATTGTAGGGAATATTGGGTTATAAAACTCTCAAAATAAACATGAGTTCCCTTGGTCTCTTGTGAAGTGACAACTTTATCAAAGTCAAAGGCTCACTAGGACAACTTGATTCTGGAAACAGATAGGCTGATCTGTACGAAGAAGCTTAGTATTAAAATGAAACTATAGTGTATAGTTTGATAGCAAATATAAACATAACCTTTACAAGGTTGTAGGAACAGTACCAAGCAGTTCTAGAATGTAGGTGGCCGTCCGCGCAGGCGCAGGTGAAAGGGACGGCCGTAGTACATACAACACGAACCAATGTACAGGCTTGACTGACTAAACTAGCGATTAAATACGGCTTGATTACCTTAAATCTAATAACTTGAGCGAAAACTCCAAGACATCAGGACATTGATACTACAGGATTGCTTGTTGTTGTTAAGGCGACACCTCGGAAAAGGTAAAATCGCTCGCTGGCAAAGGTAGCGGACGACTGATCGCAAAGTGGGACAAGGAATAATAGAGCGCTAGACTTCCGTGTAGTGTTGAAAGAGAAAAGGGGTAATGTACGCGCTCCAGAACTAGACGGCGTAAGTGCCAAATTCATTTCCTCCATTTGTACAAAAAGTACAGAATATTTGTTAAAAATTTCTTTTACAGACTTTAACACAGTTGAAACACTTTAACACAGTTGAATACCTTTCTTGTGGTCAAGTTTCAGCATCTAATATGTTGTTGTTTATCTACACTAAACAAAAAAATATAATTTTATATCGAGAAAATTATCAGAAAACGTGTTTTCAGCTTGTTCAGACTTTAGTTTATATGATTAAATAATGTACATCTGAAAATCATTATACCTACTTGCGCAGATTGAGAGGTACAGGGAGTCAAAAAACACAAAAATCTTCAAGGTGCCGCCTTAAGAAGAAACTACTGCTAGCCAATGTCTTTGCTGTTATTATTACGACGATATTTGAGAGACAGGGGTCGTCCTAAAGCGGTCTCAATTTAGCGACACATTGAAGTCACGAGGTATTGGCTCGATTTCCTATAGAGCGGTGAATGATACTATTGTTTACATAGAAAATGAATTCATGTCAATCGAGGTTAACGACAAGACCTGGGACAAGACGGTCTTGCCGTCACTGCAAGTTACCTAGGTAACAAAATACGAGCCTAACCGAAATTAAACATACAGTCTTTTTGGAGAGTCGTGTATTTATTATTTAATATGTGGTCTGAAATTTAGTAAGAGATCCTTCTATCGATGTCTTTTGCGGCCATATTATTAAAAAATATAGTGCCAAGACTTGTGTGTTCGTCAGTTCCAAGATCGTGACTACACGAGTTTGAGCGGCACATTGCAGTTGTTTCACAAATAGTACGACTTTAACCACCTCTGCATTTACACTAAGCTACTGAGAATATTAACATTCTGATAAGTTGTACTGAGAATTTACAGCTATCAATTTCTGCAGCGTAAGTACCTTACTCATTATCTCTTGTTGAATTTTATCTAAATCGGTAGAACTCGGTAGAATGTTACTAAGTCATATGCCATACCATACTATTCCCATGGGAACCTAATATCTGTCAAGATTTCCAACTTATTTCGTATTAAGTTATACGTGATGCCCAAAAAAACTTTTCTTTTTTATAATAGAAGAAATACCACTTTAAAAATTGTGCGTTTAATTTGAATTACAAGTTATTTTTAATACTCGTTAACGTAGGTCATGTGTCGTAACTAATTGACCAGTGATCTGGGCTAACATCGCCGACCTCGCCACAGAATCTTCAGCTGTTATACGCACATTAACCAGAGGAAGCGCTTACATCACCAAGTTATATAATAACATATTTATATGGTCGGTAATACGTTCAATTGCTTCTTGATTAACCAATGGTTGGTTAAGTAGATGCAACAATGGGTAGGTAACCTCTCTAGACTTCCGGAGCCCAGGTCAAGTCATCTTCGAAATAATGGAGAAAGCTCGCAATTATCTGGGGATAACTTCAAGTTGTCGTTGGATGCAGGTGGCAAAGGAGCAGTCACACTGTAAACTCATTGGAGAGGCCTATGTTCAGGAGTGATGGCTGAAATAATGAACTTCAAGTGAAAGCCAACCTCTTTCGTCAGAATAACCTTCCGAGGGCGTAGCCATGACGCCCGGCAAGGCTGGCAATATTAAGAATGACAAGTTAGAAACCACGTTGTATCATCCACATGTTGGATTAAAAATCTGCATATCTTACGAATCTTCGGAGAACTTCTGCTTCTGGGGAAAAGAGGAGAATATTTTATTGTCGCAGTTCCCCGATTATAAATATCTCCACTTTTTTCACAACCCTTTCAGGGTGCAGCGTGATATCATTTAAGTAATCTACAGCCTTGTACGATGGACTATATTATTACTTTTTTTACAGATGAAGTATTTCTGGTGCTTCTTTAACAAAAAGTACTAAAATCCAGAATATAATATTTAAGGGAACTTACACTCCAACAAACGTAATTTTTTTGCCGATTTGGTACTGAACCCTTTGTGCGCGAGTCCGACTCACACCGACCGGTTTCCTAGTCTCTCAGTCTAAGTTCAAAGCCACATGTAAGTCGTCCTCAATTACAAAACGTAAATTTTTACACTCACGAGTACAGTTACAATAATAATAACAATCAAGTCATTGACATTTTCGTTAATAGCTATCTAGAATAGCCCATTTTCGATAATTGCCAAAGTTAAAAGAACTTTATAGAACAGGTATAGAGCAACAAATTCTTTAGTAACATTAGTAATAAAATTTTATAGAAATAATAAATGTTATTGCAAATCTATCATTAATATAATAGTATAGTATATCCGTTAGTGTTATATGAAGATAATTTACCTACTTAAGTTCTTTGTTACCCCACTAGTAGACCACTGCGACTTTGTCCGCTTTTTAAAGTGGTTTTTACAAACAGTTTTCATTGCTACTCAGCTCCTATAGATCGCAGCGTGATGTTACATAGCCTATGTTACTCGCTAACAATGTAGCTTTATTTAAGTAAAATAATTTTTCAAATCGGTCCAGTAATTAGGGAGCCTATTGAATGCAAACAAGATATCATATCCTCAATAAATAAATATTGTTGGACATTCTCACACAACGTCATCTAGCCCAAACTAAGCTACAGGCTATCTAGACAACTAATAAACATACTTATAATATTTCTAAACATAGGTACATACATATTATACATAGAAAATACCCAAACTCTTAAACAAACATTTGTGGATCATCCAAATAGTTGATTCGACTCGGAATCGAACCTGGGACCTCAGAGACAAGAGACCTCATAAGGAAAGTAAGTCAATAAGGAGCTTATGTTACCTGTAGATATGTATGTATGTATCGAAGTTCAGCCGAATCGCAGTTAGACTGGAAAGCCGACCCCAACTGAGTTGGGAAAAGGCTGGGTGAATGATGATGTATGTATGTAAGTACTAGGTATGTAATGCATGCTGCTAATTGCAAATGTTGAGCGGAGCATAGTTATTATAATCGAATGAAAAAAAAAACTATCTTCATTGTTGACGCACGTGTTTCCATGGCAACCATTTAATCATCTGGTTTTTCGGTGATTATTCCTCGATGGTGCATCCGATTTCGAAAATTGTTTTTCCGAACCCACCAGCTGCATGTCTTGCACGCGCGTGCCAATTTTGGAATTTCTAGCTAAATGTTAAAGTGGTGCACATGCCGACCATCAGTAAGCGGGAATAGACCCACCCTATATCACGCGGGACGCATTAAGTTACTGGCGAGAAGCGGGAGTATACCTAATTTGCGTCTGTCTATCCCATCAGAGTATCAGATGTGATTATTATGTATACGTTTGTAAATTTTTAAGATCCAAGTGAACATAAACCTTTTTAAGATATTTACCTGAAAATAAACTCAAAACTACTTAAATCAAAAATATATATTGGTTTGTGCTAGATTGTACTTGTGCCTAATCAGCGCAATTGCGCACGAGTTGTGGGAGCGCGAGTAAGGCGAACGCTTGTAGTTTTTGCGCTTGCGCAGCCGTATGGTTAATGTTGACGAAACTGCACTTTTTAACATAATAGTACCTATCCCGTGGGTGTGTTTGGCAACTGTATTAATGCAATACACGCGTAAGTAAGTAGACCTATGAGGAAATACTTCTCTCATGTATTTTAATTTAATAATCTATAAACACGAAATAAGGCGTATAATACCTAGATAATGCAGATACAGATATGGATAGTACCCATACCTTTTAAATATTGCCTGACGTTTCAATCAGGTTACAGCGGCCTTAGTCAGGTAGTCATAGGCTAAAACGTCAAGCAACATAAAAAATAAGTAAAACATTAACACAAAAACCGAGTTCAAATGACCATAATGGGACCTAATTAAAAAATATGACCACTCGGGAAGGTTTCAATTAAAAAATAATCAAAATTGATTCACTCAGTCCAAATATAAGAAAAACATACAGTCGAAATACAAACTTTTAAAGTAATATTGTAAGTAATACGCGAAAGTTAAAAGTTAATTATACTTTTTATTCTTTCATTTTTAGGTTTTCGTACCCAAAGAGTAAAACGGGAACGAGACTTCGCTTTCCGTCTGTCTGTCTTGAGCTGTATGTCAACCGTGATAGTTAAAAAGTTGAAATTTTCACAGATGATTTATTTCTTTTGCCTTCATAACAACAAATACAATAAATATTTAGGGGGGCTCCCATATAACAATTGTGATTTTTTTGCCGATTTGGTACGGAACCCTTTGTGCGAAAGTCCGACTCGCACTTGGACTTGGATTTTTTCAATATGCTAATGATTAGCTACGGTTGAATAAAATATTCATTTCTTATCTATGGGCTGTTCATCTTTTGGGCCGGAGCTGCGGAGTCTCGGATTCGATCTCCGAAACATATTTTTATATGACCTACTAGTGTTTGTAACGGAACTTGGAGTGTTTTTTGTGTATTATATTGTGTATTTATTTACAAAAATATCTAGGTATCTAGTTAGATGAAAAAAAATGTAGTTTAGTAGTTGTAGTTAATTTATTAAATAAATGTTTTGCATTTTACTTAGTTATCAATGTATATAGGTGTGTACGGTAGGTACCTAAATAATTTTGTATTATTCATATAATTTAGTAACCAGCAATTATTTAAAATGTGTCAATTCGTACAATTTCCCTTCAACTAAGAACCGATATTGTAAGAATATGTATTTCAATAAATATACCTATTTACTTTCTTTTTTTTTTCTTGTGATTTAATTTGTGAAGTACCTTATGTTGTCGTTATGTCATTGTTAAAATATTAAGAAAGTAAATATTATATTATAATATTATTATAATTTCCTTTATTTAACTTAAGTAAGTATTTATTTAATACATTTTTAAATAAATCTATAAAAAATACAAATATATTTAAAAATACAAAAAATAGTGACCCACCGGCATCGGGTACAAGGACCAAGCTACCGGTGGTTAGGGCTCCAGAGAGAGGAATTTCCTCACGATGCGTGCCGTATCGAGTAACACTGCTTTCTGCATCAGGCCCTTGACCCAACTGTCTAACGAGAGCTTCTGTAGGTGTTGGTCGAGGCTCTTGGCGATCAGTCCATGCACGGAAACGACTATCGGTACAATAACAGCTGAGCTTACATGCCACATGTCGACAATCTCGTGGCCAAATCCAAGTACTTTACTTGTTTGTCTTTTTCGGCTTTCACGAGATTGCCGTCATGTGGAATAGTAATATCAACTATTATTGCACGGCGCTCTAACCGATATACTAACACTATATCAGGCCTATTTGCAACAATAGTCCTGTCAGTGATAATAGATCGGTCCCAGTACAATGTGATATGATCATTTTCGAGAACTGGGTCAGGCACATACTTGTAATACGGTACTTCTGAATCCACAAGTTTGTACTTCAGAGCAAGTTGTTGATGGACAATCCTAGCTACTTGGTTATGCCTATGCAAATACTCGCCGCTAGCCAAACTAGAACAACCAGAGACAATATGTCTAAGGGACTCTCCAGGACGGTGGCACGCCCGACATATGTCAACCGTACCATCCTTCAGAATATATCTCCGGTAATTCTTAGTCATAATAACTTCGTCCATAATTGCAAAGACAAACCCTTCGGTTTCTTCAAATAGATTACCGAATCGTAGCCAGGATACGGATGATTTAAAATCAATATCAGGTCCATGTAGGGCCTGATAGAAACGCCCATGTAACTCTTTACTCTTCCATACATCCATGCGGTCATTGGTACTTAGTATAACAGGTTTGCGCCAGTTCTCTTTAGCCAAACCGAGCGGGGTCAATCCGTTGTCTACTGCGACAACATCACGATGCAAATCCTCGTCCACCCGCAGGAAGTATTCCCTGAGATTGCACACCTCACGGTTGTGAAGGGTCTTAGCATTAAGAAAGCCTCGGCCCCTGCACTTCCGTGGTATGTACAACCTCATTACAGATGAACGCGGATGATGCATTCGGTATGTAGTGAGTAGCGTACGGACTTTTCGATCCAGGGCGTCAAGTTCTGTCTGAGTCCATCTGAGTATGCCAAACGAGTACACTAAAACTGGCATGACCCAACCATTGTAGGCTCGCAGCTTGTTACCGCCCGATAAAAGACTTTTAAGTACTTTTTTCAGGCGGCCAAAGAAGCGTTCCCTCAATAATTGTTTCATGTCAGTCTCTGAAATGCCTAACGCTTGTGACATACCCAGGTATTTGTAAGTATCAGTTGCCGAAAGGGACCTAAGTTGGGTGGAATCCGAAAGTTGTTTTCTTTCGGAATCCACGATCCCACCCTTCTTCACATGCATGCTCGCACACTTGTCTACGCCAAATTCCATTCTGATAGAATTACTAAAGGTTTCTGTTACCTTTAGTAATTCCATCAGTTGGTGACTGTTTGGGGCAAGTAATTTTAAATCATCCATGTAAAGAAGGTGAGACAAAACCTGGCCATCTTTCCGCAACCGGTACCCTAGACCTGAATTCTCCAGCAAAGCGCTGAGAGGATTCAGGGCCAGACAAAACCATAACGGACTCAGACTATCGCCCTGAAATATACCACGCTCGATCTTTATCGGTCCACCATTACCACACTTCTGTCGGCATCCTGAATAGCACAAGACGGTCTTCCATTGCCCCATGCATGCCCCTAAGAAGGTACATAGAGTTGCATCAATCTTATACAACTCCAGCACCCTCCTAAGCCATGAATGAGGCACAGAGTCATAGGCCTTCTGGTAATCTAGCCAGCATGTCGCCAGATCCTTGCGATTACGGCGTACCTGTTGGCTAATAACCATATCCATAATTAGGAGCTCTTTAGTGCCACGAGCCCCACTTCTACATCCATTTTGAGAGATTGACATGATGTTGTTGTCAGTTATCTGGCGCGTTATTTTTTGTCTCAAAATAGATGTGAGAAGCTTATAGACCGTTGGTAGGCATGTAATTGGTCTATAATTTTTAGGCTCTATGGCACTACCAGATTTGTATAAGAGATGGGTCATACCAGTAGTTAGAAAATCAGGAAGCGATCCTGATTCCAAACATGATTGGAATTGAGCTGCCAACCGCCCGTGTGAACTTCGGAACCATTTTATCCAAAAATTGTGCAGTCCGTCTGGGCCTGCTGATTTCCAGTTCGGTAACAGACGGACTGCGTCGGTGACTTCACTACCTATAAAATTTAATGGTTCCATAGTTTGTATCGGTTCACACAGACGATTAACATCCCGCATCCAACCATCCTCTGTGTGGCTGACAGGAGCCGACCAGATGCCACTCCAGAATGCAATGGTGGCATCATCATCTGGCCGGCGCCCGTCAATCACACTTGAATTAGATCGCTCCCAATCTCTGTAGACCCATCTCTCATCTCTTTGGAACATGCAGTTTTGGGAATACCAGTCCACTCTTTTTTTATATCTTTTTATACGATTTGCCCACGCATATACTTTCTGCTTCAGGTAGTCAATGCGCTCTGGTACCCGAAAAGCAAATTCTTGGGATCTAATATTAGTCCCCAAGAATGCCCGGTTCACAAAGCGCATCACTCTAGGGCGAGTATTGCCCGACCTGAAGCAAATAAGTTTCCCAATGAGTGCCCTGGTCTCGGCAATACGACGTTCAATCCTATACTGCCAGGCTAGTGTAACAAATTTCGGTCGAGTAGCATTATCATTTGATAAAAGCTTCATATTTGCTACTCGACATGCCGCAACAGCCCCACAGTACAGAATCGAATGTGTATCACCGAGATTTTCACTACTGTTAAAATGGTGTGACAGTAGTGAATCCAGAGCACACATTAGGGCTATATTTTTCTTATGCGTAGGCAAACGCAGTAGACGAGGTCTTTCTGTAGGTGTTACGTTTCGATATTCCCTCAGTGCACATTCCAAAGCGCTCCCTAATTGTACATTGCACTGGGTACTTACATCTGTAACCCCGGTATCCAATAAATCATCATCAGTAGGACGTTGTGTGGAAACAGTAGGAACATGTGTATCTGATGATGTAGGTATTGTGATACCAGGATTACCCTGCAAATCTGAGCGAAGCCTTTCAAGCACGGCATCATCCAACATATGACCACGCACCCGCACTTGATCCGATAGACGTTGCGTTGATACGTTAACAGTTGGTTCAAGCTCCTGAAACAGAGACAGCATCCGTACACGATATGCAGTGAGATTAATTCCTCCCTCTGTAGCCGCATAATATGCCCGCATGACGTTCTCGTTTATGGAAGAAGTCCATCGCATGCGGTGCACATTACCACCGGCAGCGGGGTCCCTAATCGAAGCCGGAGTGCGTCGGGGTCCCAAGCAGGTCGGTGGCCGGCCTCTCCCCGGCCGACGTACAGGTGAAGGCGACGTCGGTGGAGAGAAATACTCGTCGCTGCTAGAGCTCGACGCCTCACCAGTAGCCAAAGTTTTCAGCAAATGGGAGGCGGAGCTATGCGACGAGTCCGGGGTTGGTATGGGTGCACTTTGTGTCTGTCTGGCTTTTGCTCTTGTCAGCATTATCCTTAATTATCATCCATTCATTTCTTGAAATTCTTTATATGCCAAACATCTTTGCAATATTTGGTAATATTTCTTTATCTTGATTATATGATAATATATAGTTTGTATACGTGATTTATAAATGTATTGCCAATCGTGCTATGCAATATGTGATTATTGTATAAATTTAGATTGTACAAGTAAATAAAAATATTAAAATAATTTTAAGATGAAAAATGATGTTAGATGATTTCAAGGGTTGTCAGGATTATTATAATATTTATTATAATATTATTATATTATAATAATTAAGAAAGTAATAAATAGATCACAACAACTGATGTCATCGGCGGGACTCGAACCCACGGCCTTTCCCTAACAGTGCTCTGATCAACTGAGCTACGATGACCACTACCGACAACATCGAATTTTTGCTTCATATCATATTCATAATTTCTACATCGTGCTATTAAGGTTAGCGTATAATTTCTTTCTTAATATTTTAAGAATAGTTTAAGCAAACTTAGTGCTTTAAAATACAAAAATATATGTCATTGTTAGATTTACACTTTGCACTTACCAACTCAACACTTAAAGACACTGAAACTCCCCACTTACCTGTAACAAGAATGATAATAAATTTAGCAAAATGAACAAATTAAAATTAAAATAGACCACATAAGAATCACCACAATTAGAAAAGGAATTGTCAAAATTGTTCCCCCAGTCGTAAAAGTCGAAAGAGAAGGGTAACTTGAAACAAAACCCTAGGCCAACCTCAAACCTGTCCGGTCAGCGTGGGACGTGTAGGCTGAATTTCCACCGCTTTGGGGGAGGGAGCTCAGCAGTGGCCGCCACATGGGCTGAGATGATGATGATGAGTCGAAAGTTACAAACATAAAATAAGTACATTCTAACTAGGAACCTCCTCCGTTTCTTAATTCGGTAAAAAATAAGACACAACTATAGATATTTAACCCGATATGGAGATGAAACCCGGGACCACGAGGGTAGCAGTCTTACACAGGTTAATTATAATATGTACGGTTGGCAACACTGAGTCTACTACCAAGTTTTTTTAATAGTCTCATCATAGGATTAAATTTTCCCATATCACAGAATGTTAGCCAGCTTTCCCAATAGTCCGAGTTGACGACAACGGGCTGATTTACGCGTAGGAACAGGTTGTGGCACTCTCACTACGCGCCCGTTGAAACAGAAAGTGGTCAGGTGACATACCGGGCCACTCGCCGCCACCTGAGGAGGCCTCACCAATTCAGATATCTTGCATATGACCTCATCTACTACAAATGCTTCACTTGCAGACATTAATACTAAGAAACCCTTCTAATTAAATTTTCCACTGGCTGACGCCCGTGACCTCTTATGCGTTCGCCTAGTTGCAAAATCTCCTATTGGCCGTTGCCTAATGTTATAGTATATAATATAGGATCTTCCCCGATAAATATTAGGCTATTCAACACCAAACGATTTTTTGTGAGAGCGCCAATAGTTCGAGGCAGAAATGGATGTTTTCACCCGAGTTAAACACTCTACTTTTCATTTCGAATACGAGGAAAGCAAATAAAAGTCAAAAATAACAATAGAGATTGATCACGTATCAAGCATTGTAAGTACTTCGCGCCTTTTTTTTTTAAATTTTTATTATTTATTTATTTATTTATTTATTTAAACATTTAATTCAGATATTACAAATCCATAATTTATTAGTATTATTAGTTACAAACGATATTTATCTTATGACTATGTTAGTTGTGTTAGTGATTATTTTAAGATATATTTTACGTGACCGCACCAATCGTACGCCTCACAAGGTGGCGATACATTGACGATTCGTAACTACAATCTATTGTCTTCAGAATGCTGTTACGACTACCCCGAATACTGTTCAGTACTGACACTGTCTTGTTACGGAGTATGGCATAGAAGTCCGCAGTGTAACTATTTGCGAACATACCCGATGCACTGCAATAACGAGGCAATCCCAACAACACTCTGAATCCGTTATTATACTGTATGCGTAGGGCATTCAAGGATCGCTGAGTGTAGCTAGCCCACAGACCTCCCGTGTACAGATTTTGACAGTAGGCCTTAAAAAGTGTAATTTTTACTTGTTGGCTACATCTGAAAAATCTGCGGGCCAACATGTTGCCTCTAACCGCCAATGCCCTACGCTCTCTGTCCATGTCTATATCGTCTTTAAGTCCGTCGGTAACCCAATGACCTAAGTATTTAAACTCATTCACCCTTTTGAGTATCTCTCCATTAAGAGTAATTGGAGGTACGTGTTCAGGTAGTTTACCGTCAGCCTTAAAGACCATACAGACACTTTTCTGCGTGTTGTAGGATAACCCATGCTCCCTCGCGAACCTACTACAAACCTGCAGTAAGTCTCTAAGTGCCCCTATCGTTGGGCTAAGCAGCACCATATCGTCAGCGTAACTAATGCTATTAACACACACATCTCGTACATGACAGCCGACGCGCTTACTGCTGAGCCCAACGATAAGGTCATTGATATACAGGTTGAAGAGCCGAGGTGAGCTAAGCCCCCCCTGCCTCACTCCACACTCCAACCTATACGGCTGCGAGATAGCCTGATCCCACTTCACGCAGTTAGACTGGTTACCGTACCAAAACTGAAATATACGTAACACCTCTGTAGGCACGCCCACCCCCTCCAGCTTTCTCCAAAGCGTGTCATATTACACAAAATCAAAAGCCCTGGAGAGGTCTAAGAAGCATGCATACACAGGCGTTTGTCGAGAGGTGTAGTACTGGACGGTGTGCTTGAAACTCATTATCGCGCTCTCTGTTGAAAGTTCTGGCCTGAAACCGAACTGCGCGTCATGTATTTCAATGTATTTGTCCAATTGAGTATCAAGCAGACCGTCAAGCACCTTCGCTATTACAGTAGCCAACGATATAGGTCTGTAGTTACGACCGTCAGACATATCCCCTGTCTTGTTCTTGGGTATCGGTATAACAATTGTTTTTATACACTCCAATGGAAGATATGAGTGACTCAGGCATAGTGAGTAAAACATAGACAGAACTCGAGGCAGATGAACGCCTGCATATTTAAGGTGCTCAATGCTGAGACCGTCATGACCCGGTGACTTACCTCTGGCCATTTTATTAATTCTCCTGGCCACCTCATTAGCCGTAAATCGAAGTACCGTGCCATGACCGCCCGCAGCAGTGAGCTTTCCCTCGGAAGGACCCAGGAGACACATTCCTGAAGCGTTGCGCAAACGCCTCAGCAATGCGCAGTACCTGAGATTCCCCATCGACACTTTCAGGTCGCCTAGATCTCACATTCAATTTATTTGTGGCTTTCCAAAATTTATTGAACATCTTTGAAGAGTGAAGGGATGCAATTTCATCCATCTTAAACTGATCCTGCTGTTTCATGCACCAGCTCTACTTTTAAAGATTTTACGGCTCTCCTTCATCTCTTCAAAGAGCTGTCCAACCCCAGGTCTACCACCCTGTAACCACATCCTATACTTAAGTCGCGCTGTGTTTTTTGCCTTTCATTCAAATTCATTCGCACTTTTTCCAGGGCAGGCAAGTCTTTTGGTCATACCGCCTTGTTATTAGTTATATTTTTCCATCCACTATGGTCTTCAGTTTTTTTTTAATTACTTCAGTTATTTTCTTACGCATATATTTAAGGATGCACTATAGAGTATTTTATTATGATTTGACGCGTTACGGCGGTCGAATTAGTCAGGTTTGGTCGGAGTCTCAATCTTAAAATTCTGATTAAAATACTCAGTATTTTAAGGTATAATTGTCCAAATAATTATTGTTTGTGCTATTTACGTTTTATTTTATTGTAACCCAACTCTTTTTTTGTTTATGATCATTCAAAAACCAGAATGTTGTATTGACTATCAAACTTTGGCTGTATACGTGTTATGCCATCGCCTCAAGATATGCTGATGATTTTTTTTTACTTTTCCGCCCTAGGGCCGAAATGTATCACTTTCAACCCGCATATTAGGTAAGCAATGACCCACTTTCAGAGCATGAGAGATGAAAAGTAAATTTGTATCTCTGTAATCTCTATGAAACTCAATAGTCTGGTAATCTGTCATATTATTTTTACACATGCTATATTAACAATGACAATAGCACAATTAGGCTGCACTGCTCGTAAAACTTAGGTAGTATAAAAACTGTCACAATAGCATTAAGTGTCTAGATAGAGTAATAAAATTAAAATGTACAAATCACAGCAACACTATATCACTTGATGACAAAACTTACGGGAACTGGATCAAGTTCACATATAAGAACTTACTATTTAATACAATAGAAAATAAAAAGAATTCTTATAGAATATCTCTTAATTGGTTGACTGCTAGTACGTTGAGGAGATTGACTATGAGAAATTTTAGAGTAATCATTTGTATAACAAGGAGTATAACTGATATAAGTTTGATTGGAACTGACTGGTTGAGTGTGAAAATTATTAGTCCGTGTGTTATGTGAATGAAAAGAATATTGAGACTTTGGTCTAAGTGCTATGTATTGTCTATTGCGACGATATGTACCAAATTTACTTTCTATGATATACGACCTAGGTTCCGGACCAACTTGTTGTATAATACCTGGAAACCAAGACGATTGTGGATGTTTTTGAAACATAACATGACTATTTACCTCCAAGGGTTTAAGATCTTTGAAATTTTTGTTGTAATACTCTTTCATCTTAAGTAAATTTTGATTATTGACTTGTTTAAGATGTCTATAGTTACACAATTTTGGTTTTAAAAGTTTTTCTACTATAGGTAGCTTTGTACGAAGTCTACGTGACATGGAAAGTTGTGCTGGTGAACATAAATTGTTTTTGGGAGTATTGCGATATTGCAGTAATGCTAAATATGGATCAGTATTATCAAGTAAACATTTTCTAAGCATATTTTTAATTATGCCTACTGTCCATTCTACCATACCATTTGAGCGGCTGTGATAGGGACTGGAAGTGACATGGTGAATATTCCAATCTTGTGTGAAATCATGAAAAGATTTGGAATTCATCGGTGGACCATTATCTGACATTAATGTATGGGGAATACCATGACGAGCAAATATTGATTTTAACTTGATTATGACTTGGTCTGCACTGTAACCATTACTTAAAATTGCTATCTCAACATATTTTGAGAAATAATCGACTACAATTAAGTATGTATGCTTGTTGAACTCAAAGAAATCTATACCAACCTTATGCCAAGGAATGTATTTGTAATCATGTGGTAATAGACTTTCTTTAGTGTTACTCTTTCTTAAAGTGAGACAAATTTCACAGTTACTGATGTAATTATCTATATCTTGACTAATATTAGGCCAGTAAATTGTATGTCTTGCCAAATTTCTACAACTATTCAAGCCTTGATGACCTTCATGTAATAGTTTTAAGAAATCTTTTCTTAAAGAAATAGGTATAATAACTCTATCTGACAAAAATAAAAGGTTATTAGCATAATGAATATCATCTTTAACAGGAAAGAAAGGTTTAATACAATCTTCTACTTTATGCTTTGAATTTGGAAATCCATTTTTACAGTAATTAATAAGAGTTTGAAGAGTTTGGTCAGACCTGGTAGCTTGTTCAATTTGTTGTAACTTGAAAGGACTAAGTGACAAATTAGCAGTGAGTAAATTAACATGAAGTTTAACATCTTCATCCAATTCTACTAATGCATTTTCTGGTAATGCAGCACGGGACAATGTGTCTGCGACATATGAAGAACTAATTAGAGACTTTAATTTATTGAATTCTTTCTCATGACTGTCATTCCATGACCATATTGTGTTTTTATTAAGTAACTGTCTTATGTTTGATGTTTCTTTTGTGTGCTGCTGTGGCATGTTGCAAATTGAATTTACTTTAGATGGATCTACAGACACTCCATTTCTATTGAATATAAAACCTAAATACTTGACTTCACTTTGACAAATGTTACATTTATTACTATTAAATGTTAGACCTATATCTTTTGCACGACAAAGAACTTTTTCTAGGATTTGATCATGTTCTTGAATGGTTTTAGCATGTATAAGAAAGTCGTCCATCATTATTTTAATGCCTTGTATGTCACCAAACCGGGAAATCATTTCTTTATGAAAGATTTCTGGAGATGCATTGACATCAAACGGTAGCCTTAAAAAACGAAATCTGCCATAGGGGCTTATAAAAGTACATAGTTTGGATGATTCTTCATCTAAGACAAGATTCCAAAAGCCTGACTTAGCGTCTAAATTTGAAAAATAACATGAACCATTTAGTTCTGCTTTAATTTCATCAATATGTGGAAATGGGTAATGTGAACGTTTAATAGCTTTATTTAACTTACGTGGATCTAAACATAATCTAATGCTTCCATCCTTTTTAGAGACAATTACCATAGAGTTGACCCAATCAGTTGGTTCATCAACTCGAGCAATAATACCAGTGACTTCTAACTTATTAAGTTCTGCCTTGACTTTATCCTGTAATTTAAAAGGAATTTTTCTACTTGCGTCTACTAGTTAAATGACATTCATAGTTTTTAAGAGCTCCTATTCCATTTTTTTTTTTTTTTTTTTTTTTTTTTTATATTTGGTTCGCCAAATTGACGCCGCCCGCCTGGTGGTAAGTCGTGACGACGTCTAGCGATTGTGGGCCACTCTCACAGCACACATTACTATTGAGAGTGGCCCTCAACTTGACGACCTACTGATGTGCCTCTTCACGCTCCGCTTCAAGAACCCAGGATTATATGTGGGAGGAAACACGTGCACAGGCAGGGCGTTCCAGGCCACTATCGTTCGGCAGAGAAACGAACGTTTAAAACGTTCGGTTCTCGCGAACATGCTATCCACTGTGTGGGGGTGGCATCTCTGCCCGGCACGAGTCGTTCGGGATCGGAAGGAAGAGGGTGGGATCAGATTGAAGAGCTCTTCAGAACACTCGCCGTGGTAAATACGGTAGAATGCGGCCAAGGAAGCTATTGTTCGGCGCTGAGCTAGCGGCTCAAGGCTTCCCGTTACCTCCGGACAACCAATAATACGGATAGCCCGTCGCTGCATAGCGTCGAGAGCGTCCAGCAGATACTTCGCGGAGCCGTCCCAGAGGTGAGAGCAGTATTTGACGCAGGGTCTAATCTGCGTCTTGTACAGCAGACACCTCTGGTCCGGTGTAAAGAATCTCTTTACAAAACAATGGTAAGTAAAAATTTTTTTAAGAAAAAACTTTTTAGCATTAATTATAGAGAACAGCTGTTCTCTCTGAGACAGTCTTGATAATGCCTCGTTTAGAGGCGAAACAATTGTCGACGTTTTGTTGTCCTTTTGATTCTGCGAAAAATTAATGCTATTAATTAATGCTAAAAAGTTTTTTCTTAAAAAAATTTTTACTTACCATTGTTTTGTCATGGATTTTCGCCAAGTAACGCCTGTTTCTATCCAATATTTGGAATCTCTTTACCTTATTCAGTATTCCTAGTTTCCGCGAAGCTAGCCCTATACATCTTTCGATGTAGTTTTTATTATTGAGCTCTCGACGAACGTCTATGCCAAGGATATCAAGGTTGTCCTTCATTGGTAATAATGCATTCTGAAGAGAGGGTAGGGGAAGGAAAGGGGATTTCTTCGCAGTAAATGCACACGCCTGTGTTTTGCGGGCATTGAACTCGACCAGGTTCTCGGTACCCCATTGAGAGATACTGTCGAGGTTACGGTCGAGATCAGCCACGAGTCGTCGTCTCTCCTCCTCAATCTCAGATCGCCCCGCCGTCGGACGAACCGAGTAACTCCCGTGCAGTGTGCTGTCATCTGCATAGCAATGAATGTTCCCGAGGGATAGCATATCATTGATATGCAGAAGAAAGAGAGTTGGTGATAGTACGGACCCCTGCGGTACCCCGGCATTCACTTGCAAGAAGCGAGAAGCCTGGCCATCGCAGAGGACCCGCACTCGGCGCTCGTTTAAAAAGCTGGCAATCCAGCTGCACAGTTGAGGAGGTAGACCATATGCCGGAAGCTTGGAAAGGAGCGAAGCATGCCAGACCCTATCGAAGGCTTTGGCGATGTCCAGGCTAATAGCCAAGGACTCGCCGTGCCTTTCCATAGCCCCACCCCAGACATGCGTTACGAATGCCAGAAGATCACCCGTTGATCGCTTTGGCCTGAAGCCGTATTGTCGATCATTGATTAGCGAGTGATCCTCTAGGAATTGCATGAGCTGCTTATTTATAAGGAGCTCAAGCACCTTGCAAATGACTGAGGTGACAGCTATGGGTCGATAGTTGCCTGGATCGGACCGATCCCCTTTCTTGGGGATCGGTTGTACGTTCGCCTCCTTCCAGACCTCCGGCACGAGCCCTGAAGAGTATGACAGGCGGTACAGACGCGTTAATACTGGAGACAACTCAGCTGCACATTTTCGTAGCACCACCGCCGGAATGCCGTCAGGGCCACTGGCTTTCCGCGTGTCGAGTGACCGCAGCACTGCCCGTACATCATATTGCCTGATAACAATATCAGGCATTGTGTGGCCACAGTTGGCGATGGCGGGGGGCTGCAGGCCACGGTCGTCGACCCGGGAATTAGCCGCAAAGAGGTCTGCGAGCATATCCGCTTTCTCTTGGGCTTTGTGAGCCAGTGTTCCATCTGGGTAACGCAGCGGTGGCAGCGAGGGCTGACAAAAGTTAGATTGCACGGCTTTGGCCAGTTGCCAGAATCCACGGCTGCCCGTGGGATGGGAAGTGAGCTCCTGACCAAGCCGCGCGACGCGCTGGGCATCCGCTCTCTTAAAGGCCCTCTTACTCGACTTTGTGGCCCGGTTGTACGCTGCTTTGAGGTGGCCCACGTTTGGGTCGCGCACAGCCCGGGCCCTGATCCAGGCGCGATATGCCGACTGTTTTTGTCGAACAGCTTTGGCACAATCTCGCCCGAACCAGGGACGGGCTCTGCGGATACTGGCGACATCAGTGAAAGGGATGTAATAATCCATCCCTAAACTGATCTCGCCAGCAATAGCAGAAGCACTATCCGAAGGAGCCTTTCCTACAAAGCAGCGCTGGCTCCAGGGGACGGACGCAAAATAATCGCGTAGACCGTCCCAATCCGCTGACGAGTAGTGCCATAGTCGTCGTGACGTTTGCACATTAAAAACCATACTATATTTCTTTAGTATTGACAGACTGTTTGACTCTGCTGGGACTTTGTGACACATTGACTGTGATATGACTTGACTTTGACTGTTAGACTGACTTGACATTGACTGTATATTGTTGTTCTGGCTATGCTGACTAAGTGTGTAGTTTGGACTGTGTTCAGATATGTTTTCATCAAAGGTTACTGAATGTATTCTTTTTATGACTTTTAACTGTTGACATGACTGTCTACCCAGAATATTTTTGCAATCTAACGGTGTAATATGGAAACACAAGTTGTATGACTTGTCATTATACTTACATGGTAATGTACAATAACCGATTGTAGGTATACTTTGACCTGTAAATGTTGTCAAGTTAAATGGTGTTTGTATAAGATTTATCTCTTGCAACGCTAGTTTTTCAAATGCTTTCTTAGACATCAAATTCAAAAGATGTGAATTTGTGCCTGATAATATTTGAACTTCTTTCCGGGACGATTCTAGTGACTTAGCAATATTTATAGTGGCATCTAAAGTGGTAGGTAATTCTTGCAAAATTTTCTCTTTAATGTATTGATTCTGATCATTTAGATTCCAACTAAATATATCTTTTAGTAAATCGTCTTGCAATTCACCAAAATTACACTGATGGGCTATATTTTTGAGATCTGTTATATAACTGTCCAGCTGTTCATTTTGCAGTTGCTTTCTGTTAAAAAGTTTATGCCTTATCATGGTTATATTGACTTTTGGGCTGAAATAACCTGCAAATCTGTCGATCAACACTTGTAGCTTGACTGTTTCGACATCTAGGTTGAAAGAATAAAATATGTGAAGGCAATCTGGTCCTATATAATGTAATAAAAGTGCAACTTGCCTTTCTTCGCTTTCTTGATCATATTTAAATGCTTTGAGATATATTTTGAATTTGGTGATCCAATTTTTCCACGTGAGCGGCATGTTGGATGCATGAACGTCCATGTGCTTGAGGCGACCCGACGACGTTGAAGATTCGTCCATTTTTTTCTTTTGGTTGATCCAGTTCTTCCTAAGACACGCCAGTTTACCCCACACCTGATGTTTGTTGGTTTTTGGAATAAAAGACAGGAGCTCGTAATAATACGTGTCGTGTATTTCAGTCGGCCATGTTACAAAGTAAGGAAAGAAGGAAGTGTACATAGACAAGACAATATTGATATAATCTAAGCATAGACTAAACTAGGCTATGGCTTACAAGCTAATATAATATTATGACAGTTATGACAATATGGCGGTTGGATTATGTCAAAATTTAAAGATGGCGTCACTCGTACCGCGTTCAATTACATTTTATGCAAACTTAGCTCGTAAATAAGTTTAGTCACGGCGAGTATTTACCGGCATAAAGATTATTTACCGTCCTAAATAATGTAATCTCTAGTGATCTTTATCTCTTTGTATTACGCAGCTGTATAATCTGTATATCATTAGATGTATGTACGTTTTAGTTTAGTTACGATTTTTTCATTAGATATATGTATGTTATGTACGTTTTATTTGAATTTGAGCCAAATACGTACCTATCCGATGTTTCACGTCTACGTTACACTATTTTATATCTATTTTGGCTTTATTATGTCATTTACTAGTGGACACCCACGACTTTGTTCGCGTTGAATAATTACACGACAAATATTTTCGCGTCATGCTTGGTAGAGAATTACAGCGTACTTATATTTAACCGTTTGTGCAGTGAACAGGACGAAAGCTTTCAATAGATAAAAGCACGTTAAAAATTGACACAACAAACGACTTCAAATTACCGAAATGGGACCAAATTGAAACGGGACCACTTGGGATGTAGGTAGTAACTTTCAATTTAAAAATCATAATTCAGGAAACAAAAATAAAAAAGAATCTTTTTTGAAAGTCGGTTGAAAATAGTTTTCACCGGGATTGCAACATTTTCCATCACTGCTCCGCTCCTAATGTTTGTTGCCTAGTGTTTTATTATGTGCCTAGCCTATACCCTTCCTAGGCAAATGCAGCTTTATACATAATATTAGTATGGATAGGATGCCAAAAATAATCCTAAATGTCTTGTCTTAGTAGGTATGTGTAAGAGGTGTAAATAAATATTCAAGTACTTCCTCAATTTTTAGTAGGATGTTTATAAATTAACGTATAACTTCACGCGTGGTGTATTAGTTGCAGCAGTTTGCTGAATGCGCTGTGTGTTTTATACTATGAATGTAGTTGTAGTTTTTATTGCCAGGTTATTTTCTCTTTGGCTCCACCAGTTGCTTTGCGCATCTGGCTTTAAATGTAAATTCTTATGTGCTGAACTGCTGACGTTAATAAGTGTTATTTTATAGCCTATATTGTTTTGCGATGTACAAAATATACATTATACTAAAAAAAATTACATTACAAAATATCGTTTCAAAAATCCTCCGCGTCATTGCCGACTGGGATGGTTCCCAGGATGCTGGCTGTGTTGCTACGTTGGATGGCGATACTTATCCTTTGGGCCAGAAAATAGCCTAAAAACTATACGGAGACGCTTTACTATAGTATTATAACGTAAATACAGTTAATGGCGTGCTCTCTCTAGTATATTGAGTATGTCTAGAAGTAAAGTATGTTTTTTGACGCTAACGTTTATTATACCGCTGATTCTGCACACGAATGTCTAAGTTAGTCGTATGTATGTCAAGCCTATCAAGTGTCAACGTCTTCGAGACCTTTGGCTAAGGACCATAAGTCATTACATCATACAAGTACTAACAATCAAATTATGTACGTGTTTTTGTGCCATTGTGGACGCCTCTCAGTCTCATCAATAATTACCAATGTTAACTATAAAACAATGATGTTATTTTGATGTTTTTTGCTTCAAAGTTTAATTGTTGTAGCCTTTTATGAATAGATGGGAATGTTTGAATACTCGAGGAGTTTGAAAGGGTAATAGAAGTGGAGTCTTAGCTTTTCCCAGCGTGAATTAACATCCTCTCACTTGATATCAATGTTATATAGCTTATGTTATGTTTCGCACGGTGTGTGTAAAATCTTTGCAGGATTATTGCTCTTAACTACTATTCGTCTATCCCTTCTTAAATACCAGTCTTCTTCTGCACAGATAGTGCAAGTGATCCGCCTGTTTTTACAATCGTCTATAGCTCAAGGTATCATTTACTAACACAAATCTACTTATGGATCCCTGAAGGACAGATAGAGTAGTTCCTCTGTTAACATGGCGTTTGCAACATTGCCAGAATATCGGAAACTCAAACCAAACGTTACATGGTACAAATTCTTCTTCTTTTAAAAACGTGGCTCCATCGATATAGATCGATGATTCGCCAATGTCAAGGTAATGCTTGATTGGGGCGGGGCCCCAAGAGATTAGACTACGTCCTCGCCGTCCGCCCTGGACCCCAACTTGACCACGGTAACGCAGTGGCAAGTTGGGTGACCGAACGTCGAAATCAAAACTTGAGTGGCCAACACAGAAGGAATGGTGCTTACTATGAAGCCTGAAGAGACCCCCGGTCCTGACACTGCCCTTCCCCGGGCAGTCTCAGCCGACGACATATTGCGCGAACAACGGACTTCGATGCCTTTTGATTTGGGGGCTCGCGTCGCGCCGCCTAGTTGCAGCGCGACGTCGACGCCCCAAGAAAATGTTGCTGCTGGGACTGACGATGGGTCAGCTCCCAGTAGTGTGAGGGGTAAGGGCCCTTCTTCTTCGCAGAAGAGGACCCTCGAGAAGGGGGGGCTGCCGCGCGACCGGAGCACTAGTTGCTCTGGGTGGGGGTCCCTCCTCTCCAGCGATTCGGAGGAGGAGGTGCCGGTGAAGACGGTGCGCACGCGTCTCGACGCCTACAGAAAGCGCCCGCCAACACCACCCCCGTCATCTGTGCCGTCCCTGCGCAGTCGCAGGGATATCGGTGTGCCGCCCGCGCGGGAGATAATGAGTATTTTCTCCCGCATGAACGCGGCCATGCGGGGGAGTAAAAACATGTCGGGGAGGAAGAAGATTGTGGCTTCACTGGTGGATGAAGCCCAATCCTCCCTCGACAAGCTCCTCGAGCGGAGCGTCACAGAGGAGGAGGCGAAGCTCCGCAAGCAGGTTGCGTGCCTGGAGGTGGAGCTCACTGCCTCCCGAAAGGAGATGGAAGATCTCCGTCGGGAGGTCGCTGAGCTGACCAAAGCGGTCAAGGCACCTCCAGGTCCCATGCCGCCTCCTCCTCTGACGGCTGGACCAGCGCCGAAGACGGCGCCTAGGACCGCGCCCACCATGGCGCACGGCTCGCCGCCGAAGCCTGTACCGACTACGGTGCAGGTCCTGACGGCGATCGAGAGGCGCCTCGCGGTCCTGGAGGACCGGGCGTACCGCCCTCCGCTAGCGCGTCCCGCGTTTTCATACGCGGCGGCTGTCGGCGGTGCTCCCGCTCCGGGTCCAAGCGGCACACCCGCTGTCCGCCGCCCCGCTCCGCCCCCGTCCGCTTCGGTGAGCCGGATACCGGCCGAGACCGCGGCCCAGGCGCGGAAGGCCAAGGGGCGCGGCAAGAAGAGTGGCACCCCTGCCGCCTCCTCTTCCTCTATCGTCGCTCCCGCTGCTTCCTTACACCCCTCCAGACGGGAGGGATGGGAAGTAGTGGGAGCCAAGAAGAGGAAGACGAAGGCCGCAAAGAAAGCGGCCAAAGCCGCCGCGGCGAAGGCGCCGAAGAGGCCCCGCCCTCCTCGCTCCACCGCCGTCGTCCTGACGGTGACGACGGTAGGTGTGGAGAAGGGGGTGGGGTACGCCGACGTACTGAGGACTGTGAAGTCCTCAGTCAACCTCTCGGCCCTCGATATACAGGGGGGGCTCCGGTGCAAGAAGACACGCACCGGGGCTCGCCTCCTCGAGGTCTCCGGCGCCTCCAGCGGCCCTAAAGCTGACGCCCTAGCGGCTCAGCTTAGGGACGCGCTGGACCAAGAAGCCGTCCGCGTCACCAGGCCCACCAAATGCGCCGCATTGCGCATCACGGGTCTGGATGACGCGGCCACGACGGAGGAAGTTGTCTCCGCCGTCGTGGAGGCGAGCGGCTGCCCCCGTGACCAGGTGAAGGCTGGAGATATCTCCTTCGGCTCCACTGGTCACGGGATGACAGTCGTCCAGTGCCCCGTCGCGGCGGCACTGAAAGTGGCGGACGGACGAAGCCTCCTCGTAGGGGGCTTCCTAAAGGCGCAGGTGCACCTCCTTCGTGCCCGGGAAACCAGATGTTTCCGGTGCATGGTGGTGGGGCACTTAGGAGTGCAGTGTACAGCGGAAGTCACCGTGGGCGATCGGTGCTTCCGCTGCAGCCGGCCCGGTCACAAGGCAATTGCCTGTGACGCCCCGCCTCGCTGCTTTAGATGCGAGGCGGAGGGCAAGACCGCGGATCACCGGGTCGGCAGCACAACCTGCGCCGCCTCGAGGCCAAAACCTCGTCCGTCCGCTGAGAGCGGTGGGGGTGCCGCCCTTGCGCGGCCAGTTGTTTCGCGGCGGGATGCGGTTATGGACGTCAATTAATGTCTGACGCCCGTATCCGTATCCTGCAAGTGAATTTGAACCACTGCCGTGCTGCTCAGGATGTTCTGTACCAGAGCATCCGGCAGTGGTCCATAAACTTAGCCGTGGTCGCCGAGCCGTACTACGTCCACCCGGGAAGCCCGGTGGACGAGGACGGCTCGGCCTGTTGTATCTTTGGGGGGTCCGCCGCAGACAACTCGCGCCTTGCGATCATTGCAAGGGGCTGCGGGTGTGTTGCGGCGGACTATGATGGGTTGGCAGTCGTGGCCACCTACATCTCGCCGAACATTGACGAGTCTCAGTTTGAGCTATGGCTCACTGAGCTCGACGTCGTCTTCGCTGCGTGCCGTCCTCGCCCTGTCCTGCTCCTGGGAGACTTCAACGCCTGGAGTGAGGCGTGGGGCTCCCGGGAAACCAGGGACAGGGGGAGGCTTCTTGAGGACTGGACCAGAACACGTGGTCTGGAGGTCCTCAACCGGGGGAATGTCGCCACCTTTTGGCGGCGGGGGGGGGGGGGGGGGGGATCGATCGTGGACGTAACGTTCGCATCCCCTGACCTCGCCGCCCGTATTACAGGCTGGCGCGTGGAGGAGGGTGAGGAGACGCACTCGGATCATCGGTACATCCGGTTCGATGTCGTCCCCCCACCTGACCTCCCACAGCCGGTGGCAAATCCCCCGGATCCGCGTTGGGCACTTCACCATCTGGATCGGGAGGCTCTCCTGGAGGCATCCATCGTGCAGGCCTGGATTCCAGCGCCGGACCGGCCTGCCGATGTGGATGCCGAGGCGGAGTGGTTCAGGAGAGCCATGTCGCAAATCTGTGATGCGGCGATGCCTAGGGTTACACCCAGACCGGCCAGGAAGCAGGTGTACTGGTGGTCGCCGGAGATTGCAGAGATGCGCGCAGCATGCATCTCCGCCCGCCGCCGGTACACCAGGTTTCGCCGGAGGCGTCGCCGCCCAGACGACGCGGCAGCCCGAGAGGCGGAGCTTTTTCAGGCATACAGGGAGGCTAAAGGTAATCTCCAGGAGACGATAAAGCGGGCCAAGACGGCGGCCCGCGAGGAGCTCCTGGAGACCCTGCAGCAGAACCCATGGGGGCGCCCGTACCTACAGGTCAGGGAGAAACTCCGACCTAGGGCGCCCCCACTGACCCAGAGTCTCCAGCCGCAGCAGCTGGAGCGGGTCATGGGTCCCTGTTTCCGACGAGCGCGGAGGAGCACGTCCCTCCGCGCATGGCTCCGTCTCTGCCCGACGCGGATAGCACCAGCGAAGACGACGTACCCGAAGTCAGGGTGGGGGAGCTAGGTGCGGCAGTACTCCGGCTTAAACGCCGGAAAATCACTGCCCCCGGACCCGACGGCATTCCTGGCCGTGCATGGGTCCTGGCCCTCGAAGAACTCGGGCCTCGACTGATGGGGCTCTTTAGCGCATGCCTCGAAAGGGGCCAGTTTCCCAAGGTGTGGAGGACGGGGAAACTGGTCCTGATCCGTAAGGCGGGGCGGCCGGTGGACTCACCGTCCGGATACCGGCCGATCGTGTTGCTCGACGAGGTGTGTAAGCTCTTTGAGCGAATTATCGCGGAACGCCTCGTCGAGCATCTCACGAGTGTGGGGCCAGACCTGGCGGATAACCAGTTCGGTTTCCGTCGGGGACGCTCCACCGTGAGCGCGATCATGCGCGTGAAGAGCCTGACGGAGGAAGCAGTCTCGCAGGGCAAGGTGGTGGTGGCGGTGTCTCTTGACATCGCCAACGCGTTCAACACCTTGCCATGGAGCTGCGTTAGGGAGGCGCTCGTGTATCACGAAACGCCTCTCTACCTCCGTCGTATTGTCGGGGCCTATCTCTCGGAGAGGGCCATAGCTTTCCCCAGCTGGCTCGGGCCAGCTCGGCGAGATGTGTCGTGCGGTGTTCCGCAGGGGTCGGTCCTGGGGCCGCTTCTGTGGAACATCGGCTACGACTGGGTGCTGCGGGGTGCGTTGCCTAGGGGTGTCGGCGTAACGTGCTACGCCGACGATACCCTCGTCACGGCGCGGGGTGCAACGTACCAGGAGGCAGCACTCAAGGTCACGACGGGTGTTGCTCGAGTCGTGGGTCGGATACGGCAGCTGGGACTGGAGGTGGCCTTGCACAAGTCCGAGGTTCTGTGTTTTCACAGACCTCGGAACGGTCCACCCGAAGGTTCCAGCATAAATGTGGGAGGCGTTAGCATCGGCATCAAGCCCTCGATGAAGTACCTAGGGATCGTACTTGATAGCCGATGGAACTTCGGACCACATTTCCGAAGTTTGGTCCCCAAGGTGACGCAGGCATCGGTCGCGCTTTCGCGACTGATGCCCAACCTAAAGGGACCCAACGCCTCCTGCAGGAGACTGTACCTGGGGATCGTGCGGAGTATGGCCCTATACGGGGCTCCCGTATGGGCGGATAGGTTGGCGGTCAAGGGGAACGTGACTCTGTTAAACAGACCACTTAGAACCTTGGCCGTCAGAACCGTACGGGGGTACCGCACGATCTCCGGAGAGGCTGCATGTCTCCTAGCCGGGACCCCTCCATGGGACCTGGAAGCGAGAGCCCTTGCGTCATTGTTCCAATGGCGCAAGGAGGCGCTGGAGCGGGACCACCGGCCTGCGTCTCGAGAAATCGAGGACCAGCGGTCCCAACTCCGCCAGGATCTCATGGAGTCATGGAGGGTGCGACTTGAGCAACCCAAGGGGGGTGCCATCTTCATCGCGGCGGTGAGACCGATCATGGACGATTGGCTGCAGAGGCAGCATGGTGACCTCACGTACCGTGCGACGCAGATGGTTGCCGGGCATGGATGCTTCGGTAGCTATCTGTTTCGCATGCATCGTGAGGTCACACCCCGGTGTCAACACTGCGAGGTGTGTCTCGTAGTGGGTCTGGGCGTGGATACCCTTTCGCTGGGGACCATGCTTCAAGCCATGGTATCCAGCGGGAGTAGGTGGAACGCGGCCGTGTCCTTCTGCGAGCAAGTCATGCTCGCGAAGGAGGCGGCCGGGAGGGAGAGGGAGCGTACCCTCCCCGCCGAGTTCCGTAGTCGGCGGCCAGGCCGCCCCAGACTACGCGACTACGCCCAAGACTATCGTCCTCCATGATCGGGGCCTGAGGACGGCGGGATCGCCACCTACCGTCCTTACAGAAGCAGGCTAGAAGGGTTGCGTGCTGCGGGGCCTTTGCCCCATAGCACGCAACCAGATTCACTCACTGACGCGGGATAAAACCCGACCCCAATGACGCGGGATTCTCGTCCCGACCAAACACCCGCAGAGACCACAGGGGTGGTCAAAGTCCGCCGGGCGCCACTGGACATACCCTCTGCTAGTAACCAGGGTCGCCCGGCAACGGACGTTAGAGCGGCCGCGGCCTTGGGCCGCGGAGTTAAAAAAAAAAAAAAAAAAAAAAAGGTAATGCTTGATTAGTTGATAATCGCGCACAGAAGAACTAGTTATTCCTAACTAGCTCCAGGTGCAGGACAAGAAACGTTGTTCGGTATGAGAGTGTCTGGAAACCCGATTTTTGCGGAGCGCCAGAGGTAACCTAAAAAGCCACCTGCCACGCGCTCAGCAAAAATCGAACTTCCGTTACATGGTAAATATCTCGATAATTTCAACCGTAATACTCTAACTGTCGAATACTGAAACGTCACTAAAATAAGCAGATACTCAAAACTGACGTTTGGGTATCAAAAATATTGAAGTTTAAGGGCTGCTCAAGCATTTAAACAGCTCCTAAATATTTGAGTGACGTTTCAGTATTCGATCGTAAGTGGCCAGAAATGGCAATATGATCTACGATTTATCATCAGTTAAGTTAAATATAGGTCCTCTCTAAGGTAAAACCTACAAGTGGTCACCATAACTTAACCTACTTTCAGCAGACATATTATAATACACACGCCACCAATTAGATCTCACTGCTGCACATTTATGATGGTATTATTGTGAAACCTGACACTCTCCAATGCTCCTCACTAGACCAGTCAACTACATAATTGTCTGGTTTCCATAATACTTGAGAAAGTACTGCAATTCACCCATTTCTACGACGCTTCATACATCAACTTAACTGTCGTTACTCGATATTTACACATAGGATATGTTTAGCTGACAAACTAGTTAGCATCGGACATTTTCCAAATTACTTTGTTAAGTATTTCTACTATCTTAGTATTCTTATATCTGTGCTACTATCTAGCTCTTTTACGACTTGGGTGGTAAACAACCACAGTTCCATCTAATGGTGTATCGACAACATGCCTGTGAAGAGGTAGGCAAAGAAAAATGCAGAAAGGAGATAAAAGGGAAATTGGTATTTGAAAATCTTCAAGCTCTCAAGTAAAGCTCTAGACTAACGGAGAATACTAATGTGTAGTTTGTTTGCAGTTAATGTAATATTTTATCAAAGTTAGTGTTATTTCACTGAATAGATAAAAAGGCGTAAGCTGAGCTTTGCATTTGTGTGAGTGCACGTATGTGAACGTATAACGTGACTTGTTTTACACACACATGTGTTGTACACACAGCCTCTTTACTTTACTTTTTGTGAACACTCACCCAAATGCAAAGCTCAGTTTCCCCCTTTTTCCTATTCCCGTATTTCGGACCTGCGCTGAGGCTACATAACTATGACGCGCTACAATGAAGTGATTATGCATACATACATTATTTATTTATATAACACGTTGCAATACGAATTTAATAAAAGATTTTATAATTTAAATTCAAATGAAGGTTTTTGAAATAATTATAATAAATATTAAATAATATGCATAACTTTTAATAACGATCTAGATGTAACCACTAAACGAATAGCACGTTCATATTATTTTACCATATTTTACCATCTTCAAGAGTACGCCAGGGGTTCTACCATGATCTAAGAGGCCCAAACCATCCTCAAGTCCAAAAGCCTTTGGCAACCGTAAAAATGATGGTATATATTAATGGCAATATACTCGCCACCTGTTACGTGGTAGCAAACAATGATTAGCTATATGTGGCCGTACTCGTATAATAAGCCTCTGCCTCGTATGGGTGTTTATTCATCAAAAACTACCAATATCATTAAACAAATAGCTGACAACGCCTAAATTAGTCAGATGTTAATCGCAATATACAATTATGTATTAACTTTCTTACACATTATGTGCTTACCCAAAAAGTTCACAGCGAAAACTATAATAGTTTCCTTTGTAGATGAACCTTTCATAGCGGTACCTTTATACACCATTGTACCATCACATCTCTCATTTTAGAAAGCACAACACAGCCAAATTAAGTTGTACAATTATACTTGCAGATCGTATAGAAAGCATACCCTTCCAATTTTAACATATAATATCTGTTGTTTATGTATTTATGCGAATGCTGTTGCATTGTCGTAGACGTATGATGGACAGGCGGAGCTTAGAAGGTCTTGGACCAAGATTTATATATTATTTATGGGTTTATATTTTGTACTAGTACGCCTAGTGGTATGACATATGAGACTCGACCTACCACACGGCGACATGTAATGATGTACGATCGATATTTTGAAACATAATTTATGGTAGTGGTTTAAGTAGGTGTGTGTTTAAACTGTAAATATACTGTATTGGTGTAAACCACATCAAAATCCGTTGCGTAGTTTTAAAGATCTAAGCATACATACGGAACGGGCGACTTTGTATGATAATATGTAGTGATAAACTGTACGACTCGAAATACATCTTTAGAAGTCGTAATAGTACACCTCTGACTACTCCCGGAAAATCCAACAGTAACTGAGACATGAAACCACAGACTAATGTTACATTTATTCGATAAATTGCACTGATATTATAGAACATTACGGCGAGTTATCACGGCATAGTTCAAACCCGCTATTAACTAAACCACGATTACACTCGAAGAAGTACCCAACTCATGTCCGATATTTACCACACGTTAATCCCGGTATAATATTATTCCTCAGTTTAAAATGGGCACTGGGCATTTATTGGGAATTTAAAATTGTACAATAAATTATCGCGTCAGCCAAATAATTACACCATCGATATACGATTACATAGACGCTGTGTCGAAAACCGTTAATTTAAACTACATCTATTGAGAATTTTGTTAATAACAGTCGCTAGGCAAAGCCCATATCCAAGAATTGGATAGGGCCCTTAGTTGTAATATTATTCTTTTACATCCTACCTCATAATAGAGTCTACTTATGTGTATATAATACGTGTATATCTAATATTTGTGTGATCCACAAATGTTTGCTTCGGACTTTGGGAGTTTTCTATGTATTATATGTACGTATTTAGAAATATATAATATGTTTATCAGTTGTCTAGATCCCATAGCACAAGCTTATAGCTTAGTTTGGGCTGGATGACGTTGTGTGACCAATAATATTTATTTATTTATTTATGCCTAGATACAATCAAAAGAATAGTACCGGACGGGTGGACTCGTGGGTGACTATACTACAGCCGACAAGCCACTGACGTACTGCACACGATGTTGTGGACTGTATTGGTTCGGAGAGCCTGAAATCTTGGGGTTCTTCAGTGAATAAATCAGTTTTTTAAATCCCTCTTCCTCGCTCAAGTTAAAATGGCAAACGCTATACTTTCATCAGCCAACTTCAACACAAAACTAACCATATTTTGATCAAACAAGTATAGTATTTCAAATACACACAAATACTGTTTATAAATCATAAAATGTTAATCAAAAACGTATCTTCAATTAGAGATAATAAATTCCATTTTCAATTGTAAATAAGTAATACGTAGGTAATTATGGTAAGATTAGCGGCGCTCGCGCATTTCTATCTATGCTATTGTATTCGTGATTGTTTTAATTGTGTGTATTTGTGTTGTGATTGTGACCAAGTATGTACATGGTATACGTAAGGCTCCAAGCAGACTTACGACAACGACAATAATTTTACCAATAAACCCACTTCAAATTGTCGGAATGGAACCAAATTGAAATGGGACCACAAGGAAAGCATCAGCTTTCAAATAAAAAAAAAACAAAATCGGTTCACTCAGTCGAAAGTTATGAGGTGACAAACATTGGAATTAAGAACCACCTCCTGTTTTGAATTCGTTTAAAAACTGGTTAAAAGCGTCGCGGTGTGGTCGATCGCTAAATGCACGATGTCTCTGGTGGTTGCGTTGTAGTTGCAATGCAAGTCGATACCTACCACATCGATGCATTCAACGACAAAATGTGTCAGAGTGAATCAAACTGTGCCCTTTCATACAAAATGGTGCCCAACCACATATTTGCATTGTTTTGTGGTTGTCGTTTCGTTGTCGTACATGTGCTTGAGCCCTAGGACCGTAACTTTGAACTGTTCTTGATTTATGTTGGGAACTAAACGTCGCCGTCGTTGCTAGCTGTACAATGGCTTGGGTAAAATGTTAGGATTGTGCCAGAATCGTTTCTCAATGATCATTTAATTGTTGTTTGTGGTTTAGATTTAGAGCTAATTACAGAGTCAAAACTGAAATTGCGCAATATTTTGTCATCTAAATATTATATGAATAATTTTGTGTAATGTTAAATCTGCTACTAAGGAGTCAATAAAAAACCGGTCAAGTGCAAGTCGCACACGAGCTCAAAGGGTTTCGTACCAAAACCGAAAAAAAATCACGTTTGTTGTATAGAAGCCCCCCTAAATACTGATTTTATTTTTTAGGATTTGCTGTTATAGCTGCAACAGAAATACACCATCTGCAACATTTTTAACTTTCTAACTAAGTATCTCAGTTCATGAGATACAGCCCAAGACAGATGGACGGACAGCGAAGTCTCAGTAATAAGGTTTTTCCTTTGGGTAGGGAACCCTAAATAAGAAAACGTCTCTGTAAAAAAACCAGTTAAAACGTAAACACAACCATAAACAATGTTTGACATTGATGTCTATGGATAAAAGTGTGTTTAAAAACCACTTCGCTTCCGTATGCTGTATGTTCGCTAAGATGTTTTAGAAGATAGTAGTTTAGTACACAACGGGTTTAACTTTAGTTTTCAACAATAGATAAGTAGAGAGATTCAAGAGGAAGGCTTACTCGCGACCACCCCGGCTTAGCACGCGTGAGTTAAGGAACCCCAATCAACCAATATTTGCTTTACAAGCTAATATTGTTCGAGAATGTTCTATGCATATCAGCATTATTATTAGAACAAGCGTCACTTCCCTTAAAACGACGAATTAGCAATAAAATAGTATATAAGATCGATAATTGTTATAATTAGTAATTCTGTTTGTATTAAGTAAATAGTTGTAACCCTGTCCAATTAAATAAATATTTTTTATTTAAAATCCAGTGATAAATCGTGCAACACCGGTACTAATGTGAGGTAGTGTAGAGTAGGAGCAAGAAAAGGTGGTCAAATATTGACACAAAAACCGACTTCGAATTACTGGAATGGGACCGTTTCCGAAGTGGGACCAAACAAATTAAAATGGGACCACATAAGAAGCGGCAGGTTCTATTTTCTTTTAAATCGTTCCATCCAGTCGTAAGAAGAAATTACGCTACGTTTTTATACACCTCTTTTTATCATCATTATTCACCGAGCCTTTTCCCAACTTAGTTGGGGTTGGCTTTCCAGTCTAACTGTGATTCGGCTGAACTTCGATATTTTCCGTGAAGCGACTGCCATCTGACCTTCACAACCCATGGGCGATATCGAAGTTCTGTAGTTAGACCGGTCGGATTTTTAAGGGCTCCAACTACCCCTAACGACTGCCATAGATGTTCGTATGAATACCGAGACCGACGGCTTAACGTGCTCTCCGTGGCACGGAGGGGTCTCCGTGTCTTAAGAAATGGTCACCCATCCTAAGACCGGCCTGACTAGATGTTGCTTGCTTAACCTTTGCAATGTATTAATATTGTCGGTTACCACTAGACCACGACACCTCTTTTTATCTCATGAACAAATATGAAATAAAAAACACAGTCGAACTGTGAACCTTCTCCTTTATTGGAGTCGGTTAAAAACAATATGCCACGCGTCAACACTGTCCATTTTATTATTGGTCAGTGTTTGCTACGATATATTAAGGCCACCGCTGCGCCGCACCTGCGGAGTGTGGTGTGGCAGGGTGCTGGCGCGCGGTATGCGTGTCAAGGATGGACAATACTCTCGGTTACTCGCTGAGATGAATGGCTGGCGATAGATACTTGTATTTGTTGGACACTTGTTAGTGGCACTAACGAAAACATATCTATATTGTCATAGGACAATATAGATATGTTTTCGTTAACAACGTAGGCAACGTAAATTTTGTGCCTTGTCTATAGAGACAAGGCACAAAATTTACGTTGCCTAATATAAGGTAGTTTTGTTTGTAGATCTGCACGTCAACCAGTTTACAGATTGATTTAAGGTCAATATAATTTGTGCTCCGTTAAGTGCCCTGTAAACTAACAAATGTTTTGACAAACTTAATTACGTTTTTGACAAACACCGCGGTAGACTTCCAATTATCATTGACAAACTCCTTCGTAAAAAGTCCTTCAAACCACCAGTCAATCACGACGCCAATCTAATTTTTTTATCACACAAGACAATAACGCTTCAAACAAAGTCCTAGCCAGATTATCAAATTAGTTAACTTACAGGTTGTTAGCTTACAGGGTGTTTTAGAGATTGGATTCGACAGCCTGTATAGCACAGTAGTTAGTGACATTGCCACAAGCTAACTAACTTGGAGGTCGTGGGTTCGAATTCCACAAAATACATAACTTTTTGTGATGAGCAGTTTAGTAGGCACAAAAATACATACTACGTGATCTAGTTTCAATCTTAGTACCTTAAAGTAAATTAAAGAAGCACTATATGTATAAGACAAACCTATGATCTGTATTTTAGTTACCAAATAATGGACTCACCAAACGCCGTGAACTATCACGTCTATTCTCGTAACCTGTTCAACTGTATGAATAGTTACAAATGCTTGGAAAAT
Source organism: Nudaria mundana (assembly GCA_963556515.1). Lineage (NCBI taxonomy): Eukaryota > Metazoa > Arthropoda > Insecta > Lepidoptera > Erebidae > Nudaria > Nudaria mundana. Next base: position 23,353,108 of record OY748294.1, read on the forward strand.
GATGATATTGAACATAACATATAATCACGCTTACATCACCGAGGGTATAAACAGAGGTGAATTACACATATACACATTAAGGTACTAAACTTACTGCCGTTACCAGGCTTTTACAATATGTTCGTATGAATTCATTAGCTAATAAGATTGTATATAACATACGCAAAGAAACCGAAGTAATTCGAAAGAATACAGGATAGTTGGCACCGTCGTCTTAGATAGTTCGCAATATCGATATCTTCAGCCGTCATTTTAGTATCTCAATCAGAGCATAATTTCGTTTTACACACATGTTTTTTACGCACACACTTCGCCACTAGGCCCCATGCAACAGGTGGTGAGTCTATTGCTTTGTATTGCAGGCAACATAATAATGTATACAGTTGCAAGAGCTACATCCATTTGTCAACAGGTGTACCGGAAGCAGGCTCTCTTCCTCTCCCTCTTAGTCATTATAAGTACTTTTTGAAACTTTCGCGTTTCGTACAAATTATAAACGTGGTCAAGGGTTGACTGACATGACAGGATAACCGCATCCTGTGACCACGACTCTTGTAACCGGGTCGAAAAGTCGGGGAATAAAGAGGTATGTATATATCTCAATAATCGCGTAAAAGACCCGTTTGTCTCAAGTTTATGGCCATTATAAGTTTCCTATATTGCAAGTTTGATCGACTTGTTAATATTTAAATGTGTTATTGAAATATCATTGGATATGCAAATGTAACAACACCGCTGCAACGGTATTAGATTGATAAAAGTAATTACTTGCAGAGCGGTGACAATAAATCAAAATGCAGGTTTTGATTAACTGAATGTGGGTCACACCGTGGTGTGACAATATAATGTGGGTTTCTTGGTGTATATTATACAACAGTATACAGATATTACTATTTGTTTATTTAAAATGAAAATATCAAGTATCGCATAGTGGCGTTTTTTTTATATCTACTTAGTAGCTTTTTAAGTGTTTTCCTTTTTACATTAATGGGTATATTTTGACATTAAGATTAACATATAAATAGGTATTAAGAGGACTAATGCTTCTAGTATTTAGCGCACTACTGAATCTACTGACATTCAGACCAATATTAATAAAATCTTGGTAGTAATAGAGTAGTTAAATTGGAAACTCACCCTCATGAACATTTTTTAAATCCTAGCACAATACAACATAATACAGAACCCACATGCACCTAATATTAGCATCGTCAGTACCATAATCTATCAATAGCAGTGCTAATAAGTCTCGTGGAGCGCAGGGGCGCGGGTGTTCCGCGTCAGGAGTGGTGCGCGTGCGCATAGCGGCAACGCTTTTGCACACGTTCCGCTCTCTTACACAAATATCTCTAGTTGGATAATCTGGTATTAGTTATTACAGTTTCATCAGTTACATGTTGTACGAAGATAGACTTTGGTAAATCTATAACATCCTCAGCAGAGTCTGTCTGTCTGTTCGCGATAAACTCAAAAACTACGGCACCAATTTTTTCATACTGCTTTCACTAATGGATAGAGTGGTTCTCGAGGAAGATATTAAGTATTATAATTGGTCATGGACAAAGCCTTGGGCTAGTTAGGTAAGAGTTAATATAATACAGGTGAAGAATTTGTTTGGCTGAACTCGCTTTTCTCAGGAATTACCGGTTCGAATTGAACAATTATTTTTATGTTGTTCAATAATAATAATTAATAATAATAATTTGGTATTATGGTTGTGGGTAGAAATAAAAAACCTAGGATATAAATAGGTGCGGTTTACGAGTTGTGGCTCATTCGGTCGCCGTGCGCCGAGCCATCAACATCTCCTGATGATGCCCCTGGTTGGGGGCGAAACACGTGTCGAGGTTTTTTATTATTTTTTGCACGATAACACAACTCTCATATTTATTCTATTTTCAAAATTATTTCTCTATTCTTTCGGCCTAAGTGGGTTTGGAGGGCGGACTTGTGCATGAATAAATACGAGAGTTGGGTAATTTGCATGTGGCGGAATATTGCAAAGTAGTTAGATTTATTTTATTTAACTATGGACTTCCGAAAAGTAACGTCTGATAGTATTAACTTTATAAGACTATTTACTTTTACAATATAACATCACTTATAATTACTCGTAAATATCACATCCAATATTACAATTATTTGTACATAAGTACCTACTTACAATCTCTGTAGTCCAAATAACGAACGTATCAAAATAAAGAATAAATAAAATAAATCTTGAACTCTCTAAAGCTTAGACAAACTATTAATGCAATGGAGAAATAGATAAGTACATTAAAGAACATTCAGTTATACGACAAGTAAGTAGTTAGTAGACTAGAGTTACGTGGGTACGCGATAAGCGGCCTTATCGCTGACCGCGATCTTTTGTACACAACCTTTGGACAACTAATACTAGATATACAATATTATGTAGCAATCTAATAATACAGTTTCATGAAACAATAAGAAATAAATATTAATATCAATCTTTCATAATTATCTGATAGTACAATAAAAATTAATAGTGCAAATTTTAGTGTATAATATTTTAGTAAGCCTGTTTTACATCATGTAACTATAAAATGTTACAAATTAGCTCACAGCGGGATTCCTAGTCATTATAAAGTATTACTATACGTACAACATTGCCACATTTAATAATACGCAGCGGCGCGGGCGCCGGCAACTGTGGCAGTGGCCTTCCAACCTCGGGTAATACACTAATTAGTGCCAAAATATTCAGATTTAATTAACAATTTTGATAATACAATTGAAAATTATTATTAAATATTTGATTGTTAAATTAAATTATTTTTTTTACTAGATATTAATAGCTAGTAGCTAACCCCGACCGATGTATTGGAGTTGAAACGACGCGTAGGCCGTAGCTTTTTATGAAGAGAACAAAAGAGATCAACGCGCTGCAGTTACCTATGATGAAATGAGTATTTCATTTGAATTCCAAAATACACCAACGAAATTTTGCTTCAGCGCATTACATATTTGATTTTTCTAATAAATATAAATATACTGCACCTATATTACTGTGTTGACACTTCTCAGAACCAGAAGATTGCTTACTGCTTATCTTTTGGCGAGTGTAACAATTTTTTAATCCTTTTTTGGATTTTAACTTTTGGCTTTACAATTGTATGCATTGGGAGACTTACGTGCCGGCAGCTTTCTCGCGCAGCGGGTAAGCATCGCCATACAGCGCGGGAATACCGCCGCCATGATAGGCACCCTACCGCGGGGCCCAAACTTTTTACACTTTTTTTAAAATAGAAATAAAATTTTAGTATTAATTTCATATTCTATTATACCTAGTTTCTAATTTATTTTTAAGATTTTTATGAATGTAAATATTAATTGTAAATGCGTATTATGTATATTGTAATTCTTATTGTAAATAAACCTGTGTCAATTGTATGAGTCGTAAAAAAAGTAAAATAAATTGAAAACGTATTCAATATTGAGTAATTGAATGGCCACGAGAATGCTCTGAGCGCTCGGAGAGTGGACATTTTGAGACATTTATTTTTGATATAACGGTCCGTTGGTTGGTGTTGAGTATCGCGGACACAGGTATAAGTGTTCTAGAACATTCGATTATATCTATAAGAATATTATAGGAGTTGAATTTAAACATTTGCAGTGACGACCGATGTGATATGGCATGTTACAGACCAATAGCTTTAATTCCCATATTCTCTAAGATACTGGAAAAGATATTGCACGAAACTATTTACAACTATTTGGAAAAATACAATACCTATAATCACTGAATCACAGTCTGGTTTTAGGAAAAATGTAACAATCAATAAGGCTATATATAAGTTCCTAAGTAATGTCATCATTAATTTAGATCGAAATATACCGGTCTGTGCCCCTTTAATGGACGTAAGTAAGGCTTTTGATTGTGTAGATCACAGAATACTATAAAACAAGCTCTACGCTAATGGGATAAGAGGCAATATACTAGACATCATTATTTCTTTCCTAACTAAGAGAAAACAAGCGACTTCTATAAGTAAAATATGTCAGATACAAAAAACGGAAACTACGTATCTTTCTGACTTCAAACAGGTCGAATTTGGTGTGCCACAGGGCAGTGTGCTCGGTCCTTTATTGTTTCTGATATATATTAACGACTTCCCTAGATCAGTTGCTGCTTCGATGGTTCTTTTTGCGGATGACAGTACTGTGGTATTTTCAAGTGAAAACCCATCCATACTCAACGACACCATTAATAATGCTTTTAGTGACCTGGTCCGCTGGTTGAAGCTCAATAAACTTGCAATGAATTTCGGCAAAATCAATGTTATGTTATTCAGAAACAGAGTCAGGCCGCCAGTGGATTTGAATATTGCATACGAAGGCAACAAAATACAGGAAGTGGACGTCTCAAAGTTCCTAGGCTTAAATGTTGATTGCAACATGAACTGGAAACAACATGTGGAGGATGTGTGCTCTAAACTTAGTAGGACTTCGTATATGTTGTATATGCTGACGAAGGTAGTCAATGTTTCCACTGTTTTGATAGCATACCACTCTTACGCAGAATCTGTTATTCGCTATGCTTTGATGTTTTGGGGGAACTCCACAGACTTGGAAATAGTGTTTAGAGCTCAGAAACAGTGCATTAGAGCCATATGCAACATTAAACGTACAGAAAGCTGTAGACATTGTATAAATTGAAAACTAATTGTATGCATTGGGAGACTTACGTGCCGGCAGCTTTCTCGCGCAGCGGGTAAGCATCGCCATACAGCGCGGGAATACCGCCGCCATGATAGGCACCCTACCGCGGGGCCCAAACTTTTTACACTTTTTTTAAAATAGAAATAAAATTTTAGTATTAATTTCATATTCTATTATACCTAGTTTCTAATTTATTTTTAAGATTTTTATGAATGTAAATATTAATTGTAAATGCGTATTATGTATATTGTAATTCTTATTGTAAATAAACCTGTGTCAATTGTATGAGTCGTAAAAAAAGTAAAATAAATTGAAAACGTATTCAATATTGAGTAATTGAATGGCCACGAGAATGCTCTGAGCGCTCGGAGAGTGGACATTTTGAGACATTTATTTTTGATATAACGGTCCGTTGGTTGGTGTTGAGTATCGCGGACACAGGTATAAGTGTTCTAGAACATTCGATTATATCTATAAGAATATTATAGGAGTTGAATTTAAACATTTGCAGTGACGACCGATGTGATATGGCATGTTACAGACCAATAGCTTTAATTCCCATATTCTCTAAGATACTGGAAAAGATATTGCACGAAACTATTTACAACTATTTGGAAAAATACAATACCTATAATCACTGAATCACAGTCTGGTTTTAGGAAAAATGTAACAATCAATAAGGCTATATATAAGTTCCTAAGTAATGTCATCATTAATTTAGATCGAAATATACCGGTCTGTGCCCCTTTAATGGACGTAAGTAAGGCTTTTGATTGTGTAGATCACAGAATACTATAAAACAAGCTCTACGCTAATGGGATAAGAGGCAATATACTAGACATCATTATTTCTTTCCTAACTAAGAGAAAACAAGCGACTTCTATAAGTAAAATATGTCAGATACAAAAAACGGAAACTACGTATCTTTCTGACTTCAAACAGGTCGAATTTGGTGTGCCACAGGGCAGTGTGCTCGGTCCTTTATTGTTTCTGATATATATTAACGACTTCCCTAGATCAGTTGCTGCTTCGATGGTTCTTTTTGCGGATGACAGTACTGTGGTATTTTCAAGTGAAAACCCATCCATACTCAACGACACCATTAATAATGCTTTTAGTGACCTGGTCCGCTGGTTGAAGCTCAATAAACTTGCAATGAATTTCGGCAAAATCAATGTTATGTTATTCAGAAACAGAGTCAGGCCGCCAGTGGATTTGAATATTGCATACGAAGGCAACAAAATACAGGAAGTGGACGTCTCAAAGTTCCTAGGCTTAAATGTTGATTGCAACATGAACTGGAAACAACATGTGGAGGATGTGTGCTCTAAACTTAGTAGGACTTCGTATATGTTGTATATGCTGACGAAGGTAGTCAATGTTTCCACTGTTTTGATAGCATACCACTCTTACGCAGAATCTGTTATTCGCTATGCTTTGATGTTTTGGGGGAACTCCACAGACTTGGAAATAGTGTTTAGAGCTCAGAAACAGTGCATTAGAGCCATATGCAACATTAAACGTACAGAAAGCTGTAGACATTGTATAAATTGAAAACTATTAACTCTCCCCAGTATGTACATCTTCGAGGTTGCAATCTTTGTAAAGCAGAATATACAGTTATTCGATCATCTCTGTGGCTCTAGGCATAGGCACAAAATAAAAACCATGTCCAATAAAACCACTCTTCTGAATAGAAGTATCTTATGTGTGACATATAGAATTTATCATAAACTCCCGATTGATTTGTGTAATACTGAAAACCTGCATGAATTTAAAACAAAATTGAAAGACATCCTTATCCGAAAGGCTTATTATTGTGTTAAAGACTATTTGGATGACAAATGTATTATGCAGACATTATCTCAACACAATAATGAAATGATTATATGGTAATAATTATATGAAAGTAATGGTAGGTACATAATATGGTAAATGGTATAAATTTCTTGACATGGTATTTGATTTATGATGTGTTTTTGACATGGCTTGTACTGGGTAATTGTATATTGTATGTAATGGTAATTGTAATTATTATTTTGACAAGTTTCTATTTTGGACTTAATCTTTTTGACATCTTTTTTTTTATATTTTTGACTGTACCTACTTATGAATTTTTTACATACTTAATATTATTATGATTTTGTAATGTTTTCTGATTTTTAATTATATTTTGTGGTTTTAAACCACTAACTATTTGCCTGCCGTAAGGTGGAATGTGGCTGTGCTCAATTCTATCATGTGACCTAAATATGTATTACCCATGTTCGCAAATAAATGATTATGATTAAAAAAATGTGATTATGACGTCAGTTTCACTCCATATGAGCGATATTTGTAACGATTAAACTCAAATTACAGGACCGATTAGATTACACAGAACATAATTTAAGCTATGTATTTAATTATAAAATACATTTTAAGAATAAAGTGCGTGGTGGGAACCCCACAGCACGAGGCTAGGACTGCTTCTGTAAGGACGTTGGGATACCAACCCACCGTCTTCTGGGCCCAATCATGGACGTCGGAAGTCTTGGGCGTAGATCAGTTTTCAGATACTTTGAAACTCTTTTTTTTTTTTTATATTTAGGTCGACAAATTGACGCCACCCGCCTGATGGTAAGCTGTGGCGACGTCTGGTGATAGTGGGCAACTCTCACAGTACACAGGAATACTATAGAGAGTGACCCTCAACTTGACGACCCAGTAATGTGCCTCTTCACGCTTCGCTTAAAGAACCCAGGGTTATATGTTGTAGGAAACACGTGCGCGGGCAGGGCGTTCCAAGCCATCATCGTTCGGCAGAGAAACGAACGTTTAAAACGCTCAGTTCTCGCGAAGACGGTTTCCACGGTACGAGAGTGACATCTCTGCCCGGCACGCGTTGTTCGGGATCGGAAGGGAGAGGGTGGGATCAGATTGAAGAGCTCTTCAGAACACTCACCGTGGTAAATACGGTAGAACGCGGCCAAGGAAGCAATTGTTCGGCGCTGGGCTAGCGGCTCAAGGCTTCCCGTTACCTCCGGACAATCTATAATGCGAGCAACGCGTCGCTGCATAGCGTCGAGTGCGTCCAGCAAATACTTCGCGGAGCCGTCCCAGAGGTGAGAGCAGTATTCGACGCAGGGTCTAATCTTATTGGGTGCAAAGGGGCTCTACCAACATCTATAGGGCCCCAGCGACCTCACCTGCTAGTGGCGCACCTGCTGATAAACGGACGAGGCTCGTTAATTTACGGTACCTATGGAGTGGCTTCGGCCCCTACGTGGGTACCAGGTGGTACAACAGTGTTGGTCCGGGGGGGTACCACCGTGCAGCTCTGCTAAAGCCCCCCAAGTAACCCAGCCCAGGCTGGGTTGCGTTAGGGGTTCAGCAGCTGCACCGCCGGGCCCGGGGCGATGTATGGTGCAGCAGGCATGGGACCAGTGGGGGCGAAACGGAGTCTAGTGTGGGTGGTGTGGGTCGATTCGCCGGCCAGGGAGACCCTTAGCAACGTCGTTGCCGCGGCCGCCCGCAACACAGTCATGGGGCCCGCCTGGGGCCAACCACCCCAGGAGGCTGCCCCACATGTTGCGCATAATCCTGATGTGGGATCGCCGCTCCGGGTGGTAACCGGTGTGGGGTAGCGGCGGCCTTGCATCAGGGGGGTTTGGGAGCCCTTCCGTCCGGCGGGTCGGCTCCGACCTAACCACACGGTTCTAGACAAAGCTAGCCCCTGCGCTTTGTCACTTACTGCTGCACCAAATGTCGCCCTGTCTTCACGCTTCTTCTTCAAAATCTACAATGGCAGTGCAACAAAAAAGAAATAAACGTTACACAGCGGCCCTAGGAAACCCCACAACTTCACATTTCGAGGTGGAGTTCACTAACGTCCGTGGACTCCATGCGAACCTCGATACCGTCCACCACCACCTTGAGACGGCACGGCCCGCTGTGATGTTCCTCACGGAGACACAAATACGCCGCCCTGACGACACGTCTTACCTGTGTTACCCCGGCTATGTCATCGAGGAACAATTTCGAGACAAAGCCGGGGTGTGCGTGTTCGTTAGGGCGGATGTTTGCTGCCGCCGGTTGCGCTGCCTAGAGAACCCCTCCAATTCCGTCCTTTGGCTGCACGTAGACCATGGCTCTATGAGCCAGATCTACGTGTGCGTCTACCGATCCCACACAGGGGATTCTGAGACAACAAAGCTCTTCCAGTACCTCAGCGAGACGGCTGATGAAGCGCAGGTGCGGTTCCCGAACGCTGACCTAGTGTTTCTGGGGGACTTCAATGGCCATCACATTGAATGGCTGGGGTCCCTCAAGACTGATCATGCGGGTAGAGCCGCCCATGCGTTCGCTCTCTCCCACGGTCTGACCCAGATGGTATGCGGGATCACCCGGATACCAGACAGGTCAGATCACGCGCCCGCTCTGCTGGATCTACTGCTGACGAGTCGCCCAGCCCAGTACAGTGTTTCGGTAGGAGCCCCACTGGGTAGTTCCGACCACTGTGTTGTTCACGCTGGCATGAAGTGTCACCTCCTGCACGTCCTGTGCAAACGTCACGACGACTATGGCACTACTCGTCAGCGGATTGGGACGGTCTACGCGATTATTTTGCGTCCGTCCCCTGGAGCCAGCGCTGCTTTGTAGGAAAGGCTCCTTCGGATAGTGCTTCTGCTATTGCTGGCGAGATCAGTTTAGGGATGGATTATTACATCCCTTTCACTGATGTCGCCAGTATCCGCAGAGCCCGTCCCTGGTTCGGGCGAGATTGTGCCAAAGCTGTTCGACAAAAACAGTCGGCATATCGCGCCTGGATCAGGGCCCGGGCTGTGCGCGACCCAAACGTGGGCCACCTCAAAGCAGCGTACAACCGGGCCACAAAGTCGAGTAAGAGGGCCTTTAAGAGAGCGGATGCCCAGCGCGTCGCGCGGCTTGGTCAGGAGCTCACTTCCCATCCCACGGGCAGCCGTGGATTCTGGCAACTGGCCAAAGCCGTGCAATCTAACTTTTGTCAGCCCTCGCTGCCACCGCTGCGTTACCCAGATGGAACACTGGCTCACAAAGCCCAAGAGAAAGCGGATATGCTCGCAGACCTCTTTGCGGCTAATTCCCGGGTCGACGACCGTGGCCTGCAGCCCCCCGCCATCGCCAACTGTGGCCACACAATGCCTGATATTGTTATCAGGCAATATGATGTACGGGCAGTGCTGCGGTCACTCGACACGCGGAAAGCCAGTGGCCCTGACGGCATTCCGGCGGTGGTGCTACGAAAATGTGCAGCTGAGTTGTCTCCAGTATTAACGCGTCTGTACCGCCTGTCATACTCTTCAGGGCTCGTGCCGGAGGTCTGGAAGGAGGCGAACGTACAACCGATCCCCAAGAAAGGGGATCGGTCCGATCCAGGCAACTATCGACCCATAGCTGTCACCTCAGTCATTTGCAAGGTGCTTGAGCTCCTTATAAATAAGCAGCTCATGCAATTCCTAGAGGATCACTCGCTAATCAATGATCGACAATACGGCTTCAGGCCAAAGCGATCAACGGGTGATCTTCTGGCATTCGTAACGCATGTCTGGGGTGGGGCTATGGAAAGGCACGGCGAGTCCTTGGCTATTAGCCTGGACATCGCCAAAGCCTTCGATAGGGTCTGGCATGCTTCGCTCCTTTCCAAGCTTCCGGCATATGGTCTACCTCCTCAACTGTGCAGCTGGATTGCCAGCTTTTTAAACGAGCGCCGAGTGCGGGTCCTCTGCGATGGCCAGGCTTCTCGCTTCTTGCAAGTGAATGCCGGGGTACCGCAGGGGTCCGTACTATCACCAACTCTCTTTCTTCTGCATATCAATGATATGCTATCCCTCGGGAACATTCATTGCTATGCAGATGACAGCACACTGCACGGGAGTTACTCGGTTCGTCCGACGGCGGGGCGATCTGAGATTGAGGAGGAGAGACGACGACTCGTGGCTGATCTCGACCGTAACCTCGACAGTATCTCTCAATGGGGTACCGAGAACCTGGTCGAGTTCAATGCCCGCAAAACACAGGCGTGTGCATTTACTGCGAAGAAATCCCCTTTCCTTCCCCTACCCTCTCTTCAGAATGCATTATTACCAATGAAGGACAACCTTGATATCCTTGGCATAGACGTTCGTCGAGAGCTCAATAATAAAAACTACATCGAAAGATGTATAGGGCTAGCTTCGCGGAAACTAGGAATACTGAATAAGGTAAAGAGATTCTTTACACCGGACCAGAGGTGTCTGCTGTACAAGACGCAGATTAGACCCTGCGTCGAATACTGCTCTCACCTCTGGGACGGCTCCGCGAAGTATCTGCTGGACGCTCTCGACGCTATGCAGCGACGGGCTATCCGTATTATTGGTTGTCCGGAGGTAACGGGAAGCCTTGAGCCGCTAGCTCAGCGCCGAACAATAGCTTCCTTGGCCGCATTCTACCGTATTTACCACGGCGAGTGTTCTGAAGAGCTCTTCAATCTGATCCCACCCTCTTCCTTCCGATCCCGAACGACTCGTGCCGGGCAGAGATGCCACCCCCACACAGTGGATAGCATGTTCGCGAGAACCGAACGTTTTAAACGTTCGTTTCTCTGCCGAACGATAGTGGCCTGGAACGCCCTGCCTGTGCACGTGTTTCCTCCCACATATAATCCTGGGTTCTTTAAGCGGAGCGTGAAGAGGCACATCAGTAGGTCGTCAAGTTGAGGGCCACTCTCAATAGTAATGTGTGCTGTGAGAGTGGCCCACAATCGCTAGACGTCGTCACGACTTACCACCAGGCGGGCGGCGTCAATTTGGCGAACCAAATATAAAAAAAAAAAAAAAAAAAAAAAAAAAAAAAAATCTGCGTTTTGTACAGCAGACACCTCTGGTGCGGTGTAAAGAATCGCTTTACCTTGTTCAGTATTCCTAGTTTCCGCGAAGCTAGCCCAATACATCTCTCAATGTATTTAGTGTTATTGAGCTCTCGACGTACGTCTATGCCAAGTATGTCTAGATTATCCTTCATTGGTAATGTTGCATTCTGAAGAGTGGGTAGGGGAAGGAAAGGGGATTTTTTCGCTGTAAATGCACACGCCTGTGTTTTGCGGGCATTAAACTCGACCAAGTTCTCGGCACCCCATTGGGAGATACTGTCGAGGTTACGGTGGAGATCAGCCACGAGTAGTCGTCTCTCCTCCTCAATCTCAGATCGCCCCGCCGTCGGACGAACTGAGTAACTCCCGTGCAGTGTGCTGTCATCTGCATAGCAATGAATGTTCCCGAGGGATAGCATATCATTGATATGCAGAAGAAAGAGAGTTGGTGATAGTACGGACCCCTGTGGTACCCCGGCATTCACTTGCAAGAAGCGAGAAGCCTGGCCATCGCAGAGGACCCGCACTCGGCGCTCGTTTAAAAAGCTGGCAATCCAGCTGCACAGTTGAGGAGGTAGACCATATGCCGGAAGCTTGGAAAGGAGCGAAGCATGCCAGACCATATCGAAAGCTTTGGCGATGTCCAGGGTAATAGCCAAGGACTCGCCGTACTTTTCCATAGCCCCACCCCATACATGCGTGACGAATGCCAGGAGGTCACCCGTTGATCGTTTTGGCCTGAAGCCATTTTGCCGATCATTGATTAGCGAGTGATCCTCCAGGTATCGCATGAGCTGCTTATTGATAAGGAGCTCAAGCACCTTGCAAATGACTGAGGTGACAGCTATGGGTCGATAGTTGCCTGGATCGGAGCGATCCCCTTTCTTGGGGATCGGTTGTACGTTCGCCTCTTTCCAGACCTCCGGTACGAGCCCTGTAGAGTATGACAGGCGGTACAGACGCGTTAGTACTGGAGACAACTCAGCGGCACATTTTCGTAACACCACCGCCGGAATGCCGTCAGGGCCACTGGCTTTCCGCGTGTCGAGCGACCGCAGCACTGCCCGTACATCACATTACCTGATAACAATATCAGGCATAGTGTGGCCACAGTTGGCGATGGCGGGGGGCTGCAGGCCACGGTCATCGACGCGGGAATTAGCCGCAAAGAGGTCTGCGAGCATGTCCGCCTTATCTTGGGCTTTGTGAGCCAGTGATCCATCAGGAAAACGCAGTGGTGGCAGCGAGGGTTGGCAAAAATTTGACTGTACGGCTTTGGCCAGTTGCCAGTATCCACGGCTGCCCGTGGGGTGGGATGTGAGCTCCTGACCAAGCCGCGCGACGCGCTGGGCATCCGCTCTCTTGAAGGCCCTCTTGCTGAACCTAGTGGCCCTATTGTACGCTGCTTTGAGGCGGTTCACATTCGGGTCACGTGCCGCCCGAGCCCTGACCCAGGCACGATACGCCGACTGTTTTTTCTGGACAGCCTCGGCACGCCCGAACCAGGGGCGAGTTTTGCGGATGCTGGCGACATCAGTGAAAGGGATATAATATTCTATCCCTAGACTGATCTCGCCAGCAACGGCAGCAGCGCTATCCGAAGGCGCCTTCCCTACAAAGCAGCGTTGGCTCCACGGGACGGACGCAAAGTAATCGCGGAGACCGTCCCAGTCTGCCGACGAGTAGTGCCATAGTCGGGGGAGAGTACTCTCTCTCTCTCTCTCTCGGTTGCCTCTTACATGAGGATAGTTTGCTCGACTACGTTCTATTTCACCCGGTGGAGACTATGATTCGTAGAATGGTCTCCAGGGACTTGCCCAAGCTGGGCTCTCCACCAACGTGTCCTCGCTGAGAGTCTAGCAATGCTGATACTGCGAACTGACCTCACGGTGGACGCGCCACAGACACTAACCGAAGCACTCCTTCTTGTAATCATCTGTAATGTACGATAGGTAAGGTCACCGTGTCGCCTCTGCAGCCACTCCTCCATGAACGGTCTCACCACCGCGATGGTAGCGTTTCCCCACCTTAGGTGCTCAAGTCGTCCATGTCTTCATACGTGCGCATTGTGCGTGTATGTGTGTTGCGTGCAGAAGAATTCGACATGTGTACATGCTTGTTATGCACAAAGTATAATCAATTAATTGTCCATCAAACACGCAGTGTACATACAATGATTGTTTGAAATGTCAAAAATATAAATAATAATTAATTATTAAGTGACAGCCGTAGCAGTGTACTCAGTAAATATACTATAAAGTAATGAGGCTGTTGTCACGCAGACTCATACTTACTGCTATTTCCGTAGCGATTATTTACGTAAAACTCCTAATATGTAGATTTATACATTGGAGTACTTAATTATTTGACAGACACGATAATTTAGGTACTATTACAATTTTTAACTTCCCGACTTCCAGTACCACCTTACTAGTTGCTGTGTCGGCGTGTGAAGTCGCCTCTGCCTACCCCTTCTGAGAATTTGCCATAACTTTAGAGATATACGTCTACAACAGTTAACTTGTAAATTCCTTAACAACTTTCTTTCTTTAATATCAAGGTAAGTATGTGTCTGATACTATCAAAATATAAGATCATCAAAATTTCTCTTATTCTAAATCGCATTAAATTTTCAAATATTTGCTAATACCTCTAACGTTTAGACGAACAACTGGTAACAAAGAGATAGATTGTTATGTCGTTTGAGTATATGGGTGTGTCTGTATTATAACTAGGAAGGATTAGGTATGCGGAACTGATAGATAACTACTACCTGACAGTTAGGTACAGGTTTGTACGAGTAATACTTCTTGTTACGTTAGTTTTTGGTGCATGTAAAAACTTGTATCAATATGCATTAAACATAAGAACATTTATATTCGGGTGGGTTTATACCAAACTATCAACTCTAGAGTCTGAACAAGAGCATTTTTCATGATCATTTAGTGTAAACGAAAGTGTAACGAAGCTCGTTTTCATTGTTTACACCAAAAGATCGACGAGCAAGAATAAGATCTAAGAACTACCTATAGAACTCTTCAAGAAAAGGTTGATTTAGATGAATATTCTTGGAATATTCTAGAGAATCTATGCGAGCAGAGGTAGAACAGCGAAAGAATGTTTGGTCTCTGTATAAATTATAATTTTAGCAACAAAACTGACTTCGTTTCGGAATGGGACCAAATTGAAATGGAACCACACAGAAAGCACCACCTTTCAATGAAAAAAAGAGTTTTCGTAATCGATTCACCCAATCCAAAGTTAAAGGTAACAAACATAAAATAACACATACAGTCGACTTGAGAAACTACTCCTGTTTTGAAATCGGTTAATAATAGAATGAAAGTTCGGTCGTTTGGTGAGTCAACCTTTATATATCAACAGAATTTCTGATTTGTCCAGTACCAGTTTTTTTATTTGTTTTTCAATTAGATACCATAATAAATACTAATCTTGTTTTAAAATATTGGATAGAATCAGGCGTTACCTGGCGAAAGTCCATGACAAAGCAATGGTAAGTATGATGTTCAAACTTTTGAGAATGCCTCGTGTAGAAGTGAAACATATGTCGACGTTTTTCTTCTATTTTAGCGAAAATAATGCTATTAATTGAAAAAAGTTTGAACATCAAACTTACCATTGCTTAATCTTGTTTTACCTAACTGTCGTCAAACTAATTGTAATAGGTGTTTCTATTTTGTTTACACTAAATAACTGATACAAAAGGTATTCACTGAGATCTTAGAGCGGTAATAAGCTCTGACCCTTATAACGTGGGTGAAAAGATATTGGTGAAAAGTGTGTGTATAATATACTATCCATGACAAAGCAATGGTAATGGTCATCCTAGCTCTTCAGGGTACATCTCTTTATGTGAAAGTTTATTGACTCTTTTTATCCGGTAGTTGTATCTGCTACCAGTACACTGCCACCCGTGAAGAATGCTATGAATGTATTTAAATATTAGGTATATTATATTAAATAATAAATGTTAAGTCGTGAACACAGCCAACAAACCCTGCCATTTACGGTGTGCACTGGGCGTTTCTACTTTCTTATATTTAATTAAAGGGACGTCGACCGTACATTTTAAATGTTACGAAATTCTCTGCAAATATGAACAAGCAAGAACGCAGGTAATTGGGCGGCGCGAAGCAAAAACTAACATAATATAATAATACATATATACACCGTGAAAGTACCACCGTTTAAAAAAACTATATCTCTCCGTTTAGATAACAGAACCGACTGGAAATATTAGTACTTTGAAAAACAAACACATATTTTTTTTATAAAATTCTTTAAAATTAAGTATCTTTTTTTTTAATTCTGCGGCCCGGGGCTGCCGAACGCCTCTGGATAGCATTATTTTTTTAAGGCAGTGAGCTACCAAGAGTACTCATTTGATGTCTAGACACTACATCAATTTTATGATTTTTGTAAAATATGTGTGTGTTTTTTCAAAGTAATACGTCCATTCCGTTTATGTTATCGAAATTGAGTCCAAAAAATATGTGTTTTGTAAACGGTGGTACTTTCACGGTATATATCTCCGAGGAGGAAACAAAGGTGAATTAAACACTCACACTTTGCCAGTCATGTTGTTGGTCTCACTTAATAGAGCTTATTGTCGTTACCGGACACCGCATACCTTCAATAGAAAATTAATAACCATTTGTAACATCCGAACCTAAATTCTAATAGCCAGAACCGATGTTACATATCTAAAATCCCTGCAGTCAGGCACTGTATAAAAATCCCTTCAGATTTCTAGAAGATAGGTTCCTTTACTTAACAAATAGTGGTCACTCGTATAATTCATTGCAAATTTTTGTTTTTGGGTCAACACATTGTACTACTGCGTCGAAATATGAAAATTTCATTATTATAACGTTCCAGCCACCGTTACTTATTCATGATTTTCATTAATATTACCAAATGTTTATTTACATAACTGTAACATTTACAAAATATAGTTATACACAGTGTAACTAATATTATTACGGAGGTTTCGACATATAATTAGTTGTTCATGCTTTTATAATTATATTAAACATGTAACCAAGATCTTTACGCCTCTAATCAACCTTATCTGCAAGTGGTGCGCACCTGCTGATCAACAAACAAGGCTCTAGAAAAATAAAAATACCTAAGCGGCCATAGGCTAGTGCATCAATTGCATAAGACCAACAAGTTACCTCCTCTGCCTACTCCTTCGGGCTCTACCAACATCTTTAGGGCCCCAGCGACATCACCTGCTAGTGGCGCACCTGCTGATCAACGGACGAGGTTCGTTAATTTACGGTACCCATGGAGTGGCTTCGGCCCCTACGTGGGTACCGGGTGGTACAACAGTGTTGGTCCGGGGGGGGTACCACCGTGCAGCTGTGCTAAAGCCCCCCAAGTAACCCAGCCCAGGCTGGGTTGCGTTAGAGGTTCAGCAGCTGTACCGCCGGGCCCGGGGCAATATATGGTGCAGCAGGCATCGGACCAATGGGGGCGAAGCAGAGTCTAGTGTGGGAGGTGTGGGTCGAGTCGCCGGCCAGGAAGACCCTTAGCAACGACGCAGCCGCGGCCGCCCGCAAAATAGTCATGGGGCCCGCCTGGGACCAACCACCCCAGGAGGCTGCTCCACATCCGTGGACTCCATGCGAACCTCGATGCCGTCCACCTTCACCTTGAGACGGCACGGCCCGCTGTGATGTTCCTCACGGAGACACAAATACGCCGCCCTGAAGACACGTCTTACCTGTGTTACCCCCGGCTATGTCATCGAGGAACAATTTCGAGATAAAGCCGGGGTGTGCGTGTTCGTTAGTTGCGCTGCCTAGAGAACACCTCCAACTCCGTCCTTTGGCTGCACTTAGACCATGGCTCTATGAGCCAGATCTACGTGTGCGTCTATCGTTCCTACACAGGGGATTCTGAGACAACAAAGCTCTTCCAGTACCTCAGCGAGACGGCTGATGAAGCGCAGGTGCGGTTCCCGAACGCTGATCTAGTATTTCTGGGGGACTTCAATGGCCATCATATTGAATGGCTGGGGTCCCTCAGGACTGATTATGCGGGTAGGGCCGCCCATGCGTTCGCTCTCTCCCACGGTCTGACCCAGATGGTATGCGGGATCACCCAGATACCAGACAGGTCAGATCACGCACCCGCTCCGCTGGATCTACCGTTTACGAGTCGCCCAGCCCAGTACAGTGTTTCGGTGGGAGCCCCATTGGGTAGTTCCGACTACTGTGTTGTTCACGCTGGCATGAAGGTGTCACCTCCTGCACGTCCTGTACAAACGTCACGACGACTATGGCACTACTCGTCAGCGGATTGGGACGGTCTACGCGGTTATTATGCGTCCGTCCCCTGGAGCCAGCGCTGCTTTGTAGGAAAGGCTCCTTCGGATAGTGCTTCTGCGATTGCTGGTGAGATCAGTTTAGGGATGGAATATTACATCCCTTTCACTGATGTCGCCAGTATCCGCAGAGCCCGTCCCTGTTTCGGGCGAGATTGTGCCAAAGCTGTTCGACAAAAACAGTCAGCATATTGCGCCTGGATCAGGGCCCGGGCTGTGCGCGACCCAAACGTGGGCCACCTCAAAGCAGCGTACAACCGGGCCACAAAATCCAGTAAGAGGGCATTTAAGAGAGTGGATGCCCAGCGCGTCGCGCGGCTTGGTCAGGAGCTCACTTCCCATCCCACGGGCAGCCGTGGATTCTGGCAACTTTTGTCAGCCCTCGCTGCCACCGCTGCGTTACCCAGATGGAACACTGGCTCACAAAGCCCAAGTGAAAGCAGATATGCTCGCAGACCTCTTTGCGGCTAATTCCCGCATGGACGTCCGTGGCCTGCAGCCCCCCGCCATCGCCAACTGTGGCCACACTATGCCTGATATTGTTATCAGGCAATGTGATGTACGGGCAGTGCTGAGGTCACTCGACACGCGGAAAGCCAGTGGCCCTGACGGCATTCCGGTGGTGCTACGAAAATGTGCGGCTGAGTTGTCTCCAGTATTAACGCGTCTGTACCGCCTGTCATACTCTACAGGGCTCGTGCCGGAGGTCTGAAAGTAAGCGAACATACAACCGATCCCCAAGAAAGGGGATCGATCTGATCCAGGCAACTATCGACCCATAGCTGTCACCTCAGTCATTTGCAAGGTGCTTGAGCTCCTTTTAAATAAGCAGCTCATGCGATACCTAGAGGATCACTCGCTAATCAATGATCGACAATACGGCTACAGGCCAAAACGATCAACGGGTGATCTTCTGGCATTCGTAGCGCATGTCTGGGGTGGCACTATGGAAAGGCACGGCGAGTCCTTGGCTATTAGCCTGGACATAGCCAAAGCTTTCGATAGGGTCTGGCATGCTTCGCTCCTTTCCAAGCTTCCGGCATATTGTCTACCTCCTCAACTGAGCAGCTGGATTGCCACCTTTTTAAACGAGCGCCGAGTGCGAGTCCTCAGCGATGGCCAGGCTTCTCGTTTCTTGCAAGTGAATGCCGGGGTACCGCAGGGGTCTGACCAACCCTCTTTTTTTCTGCATATCAATGATATGCTATCCCTCGGGAACATTCATTGCTATGCAGATGACAGCACACTGCACGGGAGTTACTCGGTTCGTCCGACGGCGGGGCGATCTGAGATTGAGGAGGAGAGACGACGACTCGTGGCTGATCTCGACCGTAACCTCGACAGTATCTCTCAATGGGGTACCGAGAACCTAGTCGAGTTCAATGCCCGCAAAACACAGGCGTGTGCATTTACTGCGAAGAAATCCCCTTTCCTTCCCCTACCCTCTCTTCAGAATGCATTATTACCAATGAAGGACAACCTTGATATCTTTGGCATAGACATTCGTCGAGAGCTCAATAATAAAAACTACATCGAAAGATGTATAGGGCTAGCTTCGCGGAAACTAGGAATACTGAATAAGGTAAAGCGATTCTTTACACCGGACCAGAGGTGTCTGCTGTACAAGACGCAGATTAGACCCTGCGTCGAATACTGCTCTCACCTCTGGGACGGCTCCGTGAAGTATCTGCTGGACGCTCTCGATGCTATGCAGCGACGGGCTATCCGTATTATAGATTGTCCGGAGGTAACGGGAAGCGTCGAGCCGCTAGCTCAGCGCCGAACAATAGCTTCCTTGGCCGCATTCTACCGTATATATATAGTATTGTGTGCTGTGAGAGTGGCCCACAATCGCTAGACGTCGTCACGACTTACCACCAGGCGGGTGGCGTAGATTTGGCGAACCAAATATAACAAAAAAAAAGTCGACGTGATTTTATTGTTTGTGTGGGAGTTCAGTTGTAGGTATAACCTAACCTTGCAGTTATTTTAAGATTTTTCTGTAAACTCAAAGCTAAGCATTTTATGGATATGAATATCCACTAATATTACAAATCCCAAAGTGTGTTTGTTTGTACCCTCTTTACGGTCAAACGACTGGACGGATTTGGATGAAAATTGGCAAAGGGATAGTTTTGAGAACGGAAAAGGGAATAGGATACTTTAAAGCTATGCAACGCGTGCGTAGCTGCGGTCATGCAGCTAGTATACCATTAATATTTATTCTGTCATTAGAATTTGTGATTTCCGGAGTCGAAGCCCTTGATCTGAAAATCCTAGAAAACCTTACTCAAGAAATCATGTAAGCGTAACATCATACCATTCTTTACAATGTTTAAGATTCCAGTTATCAAAGGATGGATACTATACCTAGACAGAGAAAAAATATCTCAAAGTTGGTGTTAAGTAATGAACAGAAAATGGATGGCATGTCCTAATTAAGGGCCACAAATAACCAAGTTAATGACTTATGAACTTGTAACTCCTGAAATAACAGAGTTATACCATCCGTTACAGTTTTCCTTAAAAGTTTATCACATGGACTGCCATTGTGATTTTTTTCAGGTTCTTCACAACAGCCGCAACAGCAAGAAATCATCTTAGCAATCTCTCAACATTTTCAAAAGACCTATCTTATGATACCCCAGACGATGGAGTAAATGGGAGAAAAAAATATAATCCCTACTTTACGTATAGGGGAGGTAACCCAAAAAACAAAATTTTACTACAGCAGTTTGTCGGCGTAGTAAATATCCATGCAAAGTTTCATGTTTAGCACTTACTGAGGAAAGACATGACGAAACTATAAGGATTCCGAAACTTTTACTACGGAACCCTAAAAAGCCTGTTCTTTGAATATGCCACTGTAACGTCCATACATCCATAGCTGGGCGTCTCGGGTACGTACGCCCAGCAATGGATGTGAATGGACGCCTTGTAAGGTTAGCCTCGGGGTTATCCCCAGGACGCCGGCAGACTTAGTCTAATGAGAACAACGAAACAGCTGAATGAAACCGTTCTAAATTACTGGAAATTGCATTACTGAACGTACTACTACATGCGAGTTAGATTGATGTACGTTTCACACCCGACGCCGACGTGTTCCCACATCAACTGATGTACATTACAGAGAGCATTTATAGAACACTTAGCTATAATAATGTTAGTCGAGTTGCGTCAGCGCACGTCGCTGCCGTGGGTGCGTTGGGCAACTTGCGTGACCCGTGACCTGTTGGGTGCGAACCCATCACGATGTACAATCATCAAAGGGACACGTAATTACATGGATATTTTAATTTAATGCAATTCTATTAAGCAATTTATCATTATTGTCTTGAATACCAATTATATTCTTTCCCAATTTCCCATATTGTTTTCATTCATTTATTGAGCTGAAGATCTTTGAAATATATAGCTATGAACCATCTCGATCACAATTGCTTTCAAACAAAAAACGTATCAAAGTGACCATCCGTTGATCGTTGACCGTTATAAGACCAACCGTTCGAAAACAGTGCCAAAACAGACAACTGGATACACAGATTAAACGTATGTGCTCTCATTTTCTGTCAGCTGTTAAAACTCATCTAGATGTAGTCTAGGTAAACGTGCTACACATTACTTGGTTAGTATCTTATATAAGAACTTACCGTGCTAGCAGGATGCGCAGGCATCAGGACAAAAGGCCCGTGCGGGGGCTTCGGCCTAGGCTTGCGGACGCCTCGGCGGCGGCCTGTCGTCGCTGGCTGGACGGTCTGGCGGCCTAGCCACTTCGTCACTAACTTCTCTTTGCTGTTAGCACTTCCATATTCGGGCTCCTCCTGAACAAGATTATAAATGTATTAAAATACTCTTAAGACTATAGTAGTTTGCACGAGTAGAACAGTAGACTTCGCGACACACATCACCTTTGCTCAAACTAAAAATATTATTTCGGCTTTTTGTCCCCAAACAAAAAAGCTTACAGTGAAAATATATCATTATGCCAAGTTTCTTGAAGATATAAAAATGTGGCCGCTAGCCTAGAGCACACATGCAGAAGACAAACAAACGCAAAATTGTCCAGTATGGTCTCGAAACGTAGTCGGTTCGCTCGCGTGGTTAAAAATTCACTGCCACTGTCTTTTGTTTCAGACGGACCACGGACATAGTAAGGAGACTGAAAAGGACTAAACCTTTTGAGTTAGTTTAGTGAAATTAGTGTTACGGAGTGCAGTGAGTTGAAGAACACAAGAACAAAGTGTCTATCCATTATAATGGAGACTATAAGAAAAGTGCCAATGGACACATTCTTTACATTGTACGTTTTTAGCAAATTAAGTTATATCTAAATTACTTATTAGCCTCAAGGCTAGACGGTAATTGTTATGAGGTAACCATTCAGTTACATCATAAAAAAACTGTCTTTTGTTTCAGAAATGGCAAACGTAACCAAATTCTAAAACCTTGTAACTATAGGTACTAGTGTACCTATAGTTAAAGCTATCTGATTAGGACATACCTTTTTCTTCTTAAGCGTCTCCCCCTGCAACTTAGTCTCCAGATCCTTGCACAGCTCATGGTGCCTGACCCTCTCCAGGTCGTGGCCATTCTTGACCTCATCCACACTGACCACAAACTGCTGTACCGGCTTGAACGTTGGATCAAACTGGTTGTGGTCGAAAGCCTGCTTAGGTTTGAAGCACGGACAGATGCGCTTTGAAAGGTGGTAGATAGTGATGATGCACACCATGCAGTGGACTGTTGCTATGATGAGTAGGGCGATGTTTGTGAGGACTGGGGTCCATGCTTCCATTTCATCCTGTTTAAAGACCACACATAATAAGTTAACCAAGGCAAAGAATACGGAATAGTACTTACATGCAGAACTTGCACTCCGACGTTAATTTAAGCACATTCTTTTGTTTACAGAGAACATAATTCGAACGTTAGGGTTGTCAGGAAAGTACCAGCATAATTTGACCAATAATTATGACGTTAATGCCTCAATATCAACTCTATGGTCAATGCCGTATCACAAACAAGAGACAACCCTTACTGACCTAAACTTCAAGTTGTCGCTGACGTCACGTATTTTTTGCGATTGTTAGGCGAGTGACATAGGCCTGACCAAGGTAAATAGTATTAAGGTTTGGGAAAATAATCCAACATCTACGCAGGCCCTGGAGTTATTCTTCCGAGCGTACCCGGGAATCCCAGCAATGGACGATGGGCAGCCATGGGCAGCAATGGATCCTAGGCCGCGATTATAAAAAACGTCTACTCAGGTTCTCAAAAAATAACGTTTAGTCATTTTAACGTGATGTATAAAGTTCGTCAGGTCAGCTAGTATTTACCTACATAAAATAATTTCCACCACGAAATGAACAAAAATGGTGTCACTAATGTTAAAATTAATTGTTTAATGTTACCACACTTTCTTTAGCAGCAATTATCTATTCATTGTTATCATCAAAACTGTACGCCTACACACGATAGTAGGCATACATACTGAGAAGAGGCAGCAGAGTATCAGAGGTCACTTGACCCAAAACAGAAACAAAACTCATCACTTCATTTGTCAAGTCAGTCAAGTCAGTCTGTCTGTTAAAATAATTAATATCTTAATGTACACTTACATTTATTTAAACATGTTCATTTGTCAATGTAAGTGATGGGTCGTATTGTAAATGTAATAAATAATAAAATGTTGATGAGTTCTAACAGAAAAAGTCTTTTGTGAAATGTAATAGATTGTGTTGTTTGTCGGATTGTGTTACAAGTTTGTTATGACTTGCTGCCAGTCATTACAACTAATGCATTACAAACATTTGTCTTTACGCTCATTTATATTGTAGACTAGACTAATGGTCGTCATTTAAATTTAAATTTGTTCTACAAGAAAATCTGTTCAATATCTTTAGAGATTAGCATGTACAGTCATTTCTGGCTGGACTGAAGGCCTTTTCTTGTCGAAAGACAAGAATAAGAAAAAGGCCTATTTTGTGGTTTATTAATCTTTTGAAATAATCGGGAGCTAAGGAGCTCTCTAACAACATCTCCAGGGTCTAAATCATCCTCACGTGTACGCGGTGTACCTGCTAACCAACGGACGAGGCGCTGGCAAATACACTGTCCTCGGCAATGGCAATAGGCTTGCCACTTATTACGTGGGGTTAACGAAGTGACAGGAGAAATGTGGCTGTAATAGGAGCCTCTGCATATTACATCGAGGAAAAAGACTTGATTTGTTTCTGTTTGTTTGTTTAAATATCGACAACACTAAGTATTTGTTAATTTTATTAAATGAACAGACACTATGTCCTTAAGTAACTATAATGGTATAGACTCTCCAGACATCTCTCGACATTCATTGATTAATGATACGTGGGCTTTCTCCCATAATATATCATAGAATCAGCTTCTTTTACTTGGTCACACTCAAAATGACACAACTAGGTTACAATAATATCTTGATATCCATCGCGTTCAATATGTAACACCGAATTTAATATAACTTGTTCAAGTTGTGTGTAGAGTTAGACCAAAATATTCAGAATTTAATTATATTTGAAACCCTGATTTAGAGCACTCAACTCTAGATCTTTCGACTCGAATTTTATCGGTCAGCGTAGTAAATATGACATGAAATTTGCATGGATATGGATATCCATGTAAATTTCATGTTTCTAGCACAAACCGTTTGGGAGCAAAGCCGAGGGCAGACTGACGAACAGACGGATGACGAAACTATAAGAGTTCCGAAACTTTTTCTACGGAACCCTACAAAACTAGCTGACTATATAATGTTCTCTATACTTAGCTACAGTAAGTATAAAACTAGCGCTACATTTTACTTAAAATTATGTCACATTTTTTTTAAACTCAAGGTCTTCGGTCTAATAGTGTACAATTGTCACGTATACTTGCGATGTCACGTTCCGTTCGACGCAATGTTCCTCACCTGTGACAGCTTATTTGATTGATTGATTAACAATTGTTCTGATTAGTCAAGAATCAGAAGAATCACCGATCTGCTAGTTTGTACTATGAACGTAATAAGCTCAAAACTACCGAACCTATTTTCATACAGTTCGCTAAATGAAATAGTTTGAATATTCATTATAATTTATATTATGTATATTTTATATTGACCAGTGTGTCTCTAGTAATATATTTTAGTTATACGTAATATACAGTTATATAAGTTTATTAGTTAAAAATTATGTAAATTATATATAATGCTAAAACAACAAAACCAATATGTTTATTTGATAATAACGATCATTAAGCAATTATAATAAGCCACCTTATGATACCCAGAAGCGTATTATGATACCGTAACGAATGTGTTATGGATGAAACACGCGCGCCAAAATACGGGAAAATCTGCACGTTTGAATAGAGAATAGGTAAGTTAGGTACCTCCATAAGATAACCTGTGCGGTCGGAGACCCTCGTCAGGAACGAAATTCACTACGCAACTGCAACGCAACCCAACCTGGGGTTTGGGTTACTGTTTGTTTTACTAACGACGCCGACGCTAAATATCAAAATTAAAATCAAAAAAATAGCTGACCATATTTTAGCTTCTGCGGACCACCGCCACCGGTTGGGAAGCACTACAAAATCGCAAAAGTAGTAAGCCGCGTTAGAGAACTTCGTTCCAAAAAGGAATTCAAGAAAAGAACGGAAGATATTATTTAGAGAATAAATTTAATGCATTATAATTTGCAATTATAATTTTAATAATTAACCTAATTTTTAACATCAGATTCTGCTACAAGTTTTATATTATACTTAAACTTGTAATAAAATAAATATTTTATTTTTACATTAGGCAGGCGTAATAATATTATCAAGTAACGTTAGCCTCCAAAGACAGGATAAGAATAAAACTTTTATGGATTTCCTTATGACAAAATTGTATGAATTATTTCATCCTAGCAATAATTGTATGAAATTCTAAATAAAATTTATAAAAAATATATAATTTAGTTATATAATATTTATATATATAATTTAGCTTGGAAAAAATGCCACGTCAAATACACCCTGAAGAACCGGCGATCATCGTGAAAATACGAATGAAAGTTGAAGTAGCAAAATAAATATCGTATGCAAGTAAAAATAGTATAATAAAAATAAGTATATATTTGTATGTAACTAAATACCTATATTATATGTGTATTTGACTGCTTCGGTGGCGTGGTCGGTAGTGTATCCGCTTTCGACGCCGGAGTCTCGGGTTCGATTCCCGGTCGGGACAAACTTTGTGTGATGACACATACGTTTGTACCGAAGTCTGGATGTTTCCTATGTATAATATGTATGTATTTACAAAAAAAAAATGTATATAAGTATTTATATCAGTTTATCTAGTACTCATATCACAAGCTCTGCTTAGTTTGAGACTAGATGGCGTTGTGTGGATTGTCCTAACATATTTATTTATTATTTATTATTTATACATAGTTTTAGCTTATTATTGCATTTAATCATTATCTCCAAACTATTGTTTCAACAAGTTACAAGGTCACGTACAGGACACTTGCACTCTTAGTTAAAAACAAATCGCTTATAAAGATTGAATTTTCGTAAGTATCTAATTAATTATGTGTTCCTTTTTGTACAAACCTTATACAGATTGGCATCAAAATTTGAACGATTTAAAATACTCCACAAAATGCAGTAAAACTATGCAATAATATTATTCGTAATCAGTTTGCATTTAATAAACAAATAGGTAGCTGTTTGTTGCGGCTATTAGCTCACTGTCTAGTTAACTTGCAAATGCTTTTACACTTTACGGAAATAGTTCTTGGTTGAGTACAAAAGTAATATTAAATTATTTATTTATTTACAACAAGCCGGGGTTATTATTTTCTCTCAATGCTACGCTGGAGTGTCCTTAAAGAGCTTCAAATATATATATCAATATTTTTCTATTGCATAAGACGCACGTTATACTCGTAATAGTAGGGGCTAAAAACGTACCTTTTGGGGCCGTCAAGGTTCACCTATTTAGTTTCTGGTCAAGGCAGTAGCCTTCGCTATTTGGGTTTCACCCAACGTTACTGTTTATCAGTTTATTTTGACTACCTGATAAGTCTGTTTTCTATATAAATATGAGTAAAAATGTCAACTAACGTCAAAGGTAGGTGGCGCCGAGGGCTGCTTCTGCGTGTCTCTCTGCAGGCCGGTGGCAGCGAGCACCGCCGCGCTGTTCCCACACGCCAGGCACAGCAGTGACAGCGCCAGAAATGCTGTTAGCAGCGGAGTTCTGGAACAATGGAAATTCTAGTAAAACAAATGACAAAAGCAGGTTTATTTGAGAATGTATGTCATAATCAGATTGTTCCGAAGATAATTTGAATCTCATACTTAATTCAACGTAGTTCGTCGTTAATAGGTAATGAATCATTTTACTCAGAACTTCACGTTCCATTGGAAGAGTTAAAATTGTATCTTCTTAACATAGCATAAAAGTCGTTTCCCGTATGTCTTTGCTATGTCGTATGCTTAGATCTTTAAAACTACGCAACGGATTTTGATGCGATTTTTGTTTGTGTATAGAGTTGGTTCTCGGCCGCGTCCGTTAGTTAAAGATAAGTATCACAATCCCAGAGATTCCAATACAACAAAAATCTTAGAAAACATCCAGGTCAGAGCTATAACCATCAATCAGAACTTGGAGTTAATTGTGAACGACTCGTTACTCGCCAGTGAAAGTTACTATCTATCGTTATCTATCGATTAGGATGTAATCGAGAAGCGGCGCCCGCGCATGTTTACTGCGCATCAGACTTGGCTTGTTGTACCTACTTGAGGTTAATGTAAACTAACATAAATACTAGGAATATTAATTTATTCCTATCTCCCTTCTCTCAAGGATATTTGCTAAAAAAGTTATATTGTCTTTTAAGTTAAAGGTAGGTACTTAAAATGGTAAAAAAGTTTATTTTTCTTTTTACAATGTACCTACTTAATTTGTGCGTTTTGTTATTCACCGTAAAGTAACACCGTTTAAAAAAAAGTTGGACTTAGTTTCGATAACACACACAACCAACAGGAAGTGTTACTTTGAAATACAAACACATTTTTTAAAAAATACTTAGAATTGATGTAGTCTCTAGAGTACTCTAGACTATTGAAATATAAATTATAAACAGATGCCAAAAACTGATGGCATCGACAGGACTCGAACCCACGGACATTCCCTTTGTGATGTGTTAACTTAATAATTTCTATCTTAACATTTTAAGACTAGTTTAAGTAAACTTATTGCTTTGAAATACAAGAATATATTGATTGGTAAGAATTCATCTCAAAATTCAGTGTTTAAATATGGTTGTAACAACACGACTACTGATATAATTTATAATTAAGTGGCTAATGGCCACGGCGCGGCTACACCACCGTGGCACGGCTAAACCACCGTGGCACGGCTACACCACCGTGGCACGGCTACACCACCGTGATAATGTTACCTTGTACCCAATTCCCACATGACATACATGCAAGAACAAAGAGGTACCTACTTATCAATTATTGATGATTAAATTCATAACAACTAAATATTTACATTTATTTAATACTAGCCGACGCTCCGCAGCTTCGCCCGCTTGACAAATTTTATATTAAAATAAAACCTTCCTCGAGAACCAGTCCATACTTTTGTGAAATCCGCAACAAAATCCGTTGCGTAGTTTTAAAGATCTACGCATACATACGCACAGACAGACGGAAGCGACTTTGTTTTATACTATGTTAAGATTAAGAAGCATAGGTAATGATATAAATCTTTTATCGTTCTGGCCAGACTGTCAGTCGCGTGTAACACACGTATATTGAGCGCTAATCTAACAAATGAGCGACTCGATCATAATTAACGGTTATTTGTAGAGGAAATAATAAGCACATTTGTTATAACTTCCATAAAGTCCGTGGCTACTTGGGGCAGCTGGTTAGTTTCTGATGAACTTATGGGGACGTATTTGCGGGATGAAATAAATATATCTTATCTTAATTTAAATGGTATACTGTGGGTACCAATTTTGCAGTGACGTCTACGAGTATCGCCATCATGAATATTCAGCTTGTTGTTTTCACATACATGCATTTATAACGACTATTATACCGCAGGGGGTTGAACGAGCTGCATTTTATATCCTCATTTTGCAAGTACATAGCTTTGGCCCCACGTGATCCCCACGCAAGCCTACTGTCGGATATCAATAGCAAATCTGTATCAAAAGAATACATATACAGAGTACATCTAGGGTACTCTTGATTAGGCACCTATTTGCGTCTTACATAAATACAATGTAAGAAGTAAAACCCTAGATACGTCTGTAAAGAAGTGTGCATACTATAATTCCGATAAACAATAGGTGCAGTTAAGACTATGTGCTCACATACCAGGCGGGTGGCGGCGCCTGCGCAGCCGCCATGCATCACTGAACAGAACATGGCCAGGAAGTATATAGGAACGGTACATTACTATTGTTTATTACAAACACACATTATTTTCTGTCACGCTTGCCACGTGAACCTGTTCTTGAAATGTGGGAACATAACTCTGAATATATTATTCTTGCAAGAATTGACATTAACTTTCAATAATTATATTGTATTGCAAGACACCGCCCGCAATGGGGTACCATTCCCCTCCTGGCATTTCATGAAGGTCTGTAGGAAAAAATGCCTTGTTATTGCAACATTTTTCAAGACAACACTGCTCCTATTGGTCGTAGCTTGTTGATAGAGCTCTCCTCAATATACATACATGTATTATGTATTATGTAAAAATAATTTTGGTGATTGTAAGTAGGTACATTTATATGCTCAGTAACAGTAATACGAGCTATATTTACAAGCTAAATTATTTATTTATAATAAGACATTTCATGAATATAAACAAGGAACAGAAAAATTTAATTTAAAAAAAATCATAACAAACTACAAACTGTACTATCTAAAACTAAAAACTAAAATAAATATTATGTAAAATGTATGCAGGGAGACTTAGGCAGAGTGCCCATAACACAGGCAGCATTCCCGCGCTGAATTGCCAATGAGTCTTTGCGCGAGAAAGCTGTCTACGTGGGGAAAAATGTAAAAATTGATTTTCAATTCAATCTAACCACTATGTAAACATTATATTGAGCTGGTGACAATGATTTGAGTTGGGACATTTGTAAAGTTTACAATTATTTAATTGTTCCATTTGACTTTGTTTGTTGTGTGCGGTGGGAGGGTATGCCAGACTTGCGCGCTCATCATCATCATCATCATCTATCAGTAGAATAGACTAGTACCTAATAAATCCATATGCTTCACAAACTGCCAAAATGCGGCCAAGTTGTTCATTGAAGATGCAATTAATGCATGCAATTACCAGAAGGCAGGTAGTGTGAAATGGTTATGTAGCTCACCGGTGTCACACTAAATGTGAATTAAATTTACTTCCTAGAATTTAAGATTCATAATAAATAGGTTTATGAACGTGACTTCATTGTGATAGTACTGTGTGACGACGACCCGACATCGCGTCGCATCGCAATTATCTAGATTCGTTATTGAAATACCACCGCGGCTTCTGGAGTTGGGTCGAGTGTTATCCCGCATCGACTTTTATTCCGCGTCGATGAGCGGATAGATTTGCAGTTTTGTGTACAAACCCGTACGATACGCTATGGCACAACAACGTAATTCAAGTTTACTTAACGTAGAGATTTAAACTCATGCTAATAATTGATGAAAGATTCGTGTGTATAATGTGCACTTTATTTTGCACTTTATTTTTAAATTATTTATTTATACAAATATGTGTTTTTGTTAAGTTAATAATGTACGTATTTTCTACGTTATATAATTTGAAACATAAATAGTAGAGCGAGACGCGTGACATTATTTTTATTTTGTATTTTAAATATAATAAGTGTCAGTACGAAATAATATCACTGGAATAAATAAAAATAAATAATGAACCAGAATCCAACAGATACTTAGCACTTAAGTATAAACGGTGTAAAAATTTGTGATTTCGTTCAAGTAAAAAAAATATAGAAGCGACATCCTCATTCCTCTGGTACACAGAGTAACGAGGATGTCGCTTCTATTTTTTTTATGTAGGGAAACAAGCGTGATGCGTGAAGCGTGAGCATTGAAAGGGTAAGAAGAGGCATATTATTCGCCAACTTTTCGACAGTAACCATGCGCCTGGTCCCACGTAATAGGTTGCCAAGCTTTTCCTGCTCACCGTCCGCGCCAGGTACTTACATGTTTAGCAGAGCCTCGTCGTTTAATCGACAGGTGCAACACGTTAAAACTAAAGTGGTGGTTGGTTTGGGTCAGATCTTGATGAAACCACTATGTATCTAAATAAATTATATTAAATAAGACAGTTACTTCCTAATATACCCAATGAAGAGACACAGCAGTTACCTACTGAGTTACTACAACATGAACATACATAATTATTAATTATATTACGATATTGAGTAAGAAACTAGTGCGCCTGCGCAGTGCGTGTGCGCGCGCGCACCGGAACAAGACGCGCTCCGCCGCGCATACACGCACACTTCTTATACGCTCGAGAAACTTACGGAAAATTGTGTGAAAAACTGATACTCCTTTTTATTGTATAGTGGTAGAGTACGAATGATGCGATGCTGTATGGGTTATAATATTGGAACTTCACCCGACAACAAACATTGAAAGAAGTATATTTTGGCTATAGATCTTGTTATTAAGGTTAAGACCAAGTTACATCACACATGTACTCGTAGGAATCGAGACAAAATATTCTAAAGAAACCAGTGGGATCTAGAGATTTGCCAGTGACTATCCCAGAAAGCATACAACACATAGACCCAGCGTGATTCCCTCATGATTTAAGAGCTAAACGGACATAAAGTCATCCTGACCCATGCGGGTCTAACTCTGATTTTATGAACTATACTCAGAAAGACAGCTTAATAGATCAGTTGAATTTCTAGATTATGTTAAAACTTATTCAAAAAAGTTTAAAGCAGATTGTTTAGCAGCCAAATCAAAATATATAAGTGATAAAATTCTCAATAGTGCAGACAAAGTTAAATCTACTTGGAAAATTATAAACGCGGAAAGAGGTCAACAAAAATTAAATGATAATCATTTTAAACTTAATATAAATGGTAAAATAACTACATCAGACTTCGAGGTCGCTAACGAATTTGAAAATTTTTTCTCCCGAATTCCTGTAGATTTGACAAAAACCCTAGGCTCTTCAACCCCCATTGCAGAATCTTTGTTAAAAGCAAACGTTCCTTGTTGTAACGTTATATTTAAATTCAGTAAAGTTAACATAAACACTATCTTAAAAACTTTTAAATCTTTAAATATCAAGAAAACAGCTGACCTCTGGGGCATCTCTGTGTATTTAGTAAATTCTTTTATTGAAATGGTTGCTCCTAAACTAGTAATAATATTTAATAATTATGTTGATAGTGGTGTGTTCCCTGATTTAATGAAATCTAGCAAATTAATTCCCCTGTTTAAATCGGGTAGTACTTCAGATCCGTCCAATTTCCGTCCCATTTCTGTACTACCTACATTTAGTTTATTTGAAAAAATTATGCTCAATCAAATGCAAAATCACTTTAACGTTAATAAACTATTACATACAAAACAATTCGGTTTCACTCGTGGTTGGTCCACCACTGATGCCGAAATTAAATTATTAGAGTGTATATACAGGGCCTGGGATGAGTCATATGATGCTTATGGTGTATTCTGTGACTTATCTAAGGCCTTCGATTGCGTTCAGCACCAGACTTTAATTAAGAAACTTGATCATTACGGAATCCGGGGGATGGCCTTGAATTTCGTCAATTCTTACTTAAGTGATAGGGTCCAGAAAGTAGTGATCAATGGTAAACCGTCACCTGGTTCTCCTGTAGCAATGGGGGTACCGCAGGGTTCAATTTTGGGACCTTTTCTTTTTCTAGTATATATTAATGATCTCCCTCACCTCATAAGAGACGACCACGAGGTAGTTTTGTTTGCTGATGACACTTCTTTAATATTTAAAGTTAAACGTGGACAACGCGAACTTGACGATGTAAACATTACCCTCTCTAGGATAGTCCACTGGTTTTGTGCTAATAATTTATTATTAAATGAAAATAAAACTAAATGTGTAAGATTCACCTTACCTAATGTAAGACTTGTTAAAACCAGTGTTAAGGTTAGGGATGATATAATAGAATTGGTCGATGACACTGTCTTTCTGGGCATAACGTTAGACTCCAAATTGCAATGGGGGCCTCATATCGGGAAAATTTCGGCCAGGCTTAGTTCAGCAGCCTATGCTGTCAAAAAGATCCGACAACTTACAGACATTAAAACGGCGCGTCTTGTCTACTTCAGCTACTTCCACAGTATCATGACATATGGCATACTACTGTGGGGTAACGCTGCCGATATTGAATGCATCTTTGTGTTGCAGAAGAGGGCTATCCGGACTATCTATGGAATGGGGTCTCGGGAGTCATTAAGAGATAAGTTTAAGCATATTAACATCCTTACAGTGTATTCACAGTATATTTATGAAATTTTATTGTATACCCACAAGAACAAAAGTAAGTTTGTGAAAAATAGTGATAATCATAATCTAAACTTAAGAAATAAGGATAAACTGGCTGTTCCTAAATTTAGGCTTCATAAAGTGAGTAATTCTTTTGCGGGGAACTTTATTCGAATGTACAATACATTGCCAACCGAAATAGCAAATTTATCTGTCAATAAATTTAAAAAACTAATAAAAAGTAAATTGTGCCATAAAGCTTATTATAGTATTAATGATTTCTTAGATGACGAGGCGGCCTGGTTGTAACAACGTAACGAATTGCTCCTTTCTAAATAACTCTGTATTAGATTTAAGATGAAATATTTTGAAAAAAGCCGAGCTGAGTTTCTTGAGGGCTCTTCTCAGTCTCGTTGCATTTTGGAACCCTCGGTAGAGTCACACCAACTTCTGACGAATCTAAATAATTTTCTGAAAATTTCAAAGATAATAAACGTTATTTTATTTTATTTTATTTTATTTTATTCTGACAATCCCTTATAATGGCAATACATTATGAAAGAACTCTCTTGTACAATATTCTACTATTTTTGTATTAAAATACACCTGACCGGTTTCACCTTACCGCATCATGAAAGGTTCACAATTCACTTCATTGTTGATATTATTTACTTAATTGGTACATCAATCAAAACAAACATCCACCAAGTGCCGACTATCGAAAGCATAAACTTATAATTAAATAAATCTAACTACTTTGCAATATTCCGCCACATGCAAAATATTAGGGTTACCCCTAATATTTTAAATGATCAACTTAATTTCGCCTCTTCCCCTTTGCTGCGGGTAGGTATACGTCATTCAAACAACGGTGGTGGGTAGACATAAAATAATTTGGTATTATGGTTGTGGGTAGAAATAAAAAACCTAGGATATAAATAGGTGCGGTTTACGAGTTGTGGCTCATTCGGTCGCCGTGCGCCGAGCCATCGACATCTCCTGATGATACCCCTGGTTGGGCGCGAAACACGTGTCGAGGTTTTTATTATTTTTTGCACGATAACACAACTCTCATATTTATTCTATTTTCAAAATTATTTCTCTATTCTTTCGGCCTAAGTGGGTTTGGAGGGCGGACTTGTGCATGAATAAATACGAGAGTTGGGTAATTTGCATGTGGCGGAATATTGCAAAGTAGTTAGATTTATTTAATTTAACTATGGACTTCCGAAAAGTAATGCCTGATAGTATTAACTTTATAAACTTATAATGGCAAGTTTTTAAATAAATTAATGGAATAAGTGTTTGTTCATCATGTATGTATGTATTACTTATGGCTAGAATTGCCAATCAATATAAAACCCTGCCAACTTCCCCACGACCTTATGTTGTGTTACATAAGAGTACTGCACACATGCAGCGAGCCCAACCGGTGCGCGGTGAGAGAAAGCACAGCTTTCATCATATATACAGACGTCTGCATAACGTACTGGCTGTGCTAAGTACGTACAGTCCAGTTGTAACTATACCGACAGGTCGTAGAACAGGATAGGGTGACCAAGTTAGACATCGCTTTTGCAGGATTGAACATTTTTAAATACTGAATGGAGTCAGGTGTTACCTGGTGAAAGTCCATGATAAAACAATGGAGTATATGATGTTGGATTTTTTAATATAATTGCACTAATTTCGCTAAATAGAAGAAGCTGTTCTCTTTGGAGACAGTCTTGAGAATGCCTCGTGAGTAGGTGAAACATATGTCGACGTTTATAATGTCTTCTATTTAGCAAAATTAGTGCAATTATATAAAAAAAAATCCAACATCATATATACTCCATTGAACATTTTTGTTTTCTCTCTTATTTTGACACAAATCTTTGTCCTAATAAGTTATTTCACCCACTTGACTTTACTAGCAGCGAGAATGCCACAGACTTCACTACGCGCACAACTTCTGACCTCCATCCTCGGGGTCAGAGGGCGGTGGCTTGGTGACCCACCATTCTTACAAAAGCAGGCCAGATAGAAGGGTTGAATGCTGTGGGGTCTCAGCTCCTGTACGCCATTCCTCATCGACCCTGGATAAAATCCGACCCTAAAGTTGCGCATAATTGGCCAAAGTCCGCCTCGGTGCATTCGAGTTATCCTTACGTCGCCGTACCAGGGAAAAAAATCCATAATAAAGTACGAATAATCCGTACAAATATAAATGAAACCATGGTAACCCTACATGAGTGAGGTTGTGTACGAACTCGCGGAATGTAACGCGATTGATTTCACATTTCCCCATGACAGGATTTATGAGAGCGGATGAGACCAGAATTTTACTACGTACTTTACCTAGTTGTTTGTTTACATATTTAGAAAATGCACTATAGTACTAACGATTCAGAAACTAATATTTGTCCTATGTGAATATTTGCCCTAAGCTGAGCTTTGCATTTGTGTGAGTGATCACGAAAAGTAGAGTAAAAAAGCTGTGTGTAAAACAAGTCACATTATACGTTCACGTACGTGCACTGAAACAAATGCAAAGCTCAGCTTACGCCTCGCGATCTATACAGAAGAAAGAAAATTAAAATTCTTTATTTTACACCCTAACACAGGACAAAACCAATAGCCATAATGCTCTGCTCATATATAACAAAGGTTTTATTTATTCTACCTATGTGGGATTCCAACCTGCAATCTCAGAGTCCAGTCGTTAGTTCTAGGCAATGCCACTAACTATTAGACCAAACTAGGAGACCCTCGCACCTCGCGGCCACGTGGCAAAGTGGTTTGTTCATTGCTATTGCATGATATTATATTGACGGCACAGACCATATTTACTGTAACCCATATCAAATGTTCACAAGAGCTGAAATACTGTTGAGATTTCAGTAAAAACCAGCCCAGTTTTTTTATATTTTTTTATATTGGGTTCGCCAAATTAACGCCGCTCGCCTGGTGGTAAGTCTTGATGACGTCTAGCGATTGTGGGCCACTCTCACAACTCACAATACTATAGAGAGTGGCCCTCAACTTGACGACCTACTGATGTGCCTCTTCACGCCGCTTAAAGAACCCAGGGTTATATGTGGGAGGAAACACGTGCACAGGCAGGGCGTTCCAGGCCATTATCGTTCGGCAGAGAAACGAACGTTTAAAAAGTTCGGTTCTCGCGAACATGCTATCCACTGTGTGGGAGTGGCATCTCTGCCCGGCACGCGTTGTTCGGGATCGGAAGAAAGAGGGTGGGATCAGATTGAAGACCTCTTCAGAACACTCGCCGTGGTAAATACGGTAGAATGCGGCCAAGGAAGCTATTGTTCGGCGCTGTATAATACGTATAGTCCGTCGTTGCATAGCGCCGAGAGCGTCCAGAAAATACTTCACGGAGCCTTCCCAGAGGTGAGAGCAGTATTCACGCAGAGTCGAATCTGCGTCTTGTACAGCAGACACCTCTGGTGCGGTGTAAAGAATCGCTTTACCTTATTCAGTATTTCTAGTTTCCGCGAATTTAGCCCTATACATCTTTCGATGTCGTTTTTATTATTGAGCTCTCGATGAACGTCTATGCCAAGGATGTCAAGGTTGTCCTTCATTGGTAATAATGCATTCTGAAGCTCTCTGAGGGGAAGGAAAGGGGATTTCTTCGCTGTAAATGCACACGCCTGTGTTTTACGGGCATTGAACTCGACTAGGTTCTCGGTACCCCATTAAGAGATACAGTCGAGGTTCCTGTCAGAATCAGCCACGAGTTGTTGTCTATCCTCCTCAATCTCCGATCGCCTCGCCGCCGGACGAGCCCAGTAGCTCCCGTGCAATGTGCTGTCATCTGCATAACCATGAATGTTCCCGAGGGATAGCATCTCATTGATATGCAGTAGGAAGAGAGTTGGTGACAGCACGGACCCCTGCGGCACCCCGGCATTGACTTGCAAAAATCGAGAAGCCTGGTCATCGCAGAGGACCCGCATTCGGCGGTCGTTCAGAAAACTGGCCATCCAGCTGCTTTCCTGATTTCCGCGTGTACAGTCATCGCAGTACTGCCCGTACATCGCATTGCCTGAGTACAATGTCAGGCATAGTGTGGCCACAGTTGGCGATGGCGGGGGGCTGCAGGCCACCATCGTCGACCCGGGAATTAGCCGCAAAGACGTCTGCGAGTATATCCGCTTTCTTTTGGGCTTTGTGAGCCAGTGTTCCATCTGGGTAACGTAGCGGTGGCAGCGAGGGCTGACAAAAGTTAGATTGCACGGCTTTGGCCAGTTGCCAGTATCCACGGCTGCCCGTGGGTTGGGAAGTGAGCTCCTGACCAAGCCGCGCGACGCGCTGGGCATCCGCTCTCTTAAATGCCCTCTTGCTGGATTTTGGGACCCGGTTGTACTGTACGCTGCTTTGAGGTGGCCCACGTTTGGGTCGCGCACAGCCCGGGCCCTGATCCAGGCACGATATGCCGACTGTTTTTGTCGAACAGCTTTGGCACAATCTTGCCGCACCAGGAACGGACTCTGCGGATACTGGCGACATCAGTGAAAGGGATGTAATATTCCATCCCTAAACTGATCTCGCCAGCAATCGCAGAAGCGCTATAGACGGATGCATAATAATCGCGTAGACCGACCAAATCCGCTGACGAGTAGTGCCATAGACGTCGTGACATTTGAACAACACGTGCAGGAGGTGACACCATCATGCCAGCGTGAACCACATAGTGGTCGGAACTACCCAATGGGGCTCTTACCGAAACACTGTACTGGGTTGGGCGACTCGTCAGCAGTAGATCCAGCAGAGCGGGCGCGTGCTCTGACCTGTCTGGTATCCGGTTGATCCCGCATACTATCTTGGTCTGACCGTGGGAGAGAGCGAACGCGTGGGCGGCCCTACCCGCATGATCAGTCCTGAGGGACCCCAGCCATTCAATGTGATGGACATTGAAGTCCCCCAGAAACACTAGGTCAGCGTTCGGGAACTGCACCTGCGCATCATCAGCTGTCTCGCTGAGGTACTGGAAGAGCTTTGCTGTCTCAGAATCCCCTGTGTAGGAACGGTAGACGCACACGTAGATCTGGCTCATAGAGCAATGGTCTACGTGCAGCCAAAGGACGGAGTTAGAGGGGTTCTCAAGGCAGCGCAACCGGCGGCAGCAAACATCCGCTCTAACGAACACGCACACCCCCGGCTTTATCTCGAAATTGTTCCTCGATGACATAACCGGGGTAACACTGGTAAGACGTATCGTCAGGGCGGCGTATTTGTGTCTCCGTGAGGAACATCAGAGCGGGCCGTGCCGTCTCAAGGTGATGGTGGACGGCATCGAGGTTCGCATGGAGTCCACGGATGTTAGTGAACTCCACCTCGAAAAGTGAAGTTGTGGGGTTTCCTGGGGTCGCTTTGAAACGTTTACGTTTTTTATGTTGCACTGCCATTATAGATATGAAGAAGAAGCGTGAAGACAGGGCGACATTTGGTGCAGCAGTAAGTGACAAAGCACAGGGGCTAGCTTCGTCTAGAACCGTGTGGTTAGGTCGGAGCCGACCCGTCAGAAGGAAGGACTCCCAAACCCCCCTGATGCAAGGCCGCCGCTACCCCACACCGGTTACCACCCGGAGTTGCGATCCCGCATCAGGATTATGCGCAACATGTGGGGCAGCCTCCTGGGGTGGTTGGTCCTAGGCGGGCCCTATGACTGTGTTGCGGGCGGCCGCGGCAACGCCGTTGCTAAGGGTCTCCTTGGCCGGCGAATCGACCCACACCACCCACACTGGACTCCGCTTCGCCCCCACTGGTCCCATGCCTGCTGCACCATACATCGCCCCGGGCCCGGCGGTGCAGCTGCTGAAACCCTAACGCAACCCAGCCTGGGCTAGGTTACTTGGGGGGCTTTAGCACAGCTGCACGGTGGTACCCCCCCGGACCAACATTGTAGTACCACCTGGTACCCACGTAGGGGCCAAAGCCACTCCACAGGTACCGTAAATTAACGAGCTTCGTCCGTTGATCAGCAGGTGCGCACCTGCAGCAGGTGAGGTCGCTGGGGCCCTAAAGATGTTGGTAGAGCCCCTTTGCACCCAAAAAGTGCGTGTCTGGACACGCATAAAATACCTCTAGATTTCCTAAACTAACAGGGTTAGCGGATCAGTTGAAGTTCATATTATGGACTACTACCAACATGATTTTTTTTTTTAGATTTTTAAGCCAGTAGTTTAGCTTTTAGAGCGGGGACTACGGAACCCTATTCTATGCATGGTCTATCATGCACATGGCTCAGTATTTGTTAAAATATCAATTATTTGCCGCTATATCGGTAATATAATAATAATAAATAAAAATAATAATAAATATGTTAGGACAATCCACACAACGCCATCTAGTCTCAAACTATTTTATGAAATTTTATGAAATTTTATTTATGAAATTTTATGAAATTTTATTGTATACCCACAAGAACAAAAGTAAATTTGTGAAAAATAGTGATAATCATAATCTAAACTTAAGAAATAAGGATAAACTGGCTGTTCCTAAATTTAGGCTTCATAAAGTGAGTAATTCTTTTGCGGGGAACTTTATTCGAATGTACAATACATTGCCAACCGAAATAGCAAATTTATCTGTCAATAAATTTAAAAAACTAATAAAAAGTAAATTGTGCCATAAAGCTTATTATAGTATTAATGATTTCTTAGATGACAAGGCGGCCTGGTTGTAACAACGTAACGAATTGCTCCTTTCTAAATAACTCTGTATTAGATTTAAGATGAAATATTTTGAAAAAAGCCGAGCTGAGTTTCTTGAGGGCTCTTCTCAGTCTCGTTGCATTTTGGAACCCTCGGTAGAGTCACACCAACTTCTGACGAATCTAAATAATTTTCTGAAAATTTCAAAGATAATAAACGTAATATATTATATATATATTATATTATATATTATATATTATATATATATTATATACTAAGCAGAGCTTGTGATATGAGTATACTAAATAAACTGATATAAATACTTATATACATTTTTTTTTGTAAATCCACATATTATACATAGGAAACATCCAGCAGAAACAACAATATAAATAATATCATCATCTTCTGTGAAAATTTTAACTGTCTCAACTACTGTTTACACAAACAATCAACAGATGGCGCTACTAGTGTTATTTAAAACGCAGTATGGTTTTGTTACAAACATAAATACTAGTCGTTTTATTTTCATTCAACAGCAATTTCCAAAACTTTTCAAGAAAAACACAATTTTTAGAAGCATTCCCTTTTTTGAGTGCCTCTTATTAGTTAGACTCTCTTGGTGCATATCTTCTTCATCTTGGTTTTTTCTCTATATAAATGGCATTTACGATAAAATTATGTAGATAATTATGTGCGATCCCGATTCCCGAATCAAGTCGTGACGTTGTGTAGACTGCTTGATACTTTATAGGTAGGAATTTCTCTTGCTATTCTTATGGTTCTTAGATTATACATTACTAAAATGATGTTAGGTGGTGACCTGGTGATGTATTTTATAAGCAATAAGTAATTTTGTACGTGACTAGCGAGAATATTTAGTAATCGTATTGATAAATTTGTGTAAATTAACTCCAGTAAGAAGAAGAACGTTATCAATTCCCGTGAATGTCATTACCACAGCCATCGTGATGAAATTGTCACTGTAGGCATTTCTAATTGTTACAATTTATGTACATAAGTAGTATATATATATATATATATATATATATATATATATATAGTATACAGTGTGTCCCAAGACCATGTCGCAAGGAGGAAAGGTACCTTATTGAACGAAACGAGCCGAAGGTGAGCGGAGCTCTCAACGGGTGACTCAAATTATTTTTCAAACGATTTATGTTAAATTGTTTCTCGGCGAATACTCGGCCGATTTCGGATTTTCTTGCACTCATCAATAGCTTACAGAATTACCCAGGTTACTACGATGCCAGAATTTTGAATTTAAACTCGCTTCGCTCAAATATATGCTGCAGCGTAACGGTACGTTTCACCACTGCGGCGACCTAGATTGAGAGAGGCAATTTTACTGAAAGGAAACCATATTTTATTTTTAAAAACATATATAACTAGGATTTTTTAAACGATATTTTGTAATGTGAATATCGTTTAAAAAATACTAATAAAAAAAGACTAAAAGTCTATAATTATGTATATTTTATAACTGCATTCATAGATTTTGGAAAAATTACCTGTGTGAATCGAAATCAGTTATAATCGATTTTTTTTAAATAAAATAAATGTACTAAAGGGTGACTTTATTTTATTTAAAAAAAAATCGAATCAAATTACTACAATATTTAGGGTACTTTCCCTCCACGCCTCCATGTGACATGGTCTTGGGACACCCTGTGCTGTGTATGTACTGATAAACACAATCATGTATATGTTGGCATTTAAAATTAACAAACTTGTTTTATGAAAAACAACTTTGAACTTCAAAATCAGCATAAAAATCTACTCTATCTAGTTTTAGATATTTTTTATTCTAAACTATATTTAAGACCGACATGTTTCGGCGACTGCGTAACATAAATATATACGAGTATTATTTACTTTCATCTGTTTAACATAAATTTAGCAGCAATTTCTGCTAAATAACAAATATTTGCTATAAAATATCTGGCACAGCTAATGTAGCACATGGCTTACATTTTATATCTATGGACAGATTTATTTGTTGATACCACAAAGCTGTATCCGTATTTAACATTTTATTTATAATCAATTTCAGTTAGAAAAGACAATATTTATCTAATTTTTTTATAATATTTTTGCCTTTCGGACAGTTAACTGAATTAGTTATTTTTTTATTGAAATCTGTTAGTTGTAAAATTAACCCGTGGCTCTACCTTCAGACCTCTAACGAATAAACTATTGGATAGATTTGAAATTGTCTTTCACCTCTAAGAAGCAACATTGTTAGTGGATAACATAGGCTATATGACATCACGCTACGATCAATAGGCGCGGGTGGAGTCGCTAGCGTTTGCTAGTTTATTTATGATAAGAAATTAGGCTGTATCTATATTTTATTAGTATTCGAAGAAAAAAAAAGGAAAATAAGTAGATATAAGCAGATATTGAAGTGCGAAAGTTTAAAAGTTAGTACGTTGTATCAAATATACGGCCTGTCGTGATTTCAAGTTTATAAATTAACTATTTATTGGCGCCACTAGCCTCTGTGTTTTCGACTCCACAAAAAATATTACCAGAATGCAAATTATATTATAAAATATTAACGAATGTCAATAGTAATGAAAACTTTGTGTATTTCTTTAAATATTTAACGTCTCCCTTAGCCGTTTAGATGAA
This sequence comes from Nudaria mundana, assembly GCA_963556515.1. NCBI lineage: Eukaryota > Metazoa > Arthropoda > Insecta > Lepidoptera > Erebidae > Nudaria > Nudaria mundana. Next base: position 23,395,881 of record OY748294.1, read on the forward strand.
TTGCTATTTCGTGATCTTTGGCAGTTTGGCAGTGGTGTTGATAGCTCGGTTGTCCAGAGCGTTTACCCAGGGAACTGACCCCCAGGCTCAAATTGATTTTCAAGGATCTCGCAAGCCAGGATGCGATTTAAGAGGTCTATGAAATAATAATGAGAGACATTTCTTTGAAATTATTTGTGCTTTGATTGGTTACATTAATTAAGTTGGATAAATATGTCAGCTAGACTTTTTCGACAAAACTTTTCGTTGTTTTTATGGTTGATAGACAGTAATTATTTGATTGATGTGTAGACATGTGTGTATCTGCAAGCATGCTACGACAATTAGTGATGTGTATAAGAAAATATGGTACACGCATGTTGCCATTCAAGTCATGTGAAAACCACTGTTTTATTTGTACGTATGTCTGTCAATTCAATGGTAGCGTGGGCCTTGTTTTGCTCCCGGCAGCGCTGTGTGTGGGATATTGTTTTTACCGTACTAGAGTATAAGTGTATGTAGGTACTAGATTAGGAAAATCCATATTTATAGTCCATTAGTTACTATTTCTTCTAGAAATAATTGTATACTATAAACATAAAAAAATGTAGAACAAACGCCTTTACAATATTTTGCTAAAACTTTAGCAATTACCACTATTATAGGCAGTTCAAAGACAGATGTATCGATTTATTTGAGCATGAAATTCAAATTTCACAGCATTAAGAACTGACAAACAACACCATGCATCATGATAAAATCCGGAAGGATCCAAAAATTAGGCTGGTATCACGAGATGATAGCACAAAACGTAACTTATTGTTCATACCTATACCTACCACATGATAATAGGAGATTATTTAAACGTACCCATTAGCTCCCCCATTTAATCCGTAGCAGTCGTTGATACCGGCGAGTACTCCGATCACGCCAGTCACTACAGCCACACAACCTGCCCAAAGGCCGGCGCCCACGCGTGCCAGGGCGGCGCCCTTCACCACGGCGAGGGCGCCCGCGCACACCAGCAGCGCACCCAACACCACCTGGGTCAGCCCCAGGAACACCACCAACTTCCTCGGCGAGCGAGGTTCATCACTACCGGCTTCAACACTCTTGGAACTAACACTCTGTTTGTCTTTCACTTTATCTTTAATTGGTTTATTTTTTTTCTGTGGGGTTTTACATATCAACTGTTCGGTGGAGTCCTCGGACTTCAAGCTGGAGACGGTCGCGGTCGCACGTGCGTCGTACGCGGGGTCGTCATTTAGCGGCGTGGACATCGCGGAGCATCACTGTGGCGGCGGGCGCGGCGCGGGCGAGCGCGGTCTGGTACACACTGCGCGAGTGACGGCGACGTGCGCGTACGCAGGTGAAAGTCGCACCCGCACACCACCACCTGTTTTGACCATATCGCGGATTATTTTGATTGATAAGGAGATTCTAGAGGCCTGTTATTTATACTGGGATATATGGCGTTTGTGTCTGACACTGATATTATCATATTACCCTTGAGACTTCTTCGTAATTACCTTGTACGTAGCAAAGATGTATTTATTACCTAGGTAAAATAATAAAGTGTGTACCCATAGATGTTAAGACATAAATAGGCACACTGTACATTTGCAATCGCAAGAGAAACTCTTTAATCTAAGTATCACACAAAACTACGGTAGCTGAACTCAGCAATCCGGAATGAGTACAATTATTATTACAATTACGTCAGCATATTCATTTACTATGATGAGTGATATATGTATACATAAGAGATATTATTATAACTTGCAAGTGTTAATAGCTAAGTTATATTGAGTGTGAAGACGTTGTGTGCAGGCGCAGCGCAGGGAGAAAGCCAGCACCGGACATTATCGACCGCGACCGTGCCAGGTGGTACTGTCGACCACCGAGTGCGACTGCACTGCGGAACGGAACGCAATCACTTGTAGTGTTTACATACAAACATGAAATAGGACTCTCCGTCCATCTGATTGTTTACTCGTTTAATGGGGAAGTTAACGGACTGTTTATTTTCACATACATACCCATAACGACCCCTATTATTGCAAGGCCTACCGCACAGGTGAATTACACACTCAAATTTTGCCAGTAGTGTTACTGTGTTACTGGTCCCAACCTATGGCGTGGTGCGGCGCGAAGCACCGCGCAAGACCATCGTACTAGTACCATAGAAAATCACTAAGCATTCTTACGAACTCTAAATTCCAACAACAAGGAACGAATTTAATTATCTACAAACTTTGCCAGTCTGGATAATTTCACAAACTAAATCTAAAAAAACCGGCCAAGTGCGTGTCAAGCCATGTATATGGACTACTATCAAGAATTTTTCTTGTTTCTTCACGTCAGCCGTTGAGATTTTAGAGGGGGGGGCAAAAAACATGTTCTTCAAAGCTAAATATCTCGCAAACGGATACGTAAATCAAAAAATTATCTTAGCCATCTCTTGATTTTTTCATAAGACCTATCTAATAACCCGCACGATCGAACCCCACACGATGAGTCTTATGGGGTCGATTTGGGGTACCTCTCCTACACGGTGTAGGGGAGAAATATTTTTCAGAATTTTATTTTAGCACTTTGTTGGCGTAGTAAATATACATATCCGTGCAAAGTTTCATGTTTCTAGCACTCACCGTTTAGGAGCAAAGCCGAGGATGGATGGATAGACGGGCGGACTACGAAACTATAAGAGTACCGAGACTTTTACTAAGTGTTAAGACTCCGCGTCATTACTAAGTGTTAAGGGCTATGTTAATTACGGTTGCTAAGAGGCCCTACCAACATCTCCAGGGCCAAGTCATCCACACCTACTCACGGTGTACCTGCTACCTGCTATAGGCTCGCCACCTATTATTACTACGTGGGGGTTAACGTAATCTGGACGTAATATATATGTGTGTGTGTGTGTGTGTGTCATTAGTGACTTGAAAAGTTTCCAGAATGCTGGCTACGTTGTCCTGTTGAACGAAGTAACCAGCCTTCTGGTACCTGAGAAGCATCGGTGGATTTGTGTCGTAATATGGGCAATATTACGACACAAATACACCTAGCTGGAGGAATACTTTGACTTTTCCCGTTGTACAAGAAGATGTCAAAGAATCAAAGAATCAATTTGGTTTATTCAGTTTAGGTACATAAAGAGCACATATGAATGTCAAAATTTTACAATTTATTGTCAAGTACATAAATAACCAAGAAGATTAAGGTGACCATGCATTTTTATCATTAAGTCTAACACATTATAGCAGCCTTTCTTCATCAAACATTTTTTAATTACTATTTTAAACTTATTAAGAGGCAGGTCAACCAAATCCGAATTTTATTAAATATTTTTATACAAAGTAATGGTAAGTAAGATGTTAAAAACTTTTAAAATTTAATAGCATTATTTTTCGCAGGGTTAAAAGGACAAGAAAACGTCGACAATTGTTTCGCCTCTAAACGAGGCATTATCAAGACTGTCTCAAAGAGAACAGCAAAATTTGTAGCTTGAACATATCTTATATATATATATATATATATATATATATATATATATATATATATATATATATATATATATATATAAAAGAAAGTCGTGTTTGTTACAACACTTATAACTCGAGAACGGCTGGACCGATTGCCATGGTTTTTGATTTGTTGGATTTGTTTCCGTCACGAATAGCAGAATACATCTTAAAAACAATGAAATAGATGCTGATTTGTTTATTACATGTAAAACATTAGTTGTACAATCCTGTCAAATAGTGTAACAACTATTTTTTTTTTGGAGCTTATGGCCTGGTTGCTGAGAACTTTAAGCAAAAAATTTATTTTTTTCTGAAGACATCATGTGTGCGTTCAGAAATTTATTTTTTGTAAAATGTCTACAAAGTTCAGGTAGTGTTATATTTGTTTGTTTTAGCCATTAATTTTCGAAAATTATTTATTAATTATTTAATTTTTAATTCCAGAAAATAATACCTAAGATTTATTCTACAGTAAAAACATAAAATCATCGGAAATGAACAAAATAAAAAAGAATAAAAAATCAGTTGGTAAAGGTTATAAGAATAAGGAAAAAAAATCTACAGGTTAACAAAAGTGTAAATGTCTTTTTATAGGTTGTATATGATTTTTCTTGATAAGATATTCATACGTAGTGGTTATATACTCTTTGAGCTATTGTCTATGTCTCGAAAGTTGTCACTGTTATTATATTTGGTGGTTTTATGCGAGTGCACATTTTAATAACAATGCCGCGTCCTAGAAGATCTAATCTTTCCCAGCGAAGCCGTAATGCAATTAGGCAACGGAATATCGCGAGTAAATTATCTGATGGAGAACGAGAAATTGCACGAGAACAGCGCCGCGTTAGTATGGAGCAAAGAAGGGCCTTAATTCGTGCTTCTCAAACACAAGAGCAAAGAGAGGCAGCCCGTGAAACGGCTAGGTTAGTAACGAGAAATCGTCGAGCTTATCGTACAGATGAACAAAGGAATAATCTTCGAAGTACAAGAAGAAATGGTTCAAGTATTGATTTGAATCGAGCAGCGTTTCTGTATGATTGCACCATCGAATACAGCTTGCATCGTTTAGTTTGCATTGGTCCAATGGACGTTGTTTGCCAGCATTGTGGAGCATTGAAGTTTGCTGGTGAAACGCCTGGTTTGTGCTGCCTTAGTGGTAAAGTGAAATTGCCATTATTGGTCCAGCCACCAGAGCCATTGTGCTCCCTGCTTTATGGCGAAACACTAGAATCACGACATTTTCTAGCGAACACTCAAAAATACAATGTCTGTTTCCAAATGGCTTCATTTCATCGAAGAACACGGATATAATCCGACATTTAAGGTAATTTACGTTAAAAACTTTATTTTCTATCATTGTAAAAAAAATCTGGAATGTAGTTTGTTACATTTCCGTATTTGTCTCTGAAATAAAAATGGCATGTTATTATTTGAAAAAAAAAAGTGTTTGTAAAAAAAGTGTTTGTAAATCTAACTATAACTATGGTTTTGACTTTACAGATTCAAGGCCAGATTTGCCATCGCATTGGATCATTGCAACCTATAGAAGATGCACAGCATAAATTCTTGCAAATATACTTCATGGGCAATATGGAAGAACAACTTAACCGGCGTCAAGGGATCAACACAGCTACGAAAAGAGCTTTTCTCCAAGATCTGCAGCAAATGCTTCATGAACATCATGCATTGGTCAGGCTGTTCAAGACTGCTTTAGAGCGCATGCCAAGTGATGACTATAAAGTTGTGATCAGAGCAGATAAAAGACCAGCTGGAACACATGAACGCACATTTAATGCTCCAACAATCGATGAAGTGGCAATCCTGATTGTTGGTGAAAACTTGGAAACACGTGATATTGTACTTACACGACGCAATACTGGGCAACTACAAAGAATATATGAAACACACCGTTCATATGACGCGTTACAATACCCGCTGATGTTTTGGCAAGGAGACGATGGATATCACTTTAATATCAAAATGATTAATCCATTGAATGGTAAGATCAATATTGTTGTTTTCATTTTAACTTGATATACATTTTATTCTGTTTGCTTTTAGTACTCAAAAAAAGTTGTAATTTCTAATTTAGTAGAGAGTAGCTGTAAGAGTCGTTAACATATTACGGGTTCTAAAATACAATTTTTACTGCATTTGTTTCAGGTGAGGAAACTACCAAGAAGGTTAGTTCGATGAATATTACGCATATCGTTTGATGATTCGTGAAAATTCTTACAATTTTTTTTTGCGATTTCGTCGACTGCTTCAACAATATTGCGTTGACATGTACGTTAAAATCGAAACGGAGCGCCTGACTTTCATTCGGTTGAATCAAGCTAAATTGCGTTCGGAAGAGTATATCCATTTACGCGATGCAATTAGCACAGAAGGAGATTCAGAAAATGTTGGTCGATTGACTATTTTACCGGCGACATACATAGGTAGCCCACGTCATTTGCATGAATATGCGCAAGATGCAATGACATATGTTCGTAATTACGGTCGGCCAGATCTATTCATTACATTTACATGTAATCCGAAATGGATAGAAATTATTCAATTGCTGCTTCCCGGACAAACATCACCGCACGTGTTTTTAGGCAAAAAATTCGGTCACTAATGAATTACATTGTTAAGCAACACGTCTTTGGGAATACTCGATGCTGGATGTATTCAATCGAATGGCAAAAACGAGGCCTACCGCATGCTCACATTCTGATTTGGTTAGTCGAAAGAATTCGGCCAGATCAAATAGATGACATCATATGTGCTATATGATCCAGACCTACATGATGTTGTAGTCACGAATATGATTCATGGACCGTGTGGCACTATCAACCGACAATCACCGTGCATGGTCGACGGCAAGTATTCCAAACGGTATCCACGAAAATTGATGGCAGAGACCATTACAGGCCACGATGGTTATCCATTGTATCGGCGTCGATCGCCCGATGATAATGGTAGAACTATCACAACTAAAGTGAAAGGAAACGATTTCGTAGTTGACAACAATTGGATTGTTCCATATTCGCCACTTCTTTCCAAAACATCAAAGCACATTGTAATGTTGAGTATTGCAATTCGGTCAAGTCAATTAAATACATTTGCAAATATGTCACGAAAAGGAGCGACATGGCGGTTTTTGGTATCCAAACATCCAATAACAAAGATGAAATCACGCGCTATCAAGTTGGTAGATATGTGAACTGCAATGAAGTAATTTGGCGTATATTTTCATTCCCTATTCACGAACGTCATCCCACTGTTTTACATTTGGGGGTGCATCTAGAGAACGGTCAGAGAGTATATTTCACAGCGTCGAATGCTGCTCAACGTGCCGAAACACCTCCAGCGACAACACTGACCAGTTTCTTTGCGATTTGTCAAAGCGATCCGTTCGCACGAACTTTGCTTTACTCAGAAATGCCACGTTATTACACTTGGAACGCTACATCGAAGAAATTTCAACGTCGGAAGCAAGGCGATGCCGTTCCTGGTCTGGCGTTCTACTGATGCTCTTGGTCGTATTTACACAGTTCATCCGAAGAATGATGTATGTTTCTATTTGCGGTTGTTGCTGGTACATGTTCGAGGGCCAACATCATTTGAATCACTACGAACTGTTAATGGTATCGTGTGCCCCACATTTCGTGCAGCATGTCAAGAGCTAAATTTGCTTGAAAACGGTACTCATTGGGACACGACAATCGCTGAAGCAATTATTTCTGCATCTCCAAGTCAGATACGCACATTATTTGCTATCATCATTTCAACATGTTTCCCATCGAACCCACGTGACCTGTGGAACAAATACAAAGATAACATGTCAGAAGATATTTTACATCGAATTCGCGTCAGCTCAAGAAATTCCGATCTTGAGGTGAATGAGGAGATCCATAACCAGACTTTGCTCTTGATCGAAGATATGTGTTACCTCATGTGCGGCAGTTTGTTAGTTAGGTTAGGAATGCCAGCGCCAGATAGCGGAATGAATGACGCATTTAATAGAGAATTGGAACGTGAACGTGAATATGATCCACATGAACTAATCCAATCAGTTCAAACGAATGTACCTCTGTTGAATCCTAAGCAGAGGGAAGTCTATGATACACTGATTAATGCAATTGATGATGGAAATGGCGGCTTATTTTTTTTGGATGCCCCCGGTGAAACTGGGAAGACATTCCTCATGTCATTGATTTTGGCCACTGTACGTGCGAGATCCGAAATTGCGGTAGCAATTGCTTCTTCTGGAATAGCGGCCACATTGTTAGACGGATGCCGTACGGCTCATTTAGCGTTAAAATTGCCATTAAACCTTCAAACTACTGAACAACCGACATGTAACATTTCGAAACACTCCGCAATGGCCAAAGTTTTAGTAGCATCAAAAATCATCATATGGGACGAATGCACAATGGCGCACAAACGCGCATTGGAAGCACTAGACCGAACATTAAAAGATCTGCGCAATGACTCGAGATGTTTTGGTGGTGCAATGATTTTATTATCTGGCGATTTCCGACAAACACTACCAGTCATTCCAAGATCTACTGCTGCCGACGAAATAAACGCTTGCCTCAAAGCATCAAATCTGTGGCGATATGTAAAGAAACTTCAACTGTCTGTAAATATGAGAGTTGCATTGTTGAACGATCTATCTGCTGATGATTTCTCGAAGCAATTGCTGACTATCGGTAATGGCCGTGTTCCTGTTGACAAATCGAGCGGTTTGATTTCATTTCCTCCAAATTTTTGCAATTTCGTATCATCAAAAGACGAGCTTATCAACAAAGTATTCCCGGATATCATTGCTAACCACAAAAATACTAAATGGTTAAGTGAGCGAGCAATTTTGGCCGCTAAAAATAAAGATGTAGATGACCTCAATTTTATAATTCAATTTTCCTTTAAGTATCGACGCGTGAATCACATTGCTCATCAGTTTTCTTATCACCAAACGCGTTCCATTACACAGTTTTGGTTGGTTTAAATTTCTAAGCATGATGACTACCGAGCCAACTTTAAGTTTTAAATTGTGCGGTGGTAAACCAGGCACATCCAAGGAGTTTAAAAATTCAGTTGGATAATTAGTGGCTTCTTCTTCGTTTGTTACAAAGTCGAAAGATTTGAATGAATACAAAGTACCTACTATTTGATTTTGAATTTAAAGATGAGGAAGTTCTTATTCCAAGGATTCCGATGATCCCAACGGATATGCCCTTTGAGTTTAAACGAATTCAATTTCCGATTCGTCTTGCCTTCGCCATGACGATCAACAAATCACAGGGCCAATCCTTGACTATTTGTGGCCTCAATCTAGAAAATGCATGTTTTTCTCATGGTCAATTGTACGTGGCATGCTCACGTGTCGGCAAACCATCCGCTTTATTTGTTCTTGCGCCTGACCAAAAAACAAAGAATGTCGTTTACCACAAAGTGCTTGAATGAAAATCCTATTAATGAATTAATCCGAGTTTTATTTTTTTTTTCCAATCTGCACAACATAGTTTTCAATCATTTTTTTCTGACATGAGTTTGAAGTACTTAATTATTATTATTTTTTTTTATTTTTTTTATTCTCATTCTGTATGTATGTTTTCATCATCATTCATCATAATGAAATACTTTTTTGTTTCTATCTATATAAATATATTATTTTGTATCATTGTTTTACGTTCATCAAAGCCTAAATTAGTTCAGCTAAAAAGTAACACGACATTCATTGACTGTTAGGCGGTACGAAGTTCAGGTCGGGGTCAGCTAGTTTTCTTATAAGTAACAGTGTGCAAATAACGTTAGCGCGATGTAGGATTTCTCACAATAACCAACGCGGGTAGAAACAACAAATCATACTAACGACGTTCAAAATAGGTATATTTCAGAGTTCAACCACACTGTTTTTGCTTTAAAAATAGAATTCCTAGCCGACGCTGAATTACTGTTTGTTCTCAGGCATATGTACCTCGGAAACACCCCAAAACGCTTGCACTCCTGATTGAACCAAAGATTTTGACTTGCTGTTCTGTGGAACTTGATCAACTTTATGTATAGTTTGGCCTGGATAGTGATGCTCGCTGACTGACTGACTGACGCCGACGCTGAATTATTAATTAATTCAGTACTTCAGCGTAAGAAAATATGTTCAAGCTACAAATTTTGCTGTTCTCTTTGAGACAGTCTTGATAATGCCTCGTTTAGAGGCGAAACAATTGTCGACGTTTTGTTGTCTTTTTTAATTCTGCGGAAAACAATGCTATTAAATTTTAAAAGTTTTTAACATCTTACTTACCATTACTTTGTCATGGATTTTCGCCAAGTAACGCCTGTTTCTATCCAATATTTTTATACATTTGCCTACAAACGAATTACCAACATTATGAAGTCAATTTTTTGTCATTGCCAGTTTATTTTTATTTCTTGTATTAAAATTATGGTTATCGGAATTTTTTTTAAGAGATCTCTGTTCTTCCGTACATATAAGATGTTGTCGTAAACATATTGAAAGCAACAACAAAGAAGCAAACAAAGAAGCAACTGTTAAAATATTAATTTCTTTAAATAGTTCTTTCAGCGAGTCACGGGGTCTGAGTCTATAGATTGCTCGTATAGCTCGTTTCTGTAATATGAATATTGTCTCAATATCAGCAGCTGAGCCCAACAGCAGCAGACCATATGACATAACGCTATGAAAGTAGCTAAAATAAACTAATAGTGCCGTTTTTTCGTCAGTCAGTGACCTTATCTTTCTAACCGCATAGGCAGCTGAGCTAAGTCTTCCTTCCTGCCAAGGCTGTGATATGAGAACCCCACTGTAGTTTACTATCTCGAGTTATCCCAAGAAAAACTGTGGTATTGACTATTTGAACTAATTCATTATTCATAGTAATATGAGTATCCACCTGTCTAACATTGGGCATAGTAAATTTTACACATTTTGTTTTCTTCGCATTGAGCAGCAAGTTGTTACTTGTGAACCATTGCAATATTTCCGAAAGGGTATTATTTACATTGTCAAGTACTGCTTTTTGTCCATCACTTTTAAATATTAATGATGTGTCATCAGCAAATAATACTGTTTCACAAATGTACTTGATCTCCTCAAACCTTTAACGTGTAACAGTATCCAATACTCTTTTAATAGATTTATTTACACAGCAATATTTTATTAAGTATAGGTATAAGTTTTTAGATAATTCAAACTCAAAATACAATAAGAATATTAGGTATAATAAAAAAACATAATTACAATAACGCAAATGTAATATACCTCAATTTTGCAAGTCGTTTAAAAATCACTAAAGAAATAATCTCTCTGAGTATTTAAATAAACCGGAAGGTAGGTAGAGATTTTAGTCTGAAATCGTTAAAGGTAAATAACAGTATACTTTAATATTATAATTAGCACATTATTCACTCATTTGAATTGTCAAAAATAATGGCATTTACTTACTAATTGAAATTTATACGACACTAGTGGACGGCCGTGGTTTCGCCATCTCTAGTATCCGTCTGCCCGCGCCGCCACTGTCCGCCACACTGGAAATACCCTCTGGTGAGTACCGCCCGGCAATAGACGGTAGGAAGGGCCGCGGAATTATAAAAAAAAGCGCTAGTGTCCCTGTTTCCCCAGCAATCATGTTTCTCTAGTAATGAGTTTCTTAGGCTTGTTGTTTTTACTATGGATGGATATAACCTTTTTGTACTAACATATTATTTATTTTTAATTTTCTACCAACTTCCAAAAAAGGAGAAGGTTCTTAATTCGTCTATATGTTTTTTTATTTTTATCACTTGGACTGTGTGAACCAATATTGACATTTTTTTAAATGAAATTTACTAGTTCCCAAGTGGTCCCATTTCAATTTGGTCCCATTCCGACAATTATTTGATCCCATTTCGGTAATTTGAAGTCGGTTGTTGTATTTTATAGAATATTTATTATTTGAACTTTTGAAAATAATTCTGTGTTTGAAAGGTATTCGTAAAATACATCAGAGACTAAAAGGGTTCTATGCTATATGTTAGCCAATCTTAAACCAACTCCGACCACTGGTTTCACAAACAAACAGAAAAACATCTTCAAGTTAGTTATTTGCAATGATTACAGACCTACTTACTTAGTGTAAGCATTCATTTCCTTGCTCACTTTTGGTAATTAATATTATGAATGTAGGTAATTAGATTGTACCGTAGTATTTACCGGCGCAGGAGAAATGGAATGCCCTCGTGACAGCCATTGGATTTTGATACCACTTTATTTTTAATCTAGTACGGTGTTTAGATGGCTTGGATGACAGTAGGTTCGCAGCCTTTCGGCCTTACAGAAGCAGGCAAGGAGGGCGGCGCGATGTCCTTACACCCACGCACACCCTCACTCACCGATGCGGGATAGATAGAACGCGACCCTCAAAGAAGATCAGCCAACGAAGTCAGCCTTCCAGTTCACACTGGAAGTGATACCGCTATGCTATCCATGATCTGAAGTGTCAGTTGAAATGTCTATGCTCAAAGTAAACAAGGTAATGTCCATGGTCGTATATCATAGCGTTAGTCCCTGGTGTCTGATCGTTATAACGTGTTTTTACTACTATATCCGTTACACGAATGTTAATCAGTCAAGCACCGAGACTTTCCATATAACATTTAAAAATAATAAAAAATCACCTGTTTTGATCGTATCCCTCACTTCCCACATCCGGTTATATCTCCCATAGACTAAACATACCGGAAGTAGCGACGCGAGCCAAAGGGCGTGTGCCGCACACCTGCGCCTGCGCAGACGGACGAGCGGCTGCCGTAGAAAGTCAACAAATGGCGTACGTTAGTGGATCGTTTTCTTGTTTTTATTACCCTTCTGTTCCAGTACGGATCTCTGTAGTGCGATGGTACTTTACTGGTTTAAAAACGTTGGATACATTTGGATGACTGGGTTTTTTATTAATATATATATATTTAATATATAATAGCTTTTAGACGAGGTATGTCTGTTTTCTATGCGTACCAGTATCTGTTACCGTCGATAGTGTGGAAGGGGTAGAGGCAGAGAGGTTATTACAGAGATGAGAGGTTAATTCATCTCTCTTTGTTGGTTGCACGTAACAGAGAGGTCATCTACATGCTGACACATCCGGTTCGAAGGACCAAAAACATAATTAAATCATGATATAATCCCAGCATTCCTAGAATTGTTCCCTTTTACCTGTTGTGATGAGCAGAACATCACGTAGGCATAATCTAATCAATGTAATCAACCAGTCCCCACATTCCCCATTCATATCGCACACCGAACCATAACGCGATGGGTTACGTTAACGTTACGTTACGTTACGTATTGTGTACCAAGCCAAGCCTTTCTAGAGGTAACCTTATTAGTCCGTAACGACTCTACTGGACGTAACACTATTTGAATACTTAGATGATCAGCTAATTAAACATTATCATTAGAATAGTATTGGTACTCGTACCTTCGCTTTTGGATTAAGCGTCAAATCCTACAACATTATAAACTAATATAAACTCAAAATTAGTCGACCGATTTCAAAAATTCTTTCACCCTAATGTTAGATATCAAATAATTATCCCCCGTGCGACGCCGGAACAAACTGCTAGTATTACCTACATAAACTAATACATAATAAGTTCCTACATACCTGCATGGTAAATACCCGCCTGTTTCCCCGGAGGGTTAGGTAAAGGGATGATAACCGTCCACTTTTCGCCAGTTAATTCTAGGTGCGTCTATTGTTGCTTATGTTCATCAGGGCCTCGTCTGTTGATCGGCAGGTGTACCTACCACTTATAGGTGACGTGGACTTGAATTCCTAAAACCTTAGTGAGATCTTTCTACACCTAATACATATATAGATATTAAATCGCAGAAACGAATCGTCTTGAGCTAATGGCGACGGGACATTTTACTTAAATAATCTACTCTATCGAGTGGTTCGTGAAGCTGCAGGTAGATGTCTCTGTCTCAACGAGGACTAAAACATGATAATTAAAAATATGGCGACGTCTTCCGGAGCTTAGTTTGTTTAGCGTTTCCCTGGTAAGAGAAAATTGTGACTAACAAAATTAAATACAAGCCATATAAGTGTAATTAGCATATCATCATTTGGTTACATAAGTATACATCATACATATTAATGTCGCTCATCAAAAGGAAACTCTGTCATAGTTAAATAAATAAATAAATAAATAAATATGTTAGGACAATCCACACAACGCCATCTAGTCTCAAACTAAGCAGAGCTTGTGATATGAGTACTAGATAAACTGATATAAATACTTATATCCGTTTTTTTTTGAAAATACATACATATTATACATAGGAAACATCCAGACTTCGGTACAAACGTATGTGTCATCACACAAAGTTTGTCCCGACCGGGAATCAAACCCGAGACTCCGGCGTCGAAAGCGGATACACTACCGACCACGCCACCGAAGCAGTCAAGTTCTCAACTCGGAATAAAATAAATAAAACACATTATATGTCAGTCACTACCACTACCGTCATTTAATAATATATTAAAATTATATTATACCCACATTTAATTAAGTTAAATACGCAGAAATTATAATACTGTTATTAAAGTAATTATTTTACACTAAGAAATTATCAGGCACCTAACTACGTGACAAAAATATGTCTGTATAATTGATACTTAAACTGTGCTCACTTCACTATTGTAATAAAAAAGTAGTATGATTTTTTATTATTATAAAAAAATATACATAGTAGTACTATACGTAGTAGTAGTTTACACACAATAAATAAATACCATACAATAACTAAAGTTAAATAAAACAATGGAGTAAGATGTTGAATTTTTATATAATTGCACTAATTTCGCTAAATAGAAGACATTATAAACATACAAATCCGAAGAAAGAACATAGCTGTTTTTAAGGTATGAACGTGCAAATCTCGCTAGCGCGATGTAGGACGTCTCACATACAAGTACTCTACCATTGAACACAATGTTAACGTGATTCAGACATGCCAAAAACAAAAAACGGGGGTAGAAATATTAAATGTGATTCCGTAAGTAAAAATTTGGTTATTTTTTTTTTATTTATCAAAAGTAACTTTTTGAATTATCAAAACTATGGTACGATATGTGCATCAAACCGCCAAAAACTACTGTGGCTGTCTTTCCACGAACAACTTAAGGGCCCAGATTGTGAAAATCACCGAAAAGAGTGTTACGATTTTTCATATTTAACCTATTTACATATGATTAATAACAACGATAATTTGTATATATTAAAATGAAAGACCAAAAATTATGTTAGTGCTAATTTTAACTCTTAAAACCCTGTAGTTGTTATATAATAAACGTCAACAAACGCACAAAATTGAGAAAAAATTCGAAAACCTGCCTTCGTATTTTTCAGATTTAACCCAATAAATCAACACAAATTGATAAAAAGAAACACTTTTTGAACACTGAAAAAACCAATAAATATAACCATGTACTTTTTTTTGTACCTTTACAAACAAAGACTTCCCCTTTTAAAGCCCTAAAATCTAGATATGTTTTAAGTAAATTCTCCATAGAAAAATGTATGCAAATTCAAGCGCGTCCCGATAGAACGATCGTCGCAACTAATCGCCAGTGCGCCATAGAATTTCAAAGTGACTCCACGCGTGTCGGATGCTACAGCAAAATTACGTGTTGTGAATTTGTGTTTTTTGTGAAAAACTGTAAGTACAATATTTTTATAACTAATTTACTTTCAGTAAGTAGAAAGTACCGATATAATGAAGTCTGAAAGAAAACCATGATGGAACTAGATATAAATCGTAAGAAATACAAAATTATTTACTTTGTTGCGTAGGTCATTTTATGAACCTTGTAAAGTAGGTATCAATTCAGGCTTGAAACAATCAAAGCCCTGCCCACCTTATTTTCTCGAGATATGAACTGGCGGGGTATGACTGGGTATGACTTTCAATCATCTTATAGTTCTCTGCACGACATACATAGATTTTTCAACATGATAAAGGCAATAGGTATCATAAACGTAATTGGTAATCGAGGGTCTCTTTTCGCAGGATAATTTGCTGAGTGCCATGCCAGCGAAAAGAAAATTTAGTACGCATTATAAAAACGTGAAAGCCAAAAGATCTCGGAATAAAATGTAAGTTCCTCCCTACTTATTTATTTACCTGCCTACTTGACTACGTCTTGTCCTAAATACCTAGAAAAAATTTACTAGATTTGTGTTAGTGTCAAGTAAAAATCCTAGTTTTATTACTTTTATTTGTGTGTATGCTTATCATGTCTTAGTAGTAATAATAATATAATCTATTTGCATTTTGAACAGGGTAGGTACATTACAAAGCAAATAGGTACAATGATTTAGATCGCCTGATTCAGACATATACCTACAACAGCATGTAAATATTGATTTGACATGTAATTAGATAGGTACACAATTAGGTATGTCAGCCTAAGAAGAAAAATTACAATGTCCAGTAGGTAATAATTACGTAATTTCAATATCTATATAAGTAATAAAGTCAATTTCTATAGGAACAATTTTCATAATAATATATTTTATTACATAATATAGTATTAGTTTTCATATATTTATGTATTTCAAAGCAATGAGTTTGCTTACACTATTATTAGTTACAGTATTATTAGTTTTCATGTTCATCATGTCTAAATATGTGGAAGTGGAAGTAGGTATGTTTCCTATCAGAAATTGCACGGGTGCGCGCGCGGCTTTGTCGACATACTTACCGCCAAAGAGGCGTGCCGTGCCTGGCGTAGGGTTGTACAAAAATTACAAAATAAATAAAAAGTGGATATTGATGAATAATATTTCCAGTACTGAAAATGAAGAAAACCTTCAGGCCGAGACTCCGAGCAACACTGCTACGCGCTGTATAGAGGTAAGTTGTTATACGTAATTCTTGTAGACTTGTTACATAAATAAACAAACTAGTTAGTGATGGGCGAAGACAAAATCTCAGTACCTACAGTTTTTTTTTGCAATATTTATTACTTTCATTGTGAGACAAACACATACTTCTCAATTACTTTCTCAAAAGAAAATTCACGTTCAAATCTCGTATTTTACCAAAATCAAGAATTTTTTTTGTAAAATATTATCTTTTACGCGACTGGTGTACGTATGTATGTATGTATACTAAGTAATATATCTTTGTGGCACGATAAGTTCAAAATTATTGAACCGATTTTAATGTTTTTAGTATCATTAGAATTGTCTTCTAAGCCCGAGTGACATAGAATAAGTGACGCCATAAAAAACCAATACGTATAGCGTAAAGGAAATTTATAATTTCTGTTCATCACGAACATAATATTGTATGAATTCTTTTGCACTTTTATAATTTGTCTTCGTCAGTTATGAATATAAATAAATAAACAATAAAAATGTTAAAACCCGACAGATTAAAAAATGAAAATGTGTAATAAAAATAAATAACAACACCATTGTAATATAGCGTATTTAGCAGTCGGGGCCTATTTCTAAAGAAATATTTAGCTAGTCAGGAATATCTTCGAGCCTGTGAGGATTTCAATGGGTCTCAACTATTGAATTCGATTTATTACAATAGTGTTCTTATTTATTTTTATGTAACATAATTCAAGACCGTAGACTTGTTTTCTTTTTACCTTTTGAGTTTTTATGCATATAGTCGGATTTATTAAATTTATGACGTGATAACATCTTATAAATCGATGAACACCGGCAACACGCACAAAAAAGTGTCACATTATGTCACGCTAGGGTCAAGCGAGAGCGCAGTACAAGCGATGGAGAATAATATTATGACGTTATCCGATAAAATTATCGTCCTAAACCGACTTTACAAGCAACCAGTTTTTTATTATGTTTATTTATTCACTTTCATAATTGACGAAGACTGATAAAAACGTTTAAGATTTTGATCTAGTGTTCTGTGTTTCAAAGATGTATTCTAAGGGAGTTCTTAGCTATGTTTGAAGAAATTTGGCCCATACCTTTTGAATTATTTTTTATAAAAAAAATCAAGCCATTATCTTTCTTTACAGGAACTAGTTATTGACAACCGTCAAGAGGGAAAGGTGGATGAAGTGGAAGTTGGGCGTAGAGTAGTGGATATTTCTTTTTTTTTTAAAGCTCTTCAGGCCATAGGGGACCACGGTCCAATGGATTGTAAGTTAAGTTACCTCAGTATAATAGGTGAAGTAAAAGTTGGTCTGGACTCAAAACTCATCATAAAATGTAGTATGTGTAATATGAAATTTACTGTGTGTTTGGTTGAAAAGAAAGAAGATAGCATGGAAGTGAATCATCAAATTGTGTCTGGTATCATATCATCTGGTGAGAGCTACTCTCAGTTAAAAACATTAAGTGCCGCAGTAGCCCTACCAATCATGTCACCTTCATTGTACAATGAAATTAATAATACGGTTTGCGATTGGTGGGAAAAGACAGCAGCACATTCCATGGCAGAAGCTGTCAAGGAAGAAGCGGAGTACGCAGTGTCTATAGGTAGTGTTGATAAAAATGGTACACCAATAATATCTGTTGCTGTTGACGGTTGTTGGAGCAAGAGATCTTATGGTAAGAATTTTTCCGCCTTATCCGGCGCAGCTGCGATAATTGGCATTAAAACTAATAAAGTATTGTTTTTTGGAGTTAAAAATAAATACTGCGTAGTCTGTGCACGAGCCGCAAAGAACAACAGTCAGCCCCCGGAACACCATTGTTTCAAGAATTATTCAGGATCATCTACCGGGATGGAATCGACCATAATAGTTGAGGGGTTTAAACGTTCCTTTGTTGATCACGGTGTAATTTATAATAAATTTGTAGCAGACGGCGATTCCAGTACTTATAAAAAAATATTAGATTCGCGTCCGTACGATAATTTAATAGTAGAGAAAATTTAATGCAAAAATCATCTTTTACGAAACTACTGCAATAGCTTGGAGAAATTGTCGAAAGACACTAAGTATCCTTGCGAATTGCGGAAATTCCTAAAAGAAAGGTATTTGCGTTTAAGAACGGGTGTAAAATGCGCGATTAAATATTGGGGGGATCAAAATCAGTCACTCGAAGAAAAAATAAAAAATCTTAGTGAAGATATCCTAAATGGTCCACAACACGTATTTGGTAATCACCAACATTGCAAGGAGTATTTTTGTAGACCTGACACTCGTCGAATAGAACCTGTTGGGTTACTTCCAGCAATTGTTGGATGCGGATTAATGGATGCGGTAGAAATTTTAAGTAAAAGACTGTCATATCATTCTAGAAGTTTAATTCATAATTGCACAAGTAATATAGTTGAAAGTTTTAACGGAGTAATTGCCAAATTAGTTGGGGGTAAGCGTGTAAATTATTCTTCCCGTGGTTCTTATGCGGGCCGATGCGCAGCTGCTGTTGTGTCTTTTAATACGGGATCGATTCATAGTAAAACTCATGAAGTCATATTTAAATCTAGTCCTAATCCTTTGATCGCGAAAGTGGAAAATAGTAATCGTAGAAACCGTTTAATTGCTAAACCTAAATTAAGATTGAAAAAAAGCCACAGCGCTGTATCGAAAGACGCTCACTATGGACCAAACTGCGAAAAACCTGATCTGAGTCCAGAATTATATGAGAAAGCCAAGTCATCTTTTTTAGTTGATTTAAAGTTGTCTTGTGCTGAAAGAGAGGAGCTTGAAAGGTCGACCCATTTGCAAAGAAGTAGTGCTGAGTGGATGAGTACAAGGAGAAAATTACTAACCTCATCATCGTTCGGGGAAGTTTGTAAAAAACGAGAGAGCACAAGTTGTGCTGCTCTTGTTTGTAAAATCGTTTATGGTAGTAATATCTCCAGTTTGCCTGCTGTACGGTACGGTATCGAAAACGAAGAAACTGCAATTAGACAGTTAGAAATTCAAGAGAATATTAGTATACAAGGTTGCGGTTTGTTCGTCGACGATCAATATGAATTTCTTGGTACTACACCAGATGGCATTTATGCAAACGGTTTAATTGAAATTAAGTGCCCACATTCTTTAGCTGGCATGACTCTTGATGAAGCAATGGCCAAACATACCTTTTGGGTTAAGGACAAGGCTTCCAAGGGTTATGTCATAAATAAAAATCATTACTGGTATTTCCAAATTCAGGGACAGCTACATATAACTAAAAGAACATTTGCATGCTTGGCATCTGGTTTGGTGCTACTGTACCTATGAAAGTTTATATTATAGAAAAGGACGACAAATTTTGGAAGGAGAAAATGGAAATGAAATTAGTTACATTTTATTACGATTGCCTCCTTCCAGAATTAGTTGATCCTCGGCAGTCACGAAGCATGCCTATTCGTGACCCGCCCAATGTCATAGAGGCTATGAAAGAGAGGAAAGAAAGAGCTTTACGTGTTTTGAAAGAGAAGAACGTCTAATGATTTTGAAAGAGACTGAGGTAACTTAACTACCCAGCCGGTCGATTCACGTAAACACGCCAGTTCAAAAGTCGTTTTAACTTAGAACACATTCTCAGACGCTCAAACCCAATCGGGTGCCACTACGAAACTCACACATGACAATAAGAATAACACATTAACATTTTCACAAACACATACATATACATTTTATATCATAACACTATAATGACACTACTAAAAGTTACCGCCCACTATTGATGTAACAGTGTCGATACATTTTATCGATAAATTTGACAAAATCGACTATTAAAATCAGGTTTCAAAAACGATACCAAGGTGGATGTTGTTTATAAAAGTGTGACTTTATTTGCTATTTGTAACTTAGGGTAGGTATTATATCAAACCTATACATCATATAAATCTAAACAACTAAATAAAATCGAAGAGTCTGTATACAGGGTATATCTATAGCTGTATACAGTGGACTATGTATACAGTTTATTTTTAAATCATAATGCTTAATGTAAATAATGTTAATGTACTGAATAAGGTAAAGAGATTCTTTACACCGGACCAGATGTGTCTGCTGTACAAGACGCAGATTAGACCCTGCGTCGAATACTGCTCTCACCTCTGGGACGGCTCCGCGAAGTATCTGCTGGACGCTCTCGACGCTATGCAGCGACGGGCTATCCGTATTATAGATTGTCCGGAGGTAACGGGAAGCCTTGAGCCGCTAGCTCTGCGCCGAACAATAGCTTTCTTGGCCGCATTCTACCGTATTTACAACGGCGAGTGTTCTGAAGAGCTCTTCAATCTGATCTCACCCTCTTCCTTCCGATCCCGAACAACTCGTGCCGGGCAGAGATGCCACTCCCACACAGTGGATAGCATGTTCGCAAGAACCGAACGTTTTAAACGTTCGTTTCTCTGCCGAAAGATAGTGGCCTGGAACGCGCTGCCTGTGCACGTGTTTCCTCCCACATATAATCCTGTGTTCTTTTTTTTTTTTTTTTTTTTTTTTTTTTTTTTTTTTTTTTTTTATATTTGGTTCGCCAAATTGACGCCGCCCGCCTGGTGGTAAGTCGTGACGACGTCTAGCGATTGTGGGCCACTCTCACAGCACACATTACTATTGAGAGTGGCCCTCAACTTGACGACCTACTGATGTGCCTCTTCACGCTCCGCTTAAAGAACCCAGGATTATATGTGGGAGGAAACACGTGCACAGGCAGGGCGTTCCAGGCCACTATCGTTCTTTAAGCGGAGCGTGAAGAGGCACATCAGTAGGTCGTCAAGTTGAGGGCCACTCTCTATAGTATTGCGTGCTGTGAGAGTGGCCTACAATCGCTAGACGTCGTCACGACTTACCACCAGGCGGACGACGTCAATTTGGCGAACCAAATATATAAAAAAAAAAACGTACGGCCGGAAGACCTGCGGTGGAAAGAGTCCTACGAATTGTGTCGTTTAGAATTGCGTGCCGAGAGGTATACAACCTGCGCTTCTGCTACAAGAAAGACCATGGTGTCCCAGATTATCGACGGCTACTCCACAGGTGCAATGATGCGGGGATACACAAGGTGTACCCAGCCGAAGGCAAGTGGCAATGCGGAAGGTTGTGTCGTCCAACATTGTACCGATATTGGGCGATGGGAGCGCCTGGATCCATAACCCTGACTCCCATTCTCCAACAGCTAGTAGGCGTGCATATCTTAAGATAAGATGATATATGTAGGGAATAGGTATCCCGTTAACGTGTTTCCATGGAAATCTGGATCTGAAAAACTATTCCACTCGGATGTTGCCGCGGGCAACAGCTAGTCTACGATAAAATATTAAAAGGAAATTCACATGTAGAGGAGTAGATGATGCACACGGTTTCATAGACGGATCAGAAGTACTAATGACATCGCAAGGTGATTGTTGGTCATCTGATAGAGTGGAGGATAATTGATGGCTCTGAAAAAATAGATTTTACATTGTGATTTTTATAAGCGGAGTAATATACGCGTATTTTAAGAACTAAACATACTAATATACTTTATAACAATCATATTACCGGTCGTACTAAAATGCAGTTGAATTGAGAACCTCATTATTTTTTGAAGTCAGTTAAAACTTACAACACAAGTACAATGTGGTATTAGAGTTGATATAGTGCCCTCAAGCAATAGCCTTCTCTTGTTCGCCAACACTCGAAAATCAAAGATCTTGAAGTGTTCCGAACAAATGACACCAGCTCTAGGAGGCATCCAGGTACGTCTGTTGTTACAAAACAATATTCATAATTCCCTTACTCTCGGATCTTTCGTTAGCCTGTATAAATAAATGACGAGTATGAACAGGGTCTCAAGCGCATGTCAGTCTTGGAATAGGAACTGCACGAAGCCCACCACCTCATTTCCCACCTTGAGGCTGAGAAACGTGACACCATAGTATCCCATACCCATAACTTGTTTGAGGAGTTAGTTGATAGTGTGCCCAGCCTTGTTGCTACTGAATCCAGCTTAGAACCCACAATTACTATAGATTTAACAAAGGATGATACCTTAACATCATTGTTCCAATCACAAGATGGGCATAGTTGAGTGCGGTAGAAACAAAATTAAGAAATATGTGAAAATTAATAAATACATAAGAAAAACACAAAAACTTATTAAAAGACAAAAAAGTATGTACAAAAAAGTCAAGTATATTAATGAGAGAAAGCAACTAGGCGATGAACTTGACATGTATTCATTATTAATTGAAAATAATATCTCTAATCATAATAGCAATATTTTAAAGTTAGAATCAGAAATTAAAAATTTAAAAAAATCACTAGTCACAATGACTGACAGGTATTGTAATGTTAAAAGTGAGTATCAGGAATACATTCTGGCCATGAAGGATCTTATGAGTCCAAATTCCACATTGACATCAAACAACCATTTAATTAGTCCTGAGCCGGTCTGTAAGTCCTCGCTGACTTCAAACATAAGCCCTTCACTTGAGTCAAACAAGAAACCCGGTGGTTCCTTCACCAAACAAAATATGATTAAATCTGAAATAGTGATGTTTTGTGATGAATTAGGGAAATCAATGGGCCAGTTACTTAGTTCATATTTAGAACAAAATGTTACTAACTATTGTATGCCGGGATTAACTTACTGCAACATTATAAAAAAAATTAAAAATTGTAATTTAAACAGCAGCTGTACACTTTTAATTTTGGTGGGAGATAGGGGAAATGCAGACAGAAATTTAATTGTAAATTGTTTAGAATTACTGAGCTTATTAGATGTTAAAAACATTATTTTATTCACACTTCCTTATAGCCGTAGCTTGTCACAGGCCGAAAACAATCTTAGATATAAGCTAAATCAAACAATACATACATTGACATTTCATAATCCAAATAAATTCCATCTGATTGACATTAACATGTATTTAGAAAATAAATTGTTATTGACGGAAGATAAATTCTATTTGAATAGATATTTTAAGGGACAGATAGCATCTTCGCTATCATATTTTATTAGATATTCAGCCAAAAACTTGGCTAAACAATCTGCTTTTATTGAGCAGAAAAGTGACAATGTTTGTCTTGTGACCTTGGAATCTGTTCCAAAAACTGGTGGCAATAATTTAAACTTAGTTGTAGGACAATAGAGGAAATCCCTAGCAAATTAAATTTAAGGACAAATGAAAAGTCCATGTTCATGAATATTATTCATCAAAATATTGAAGGTTTTTCTGGCAAAGAGTTAGAACTAGAATTATTTTTAAATGAAAAACGTATCCATGTACTTTGTTTAACTGAACACTGGTTAAAAAAACATGAACTCTTAGTTAATATTGATAATTATAAAATCATTAGTGCGTTTACTAGAGATTCCGCTATAAGAGGTGGGTCTCTCATTTTAATTAATGACAAATTAAAATCAAAAGACCGAAAAGACGTAGTACTCACAAGTGAGCGAAATATTGAACTATCATGTGCAGAGCTAGAACAATATATTATTATTAGCGTCTATAGACCTCCTTCTGGAGATTACTACCTGTTTGAGTCCATTATGGAGGAAGCCTTAAAAAAGGTATAGGTATAGGTAAATGTAAGAAGACTATAGTTGTATGTGGCGATTTTAATATTAATATTTTAGAAAACTCTCAGAACTCGCTAAGGTTCCTCAACCTTTTTAAATCTTTTAACTTACAAAATCTTTTTTGTGAACCAACTCACACCACAGCCACATCAGCTACCTGCTTAGATAATATTTTTTCTAACAGCGATGTAGATGAGAAATCTATAATACATTTTATTAATTCAGATCATGCAGGTCAGTTAGCTAGATTTAAGTACCAACATGTTCCATTATCAAAAAATATTGTTTGTAGACCAATCACAACTCATAGATTAGAAAAATTTAAAGAAAACATTAAGAATAAAGTACCTCTTTTGGAGTTGAATAATGATAAAAACCCGAATGATCATTACGGAGATTTGTTCGGAGTAATCAAATACGAATGTGATAACATTTTCACTAAAAAAACAATAAATGTAAATCAATTCAAAATTAAATTTAGTGATTGGGCTACACCTGGAATCTATAAAAGTAGAAGGAAATTATATGAATTATACGAGACAAAGGCATCTACTAATGAGCCACAAGTAATTGAACAGATTAAAAAGTACTCCAAACTAATCAAAAAAGTATGTTCAACAGCTGAATCTAATTATATACGGGCTAAAATTGAAAAATCTGATAATAAAACGAAGGCAATATGGAATGTTATTAACAAAGAAACTTGTAAAGCAAGGTCACGTGATCGATCCTTCGAGTTAAAAATAGATGAGAAACATATTAAAACTGATTCTGAAGTGGCCAATGCATTTGAATCTTTTTTCACAAATGTTCCAATCACCACTACAAATAAGTTAAATTCGTCAAAAAACGTAGCCAATTCTCTTCTTAAATCTAGTGTTGATAAATGTAGAATTAACTTTGATACTTAAAACTTTTAAACAACTAAATATAAAAAACACCGAGGATCTTTGGGGCATTTCAACTAATATAATAAAATCAATAGTGCCCGCTATAGCGCCTCACCTTGCATTCATATTCAATAAATGTATAGATGAAAATCAGTTTCCTAATCTTATGAACTACAGTAAAATCATTCCTTTATTTAAAGCAGGAGACAAAAGTGATCCTTCAAATTTTCGACCTATTGCCATACTCCCAACCCTCAGTAAAATTTTTGAAAAAATAATATTTAATCAATTGCTTTCACATTTTACAGACAATAAGTTACTTCATAACAAACAGTTTGGTTTCACTAAAGGCAGGAACACAACAGATGCAGGAGTTGCACTTGTGAAACATATATTTGATGCTTGGGAGGAAAAGCAGGATGCCATTGGTATATTTTGTGATCTATCAAAAGCTTTTGATTGTGTTGATCATGAGACTTTGCTACTAAAATTAGGTTATTATGGTGTTTCGAACAGCTCACTTGGCTTACTCGAGTCTTACCTCACTGGTAGAGTACAAAAAGTAAACATTAATGGCACCGACTCTTCTGGCGCCTCATTAGTCATGGGAGTACCCCAGGGCTCGATATTAGGACCCCTTTTATTCTTAGTATACGTAAACGATCTTCCTTATTTCACTAAAAATCTTTGTGAGATAGTATTATTTGCTGATGACACATCATTAATTTTTAAAAGTGATAGACAAAAAGTAGCACTTGACGATGTAAATAATACCCTTTCGAAAATATTGCATTGGTTCACAAGTAACAACCTGCTGCTCAATGCGAAGTAAACAAAATGTGTAAAATTTACTATGCCCAATGTTAGACAGGTGGATACTCATATTACTATGAATAATGAATTAGTTCAAATAGTCAATACCACAGTTTTTCTTGGGATAACTCTAGATAGTAAACTACAATGGGGTCCTCATATCACAGCCTTGGCAGGAAGACTTAGCTCAGCTGCCTATGCGGTTAGAAAGATAAGGTCACTGACTGACGAAAAAACGGCACGATTAGTTTATTTTAGCTCCTTTCATAGCGTTATGTCATATGGTCTGCTGCTGTGGGGCTCAGCTGCCGATATTGAGACCATATTCATATTACAGAAACGAGCTATACGAGCAATCTATAGACTCAGACCCCGTGACTCGCTGAAAGAACTATTTAAAGAAATTAATATTTTAACAGTTGCTTCTCAATATGTTTACGACAACATCTTATATGTACGGAAGAACATAGATCTCTTCAAAAAAAATTCCGATAACCATAATTTTAATACAAGAAATAAAAATAAACTGGCAATGACAAAAATTTGATTTCATAAAGTTGATAATTCGTTTGTAGACAAATGTATAAAAATTTATTATAAAATTCCTCAGGATTTGGTTGACATGCCTCTTAAAAAGTTTAAAATAGTAGTTAAAAAATGTTTGATGATGAAAGGCTACTATAATGTAGACGAATATCTTAATGATAAAAATGCATGGTCACCCTAATCTTCTGTTGTTGGCCACTCGTATAATACAATATAAACTAATTGTAACAATGTAAACAAAACAATATTAAAAAAGAAAATGGATAATCTACCTGAGTTTCTTGCTGGTATCTTCTCAGGAGAACCAACTTACCGAACCAGCGAAAGAATCATTTTCTAATGGTTATTTATGTACTTACTTAATTTAGTATTTTTATAATATTACTTGACAAAATTGTAAAATTTTGACATTCATATATGCTCTTTATGTGCCTAAACTGAATAAATGAAATTGATTCTTTGATTCTTTGATTCTTCTTTGAAATGAACAAAAATATCATCGAAGTATTTATTAGGTAATGTCATTCTTAAGTATAATAAAAAAATTATACAACAAGACTCAATATTATACCTATTAAACTTATCAAAACCTTTATTAAAATCAAGATCATAATATACAGACCTACGTAATTTAAATAATATTGAAACCAGTAATTTATATTGCACCTCTTTGCATTTTCAAGGTATTTTATCGATACCTAACTTGGTACATCACTCCGATACAGACACTATAACTGTGTATTTGTTGCCATGGCAACACCCATGTCAGTCGTTTGACATGTTTGACTGATTTGCGAATTGTATGAAACGACCGACTTCGTGTTGATAGAAAAATCCGAAATAATGAGAATTTGATTATTATAAACAAAGAAATTTGTATTATTATTTGATTAAAAATACTTACCTATGGAAGGTAATACCATCTTTTTGTAAACTAGATGTGCCTGACCTTTTTTTGCAACAAAAAACTGAGCAGGTTGGCATTTTTGGGGATGACAATAGCCGCGCAACTAGATCTAGTCTAGTAAGTTGTCAAGACGCCAATTTGTTTTATTTCTAACTTATGACCTATAGGTCATAATCATGTGAGCGAGGGGAACGCCTGCAGGCGGCGGTGTGCCTACACCATAGCCATTGGAATGTGCTATATGACATATTATACTCAACTCGTTATTATATGATTGTTGGCT
The DNA here is from genome assembly GCA_963556515.1 of Nudaria mundana. Lineage (NCBI taxonomy): Eukaryota > Metazoa > Arthropoda > Insecta > Lepidoptera > Erebidae > Nudaria > Nudaria mundana. Next base: position 23,423,325 of record OY748294.1, read on the forward strand.
CGTCGGCACCCCCAACATCCTATTGAAACTATGGAAAGCCGCCATCTTATGTTGCCAAGGGTGGTTAGAAGAATAAGGAATTACCACATCTGTGCATGTTGGTTTCCTATAAATACCAAACTCATGGATATCACCCCTCCTTGAGATTGACAAATCCAAAAAATTAAGGTTGGAATCTGTTTCCACTTCCAATGAAAATGCTATCCTAGGGTGTACTGAATTAAGATTAGAAACCAAACTATTAAGCTGACGTCTCGTACCCGTCCAATAAATTATAACATCGTCTACATATCTGAAATAATACAAAATATGACTGTTTTTAAACCCGAACGGGGTGATATAAGTTTGACGTGTGTCTGGATTTTTTCGTGTGTGTATGTGTGTGTGTGTGTGTGTGTGTTTGTAAGTCTGTCTGTGTCATCGTAGCTCCCAAACGGATGAACCGATTTTGATTCTGTTTCTTTTGTTTGAATTTCTATGTTTTATAAAAATCGGTTAAGCCATTTCAAAGATATGAGGGGTGAAAGTGGTGATGAAAAATTGAATTTGTTCAAATATACCCGTGTTGGGTATCAAATTAAAGGTCATAATTTATACATCACTTTTTTTATGAGTCGGGGATTTTTTAAATTTTAATTTAATTTTAATTTGTCTATTATTAACTATGTGTTGCGTCTCAAAGAAATCCATAAATATATCGGCCATTAGGGGGCTTAACGGAGAGCCCATGGCTAACCCATCCTTTTGTAATAGCGGTTGTCGAATTGAAAACAGTTCTGTGTCATACACAATTTAGTTAATTTTAATATTTCATTAATTTTATTAACATGAATTCTATTATTTTTTAATTTATTCCTTATGATTTGTAGGCATTCATTATAAGGAACGTTTGTGAACAGACAATTTAAACATAAACTATATAATTTAAACATAAACATAAAAATTCAATATAAACTTAAATAATCTAAGAACTAAATATAAAACTACTACAAAAGCTAAATTAATATCTACAATAGGATAAGGTATACTAAATTAATTTAATAAATATGTAAAGAGATTAGGTAAATTAATGTAAAAAATGTAAATGCTGTAAAAGTTACGATAATTAATCCTAAATAAAAAAAGTACCTACGATGTCAACAGTTTGATCAAGTACCTATACCTATGGTTAGCAACACAATTACGCATTACACTTGCTTAATTGTGTCCCTATAAAACTTTAACACATAGTCATAATCTTTGAACACCACATGCGGCTTCCGATGAGCGTTGCGGATGTACACGGCCGCTTTCTCAGCAATCATCACAACCACCGCGTTCGTATTCCCCCGGACGATGCTCGGCATCACGCTCGCGTCCACCACCCTCAGTCCTTCTACTCCTAACACCTTCAACTCAGCGTCTACAACTGATCCCATAGCAACAGTCCCCACTGCATGCCACGCCGGCATCGCGTAATCTGTCACTATACAACGAATCCTCATGTCATCGTCATCTAAATCAGAACAATTACTCCACGAGTAATCGAAAACACGAGCGTCTTGTTTTTTAAAATAAGTTGTATTGGCCACTGACAGTGCCGTGCGTATCGCCTCACTGTAACCCTCGTAGTCAGCTTTATTGCTGAACGTTTGAGAGTATATCAAAGGGTCGTCGTTTGGGTCAACTGATTTCAGTCGCACTTTACCTCTAGACTGCGGCTTTAGAAGGACAACTGCCAATGTAATTAGTTCATGCTCCTTGTTCGCGGATACCAATTTATTGCAAACATGTTCGTCATATCCCAAAATATCCATGCATTGTTCCAATAGCAAAGCAGATTGCGGCGTGCACGTAGGATAAATAGCAAAGTGGGGAATGTTAGGATCATCATCACTCTTGGGGATATAGACCCCCATGCTGTCGGACTGAGAATATATCCCCGAAAAATTATAAACATACCTGATCATTTCGAAATGCTGAAACTTTTCGTTTACCGGACAAGTTCCAGTTTTCATTTGTAAAAAGTTTAATACCATCACGTGGTCGTGGAGATTGTTGCCGACTGGCAAATCTCTTACCACCTCTATGTTTAACTCTTCTAAATGCTTTTTGGGACCAATTCCCGAGAGCATCATTAGTTTTGGTGTGTTAAAAGTACCAGCGGATATAATAACTTCCTTGTCTGCATAATATTCCACTTCCTGTCCGTCGGATATCGCAGATATGCCCACAGCTTTATTGTTTCTGAATAGAATCTTTGTCACTAAAGTGTCAGTGAGCAAACTCAGTTTGATATCACAAATGATATTAAGCAGTGCAGTTACGCTGCTGTCTCTTTGTCCGTTGCGGATTGTGTGCGAGAACCTGCCGGCTCCTATTTTATTTGGGTTAGTCATATCGTCGACGACATCGAAACCCAATTCGCTGAACGCCTCTAATAGTTTGGTGACTGAAAAACTAAGTTCAGCCGCTGACGATACTTCTATTTCGCCCTCAGTTCCATGGTACTCCATCAAGTTGCGTTTATCAACTATGTTTCGGTCCGTCATTTGTTCAGTTTTCTTGAAGTAGTGTAGTACATCCGTCCAGTTCCAAGCGCTTCCGACTATATCAGCCCACTCGTAGTAGTCTTCAGGGTTGCCGCGGGAGTAAACCATGTCGTTGATAGAGCCGGTGCCCCCCATCAACTTGCCTCTGGGCTGAAGCTGGGAGCTGTACCTCAGACCTTGGCTGTATAGGCCATCGTTGACTGTTGTAAAATTCCAATCGTAGCGGCTGCCTTTAAGGACATCTCTGAACCCTGGTATCTGGGAATACAAACATAAAAACCTTACAAATATCAAAAAAATAGTTAAATAGGTACTATTTTGGCATTTATCAAATCCTAAGTACTAATTTAATCTCGTCTGAGACGCCCAGGACTTTAATTGGCTGTGCCATAGCGGCTGGAACTTAAGATTTTGTTGCCTTTCAACAACTTTCATCGCAAGGCAACGGGTATCAAACAGTTCTTCAAAATTACAAAATAGCTGCTATTTTTTATTAACTTCATTCGGCCATTTTGGACATAACCCATTATAGTGTGCCCGGTGACGGCAATAGGCTTGCCCCCTATTACGTGGGACTAAACATACTGGCAAATTGTGGGTGTGTAGTGTACCTTTGCCTACCCCTTCGGGATATAGGCGTGATATATGTGTGTGTGTGTGTACTAATTTAATATTATAATGGGCGTTTGGATGCTTGTTTGTTTAGCAATGTATTTTGATACACTTGAAATATACGAGTACATATTTTACCCGTGCGAAACAGGAATGGTAAACCGAATCGACACGGGCGCGCGGCGGGTACCCCTAATAAACTTCTTGAAAGTTCAGTTCACAGACAACATTAGAAACATCAGCCTTACAATGGCCTCCTCTGGCGGCAGTCCACCAGCCTCCACCAGCAGCACCCTGTACCCTTCGAGCTGTGCGAGGCGCGCCGCTAGCGTGGACCCCGCCGTGCCCGCTCCAACCACGATGAAGTCAAAACTTGAACCGTCTGTAATTAGAGGTATGCCATCCTCAGATATTTTACCTTCAATTACCAATGATAGGTTTGATAGACAATCTTAAACGCCTTGTCTGACTACGAGTATCCCTAGTAATCTGTGGTGTAATGTCAGGTTTTTATTGCCCATTCCAGATAGGTCAGAGCTAACAGTGCTACCTCTGACAGCCTGTAATTAATAGTTCATCCACCTGAAATAACGGGTTGTGTTCGTGCTGGTGCTCCTATTCAAACAGCAACAAAGAACTAGTCGCCCGTTATTATAGTACAAGCAATGGATACTTGTCCAGAAGATGATAAGCCTATCCAGCTAGACAAGGTAATTGAATAAAACTTAATTAGACCTATTATGTTAAAACATATAGGTACCTATTGTGATTAAAATATGAATCAAACAATAAATTACTGATAATTAATATCTAAACGGGTGTTAATCGTGTTAATCATGAAGTTCGTCGGTGACTACGATTTGTGCAAACCAATCCAAGTGCAGGGGAGCCGAAAGGTAAAAATTAAACCTTTGCTATTTTCACGATTATAAGTCCCATTCAAATAGCAGCCCATATAGATAGACAGTAGTTACTCTCAATAGTTCTCCGTCTTTTTGCTGCTCCTTCACTATCCAAGTGAGCCTATTAGATTTCAGGGGATTTATAAGTCATGACTACATAGACCTACATGAATACCTAGTTTAATGAACGCTTTATAACCCATTTGTCTTAAGTTTATAATGTGTACAAAACACGAACGTTTAAAAAAGTATATAATGAACGCTGTTAGCAGAACTTTACTTACTTGCTATAGGCCGGACTTTTGGCCAGCTTTCCACTAAACATTGTTTACTGGCGAAGAAATGTAGTGCTGCGGCGATAGTAACCGCTACTGCTCCACCGGTGGATGATGCTTGTAAGTTTGCAGCGCAAAGTTCCTAGAAATTAAAATAGGAACCTATGTATTCAGCAAGGTAAGTGATCGAGCTATCGGTGAACAATGATAGCAGTGTGTGGTTTAAATATTTAGTCAGGTGAATGGACTTCAATCACCTTGAGGACAAATCTCCATTTACTAAACAAAAATAGCAAATAATGAAATACTATTCTTACCATTTCGAGAGGTAGTGCGGTCGTCCTGCTGGTTGAGTGATGCCCAAAAACACAGCCGCTTCGTAAGTAGTCAGGCGTTCATCTAACAAATTAATGTTTTTTGTGGTAAATAATTAGGTACTGAATCACGAATTCTACCGTCAATCCGAATACTGTAAGTGTTTAATGGGATTTTATTTAATAAGTACATAGGTACCTACACTATACTGCGACAGTAACGTGTAGCTCCGTCTGTACTTATGTGCCTTTGGGCGCATAATTTTTTCGTCAATTTTTTCGCCATATTTGTTGTAAAAAATAATATGTCGTTGTCTTGATATATTAAAAAGTTACTAGATAAAGCTTCAGGTATAATTATAGTTCCTGAATCATTGTGACTTAATACATCGGTACCCAAATACTTTTTGCGAGCTCGGCGTAAAGTGTCTTTGACGGAGCTATAAGAAATCCTTAAGTCATTTTCCATACCTTCGTTTTCCATATTTTCTAAAATGCTTTTTTCTACAATCTTCTGAATGGGCCCAAGATCTCTGCATCTGCTTCCTTCAAATACAGTTTCTGTTTATGCACTTCGTTAGCTAAAGGATCCGCTTGGCATGAATGGGCAGATTCTCTTAGTATTTTCCTGTTCGATTCGTAAATAGTGACTGACGCACTACATAAACCCCTTTTGATACATCTCCATAAAGTTGTTCCTCTTTTGTTGTTTAATTGTTTATTATACCTGTACTCGCCGCGTATTAGTGTTAAATAACCTTTTTGATTTTTTTTAAACTCAAAGTTTTGGTCCGTCATCGTGATAAATCGTTTTTAATAACCGCAAAATAGAAAAATATTTCACAATAATTCAGAAACTTCACACCAAAATGATAAACTGGTTAATAAAGTAGTTCAAATATAAGGTATTCTAAGTATAATAAACGGCAAGCCGTACTTTTCTTAGAAACTGGCAAACTTTTATTAAACTACCCTCAAAATGTTGAGATGATATTGCGTTTCGTTATTGCAAATACAATAACCGTACGATTAACAAATTGTGACTCTTTAAAGTTAAGGAACACTATTAGAAGGAAATGTTCCTGTTGTTTCATTGTCAATGATAATTATTATGTATACGTTACGTAGTAGTAGATGATTTCATTATGAACATTAAAAATATTATTATTTCAATTTGATCATAAAGTTGATTCATTTTGAAAATAAATGGTTTTCCAAAAAATATTCACGTTTTATTTATATTTTTCCTATTAGGGAGTCACAATTCACCAAAATTAAGTTATTTCATCATGGCAATTAATAAGCGAGGCAACTGTTTTTTTATCAATCTGCGCTTTTACCATTTTGCTCTTTTAACTTTGTGCGCTTTTACCATTTTGCTCTTTTAACTTTGTGCGCTTTTACCATTTTGCTCCTTTAACATTTTGCTCTTTTACCATTTTGCGAGTGCTTACCATTATGTGCTTTGAACGTTATGCGCCCAAAGGGTGAACGATTAGTTACGTGTAATACTTAATCAAACGTGGCCCTGGTCCAGAAACAGCTGGGTTGGTCGATACGCGCTACTAATTATGTATACATTGTTTACTGAAGGCAAAACGACTAATCTAAGGTTGGTAAGTAAGTATCCTACTCATCCGAGTGTTCATTAAGGTGACTGCAAAATATTCACCTATCAAATTACCTATAAAATTTTTCAGATCTGAAACCGCTGATGAGAAATCAGAAAGTCAAAATTTTATTAATAAGTAAATAAGCCTTTATTGCTGCGGTTAGGTAATTTAAAATTTAAAAACATACAGGTACTAAAACTAATACTTATCTTATTAAATGTAAGTTAAATTCCCGACATTTGGTTCTCCCCTCTTCGTCTCAACAGCTTGTCTTTCGACAAAGACCTCCTCTAAGGCTTTCCACTCCTGTCTATCCTTTGCTATTTGTAGCCATTCTGGACCTCTGACTTTCTTAAAATCGTCTTCCCATCGCTTTGGCTGTCTTCCTCTACTTCTTTTACCTTCTCTAGGGTACCTACCATTCCGTTATTATTCTGCTTCATTTATCCTTATTTTCTCTCAACATATATCCAGCACTTCAATTTTCTATATACTGGTTGGACTTTTCCAAATGTAGTCTTTTCTTTTATCTTTTCAACCGTACTTTGTCTCTTCTTTTTACTTCCACTTCTACACTTCTTTCAATTCCATTCTGACAAATGTTAGTTTTATTTTTGTTGCTGCTCTGTTATCTATCTCTGTATCTATCAAAGTTTTATTAAGGGCGTACAAAAATGAAAATTCCGTTCCAAATAACCTAAAGCTCAAATAGTATAAAACACACCTAAATTATTTGGTGCCGCAACCGCCGAGTTTATTGAACTTTGCTGCTGAATAAAAAAGAGTCCTAAATTAATTGCACACTAATCTATACCTATCTACTACTTTATATGTAGGGGAGGTACATTTAATAATTTTATTTTAGTACTTTGTCAGTGTAGTGCCTAAATGTTATGTAAAGTTTCATCTTTCTTTTGGAAGGACAATCAAGAACGACGAGGACGGACATGACGAACCTACAAGTATTCCGAGACTTCAACTACGGAACCCTTAAAAAGAAGAAAGATTTGATTGTATGCCGATTTTAAAAATTCTTTCACTAATATGCAGCTTGGCACTCAGGGATAATGTATCCCTGAGTGCCAAGTGTTACCATCATTGAATATTCCTAGGTGTAATGACAACACTAGCTGTATGTCACATCCCTTATGGTTCTCGATGGTCGCGATTATGTGTCATGGCTGACTAAAAATATGCTAGAAGAACTTAATTAATACAGTTTTGATACTATTTCAATGTTTTATTTAAATTGAGTGATGGCAAACCTCAGACTAAAAGAATAACATTTATTCTTTTAGTCTGAGTGGCAAACATGTTTACCTTCATAAACCTATGGATGTTCAATACAAGGCTACTTTTTATCCGGATTATGTATTCCCGTGGAAATTGGGAATGAGAAAACTTGAACACGCGCGCGGAGCCGCGGTGATAACTTAATAAGCTATTATCTTATACCTAAGCGACCGTTTACCTTTGTGGTCCTTGGTAGGGCCTACTAGGGTATCTACTCACTACCCACACGAACACTTTTAACTTGGGGTTAACGAATGCTAGTCAGTCAGATTTGAAGGAACTAATTCCTACATTCACAATATTCAAAAGAGGTAGGCAGTTATATTACCTAATACACAGTTACTATAGAACTTTTGAAGTAGGTACCTACCTACATAGTTCACCAGGAAGAATCACTTCTCTCGGACAGGTGAGAAAGAGAACCTTTATAATGAACCCCCTTTATAATGGTAGGTAACCTGGGTACCTAGGTGTACATACTAGAGGTATTTTAGAGTATTATTTAGAGTATTAGGTATTTTATTTAAGATTTTGTTTTGTGATGAAGTTGTCTCTGATTGCTATTGCTACCTAATGTTATTGAATAATTATTTAGCACTACCTACACTTATATTGTGTACCTAGCAACTTGTCTAGTGACGACGGACAGATTAATGTTTTTAATACTAAGTTATCACATAAGTGACGAATGTCTTGGTTGATAATAAAGATCTTTAAACCCAACCTCCAAAGTACGATTTTTCTATCTATTTTCTATCTATATAAATAAAAAACCGGCCAAGTGTGTGTCTGGCCACGCATAGAGTAAGGTTGCGTTACCCATAATAACCCATATAACCACTGAAGTTACAAAAACCGTTATACTTTTCATTGAATGAAGTTCATAACATGGCCTACAATCACGATTTTTTTCAGATGTTTCGAGCCAGCCGTTTAGATTTTAGAGGTGGGGGACAGTCAAAAAGATGCTCTTTAAAGTTAGATATCTCGCAAACCGATGCTTAAAGCAAAAAATTGTACTAGTACATAACCTATCAATGTTTTTAAAATACCTATCTAATGATATCCCACACATTGGTGTTGACGCGAGAAACATAAATCATCCCCACATGTTTAGGGAAGTAACCCCAAAAAAAATTATTTCATTATTTTATTTTATCTATGCAAAGTTTCATGTTTCTAGCACTAATCGTTTGGGAGAAAAGCTGAGGGTGGACAGACGGGCAGACGGACGGACGGACGCACATGACGAAACTAAAATGGTTCCGATAATTGAATTACGGAACCCTAAAAATGAATTGCCGTTCGTTTGTCTCCCTAAAACTTGGAAATGGCTGAACCGATTTGGTTAATTTTGGTCTTCAACTATTCGTAGCAGTTTAGGATAGGTTTAAAGGGTTTATTTAAGACGGTACAAAGTTCGCCGGGACAGATAGTAAAATATAGTAATACGATTCAAAGTATCTTACCGTAACGCGATATTGCACTCCACTGATTTTAATTTAATTAACTTGCTAATTTTGAGCCCTCGAATGGTTACTTCACTGACATGACTTGTTGCAGCCGAAACTGATGAAAATTATTTTAATAATGTGGGTAGTTTTACGAAATTTGGAATGAAAGGAACTCAAGGGCAAAGGGTCTCCGATGGACTCTGTTCCAAAATAGACGCAATTTGTGGTACTTAGCGATTATTATTGCTGTTTGCAATGTGAGTAGGTGCGTCTTCTTCCGTAACCATAGGCCGCAACAATTTACTAAGTTCTTTACTCGAGCTGCCATTATGTACCTACCTATTGGTTGAAATCATTCGGTATATACGAGTAAAATAATAAGTGTATGTACAGTGACGGCAATAACTGCAATAAACTCTGTAATGTGGTGTCACAATTATTTTATCCGTTTAGTTTGTTGCAATTTAAGTACCAACATTTGTGAGATGGCTTCACCACGAGCGACGGCGACGCAATAGGTTGATGTGTTTATTATGATTTATTACTTAGTTAAAAGGGTTAGTTAAGTACCTACAAACCTATACACCGTGAATGACAAAACTGTAGTAAATGTTAGGTACCTACCTATCTACATATTTATATATCCTATTGCAAAGTATCTAATCAAACTTATAATAAAGTCTAAAAGTAAAATACTTAGGTATGGCTCATAAAAAACGGATTAAAGTGATTTTTAATCAGATTTAATGTGTTTATGGGTTCTGACATCACATTGATGAAATTTGGTCTTTAATACAGTCTTCTGTGTATAAATAAAAATGAATCGCCGTTCGTTTGTCTCGCTAAAACTCAGGAATGGCTGAACCCATTTGGCTGACTTTGGGCTTGAAACGTTCATGGAGTTTCAGGGAAGGCTTAAAAGGTAAAATTAGGGCGGTACGAAGTTTGCAGGGACAGCTAATATTAAATAAACGGCTAAATTAATAACCTACCTAAAAGTAACAAGGTAAGGGTGTAGAGCTCCTCGCGTCTCCACCACAGCAAAACCTATCATCGAACAAACAAACTTAATAAAACAATTTTATAATTAGATAAAAAAAATAGAGATTCCCCTTAATTTCCTTATAGGTAGTAGATATGGACATACAGAAGCTTGCAACCCACACCAGTGGAGGCATAGAAACAGTGCGATGGCCACATAACGCCTAATAATATTATAACTACAGCACTGACCTCACCACTGTCCCACTGAAATACCGCAGGCACTAACACCTCTTCTTCGTCTGAAGCCAAAGCTGAATGAGTGTTGTAACTCACTGTACTTGAACGCTATCGCAGATGTGGTAACCCTTGTGGGCTGGATATAATATAATCAAAAAATTACAACAATATGTAAACAAATATCTCGTGATACGAAGTAAGATTATACTCCTAATATCAAGTAGGTAGGTACTCGCGTTATCTCAACAGTTGTAGTTTACGTAACGACCTTAACCCAAAAGTTCACAACAAGCAAGTCTAGTCGTCCCCTGTTTGATATGAGTAGGTAACGGTCTTACTTATCCCAAAAGATCACCTTTTTATCAATCGCCGCTCAACGTCTATTTCCAGGATGCTCCGGATACGCCTTCGGGAGGTATATAGGAAGGAGGGAAGAAGGCCCCCTCACCGCCGGAGTATAAGCTTCTCCTGTAATAAACTTTTCCCCCTTTATATGATAGTAACTATGTAAAACACAAAAAGATATCTCTTAATCTCTAGTCATATCTTTTAGCTGTAGTAGGTACCTACCTACCTAGATAAATGCACTGCTCATTGAAAAAAAAGCCAGTTGAAAACAGCAAAGTATTACCATATTTCTTCATCATTACATAGTATTAAAACAAAGTCTGTCCGTCCTTATGTACGCTTAAATCTTTACAACTACGCAACGGATTTTGATGCGGTTTTCCCCAATAGATAGAGCGGTTTTTGATGCAATCCCGAAGCGGGTGAAGCCGCGGGCGTCCGCTAGTAAAAAATAAAAGAAAAGCCGTAAAATGTCCTCAGGCTGGGTGCGTTCACTTAGACTTTTTGGGGGACGTTTTGGGGGCCAATTGTCGCTCTCGTCCGTAGGCTTTATCCTCGAGTCCCTACACGTGGTCCCCGGGTGGTGCTAAAGAGCGACACTCTTTCCAGTGGTAGGCTTCGGCCGTGGCTGGTCACAACCCTCTGGGTTGAAGCCAGAGTGCCAAGCGTTCGCGCGTTCCACCCTGTGAACCCTGAGTAGCCCTCTAAGAGTGGGTCTATGTAGTTGCACCCTCTGGTGTACCGTAGACGTGCCTTACAGTATTGCCACACGCGGTGCTTAGTTTGGAGGGCAGCGGGATCCGGAGAAACGGTTTTCCGCTGGCCGCCCGCCGATAGTTGGGAGCCCAATTGCGGTATAGCCATCCGCGAAAGGCTGCTCCGCCATCGCGCGCATAATCCTGGAGTTGCTCCTGTTGGGCCGGTTGGCAACCGGATGAGAGGCCTCGACAGGCAATTCTGGGCATCCCCGCGGTCTCCAAGCTAGGTTTCCTCACCGTGCGGCAATGCTGTAACTTTCGTTAGGGTCCGGTTGGTGCCTCACATAACTGCCACTCTATGCCTATTTCCTTTCTTGACCTCGGAAAAATAATGCAGAAACAATATAAGAAAATGAGGTTTCAGCAGCGGATGCACGGCCTCTCACTGAAAGTGCACCTCACTAACATTCGAGGATTGCACTCCAATCTCGTCCCAGTCCACCACCACCTTGAGGCTGCAAGACCGCATCTGCTCTTGCTTACGGAGACGCAAATCTCAACCCCTGCTGATACTTCCTACCTAAACTACCCAGGCTACACCCTGGAGGACAACTTCCGTTCAAAAGCAGGGGTTTGTTTCTATGTGCGTGATGACACCTGCGCTAAGCGTCTCCGTAACTTAGAAGATCCCTCATCTTCTTCAATCTGGGTGCTTGTAGACACCGGCATCGAAAAAATTGTTTATGTGGGTGTCTACAGATCGCACAGCGGAGATCAGGAGACAACTAGGCTATTTGACCATCTGAGTGAGGCCCCCGATGTGGCTCAACAGAGGTATCCGACCGCACAAATTGTTTTTCTGGGGGACTTTAATGCCCATCACGAGCAGTGGCTGTTCCCTTACCAGAAAACAGACCATGCTGGTAGAGAGGCCTACAAGTTTGCCTTGTCTATGAACCTTTCCCAGCTGGTTGACCAAGCAACTCGAATACCTGACATTGAGAGCCACACGGCCAATTGTCTGGACCTTCTGCTGACGACTGAACCGGACCGATATCAAGTGTCAGCTTCAGCCCCCCTTGGCAGTTCTGACCACTGTCTGGTTAAGTCCATACTTTTGTGTCCCCCACATGACCCCAGCCCTAGAGGCACTAGGCGGGTGTGGCGATACAAGTCAGCAGATTGGGATGAGATGCGTCATTTCCTTGCATCTTACCCATGGCTGGCAGTCTGCTTTTCTTCTGGCGATCCGTCGAGCTGCGCGTCTGCTGTTGCCGGGGTTATCGGTCGGGCGATGGAATACTTTATTCCGTTTTCTGACCGGCCATCTGGCATCAGAGCTCAGCCCTGGTTTGGCTCTGACTGTTTGAAAGCTGAGGCAGACAAACAGTCAGCTTATGAAGCTTGGGTTGATGCCAGAAATCGCAAATCTCCGGATACGCATAAAAAGAAGAAAGCCTTTAACAAGGTAGCCAAGTCCTGCAAAAGGGTCCTGATGAAGGCACGCTTCAATCACGTTGGCCGCGTGGGGGCCAGACTCTCGTCTTACCCATCTGGGAGTAAGGAGTTCTGGTCTCTAGCCAAATGTGTTGAGGCGAATTTTTGTCGATCTCACTCCCTCCTTTGCAGAAACCTGATGGAACACTGGCACACACAGCTGTGGAAAAGGCTAATCTGTTTGCCTCTCTGTTTGCTGAAAATTCACGGCTAGATGCTGGTACTAAAACACCACCTCAGCTACCTCCTAGTGATTGCAAAATGCCTGAAATCCGCATTCATCAAAAGGAGGTTCTCAAAATACTACGCACTCTAAATGTTAATAAAGCCAGTGGTCCCGACGGTATTCCTGCCATTGTTCTGAGGAACTGCGCAGCCGAGTTGTCTCCTGTCTTGACACGCCTGTTCCGTATGTCTTTTCGGGCTGGTAAAGTTCCGAATGCTTGGAAGGTAGCTAACGTACAGCCAGTACCGAAAAAGGGTAGTCGTGCAGACCCTGTCAACTACCGCCCAATTGCAATCACCTCCATTCTCTGCAAGGTGATGGAGCGTGTAATAAACAAACGTTTACTGGCATACCTCGAATATAATGACCTCCTAAGTGATCGGCAATACGGGTTTCGCCAACGCCGCTCTACTGGAGATCTTCTAGTGTATGCCACGCACATCTGGGGCCTGGGGTGAGGCTCTAGAAAGATATGGTGAGGCACTTGCTGTGTCACTTGACATTTCAAAGGCTTTCGACAGGGTCTGGCACGAAGCCCTTATAACCAAGCTTCCTGCTTACGGAGTTCCGGCTAGTCTTTGCGCTTGGATTTCAGATTTCCTGAGGGAACGATCTATTCGAGTGGTTGTTGACGGCTGCTCATCTGATCTATTAGCAATTAACGCTGGGGTACCTCAGGGATCTGTTCTCTCGGCAACGTTATTCCTGCTACATATAAACGACCTGCTCAGACCCGGTATGTTTGGGTATGCGGACGATAGCACGGTTGCAGAGAGATATTTCTCCAGCGCAAAGGCCAAAAAACCGGAAATCGATCGATCGTAGAGTGGCAATGATTGAACGCACTAACTTAACCCTTCAGGCAGTGTCTGACTGGGGCGATGCTAACCTTGTCACATTCAACACTACGAAAACCCAGGCATGTCTTTTCTCCGCTAAAAAGATCCCGTTCACCAAGGTTCCTACTTTCCGGGATGTCCCTGTACCTGTGACTCAGCATCTTCAGCTCCTTGGTGTGGACTTATCATCCAACCTGAACTTTGGAAGCTACATAGAATCCAGGGCTAAAACAGCTTCGAAAAAACTAGGCATCCTCTCTAAGGTGCGTAAATATTTTACCTCGAGCCAACTACTTAGTCATTACTCAGCACAGGTACGCTCCTGCATGGAGTACTGCTCGCACCTTTGGGATGGATCCGCCCGCTACCAGCTTGAGGCCCTGGAAGCTATTGACAGACGCGCCAGAAAACTTATAAGCGATGAGGCGCTCACAAGCAACCGACTTCAGAGCCTCAACCATCGCCGTCTGGTTGCGAGTCTGTGTGTCTTCTACAGGTTACATTTCGAAGAGTGTGCGCAGGAATTGCATGAATTAATTCCACCAGCACCATTCCATCATCGGACATCAAGGCGTGGTCTGAGATTCCATCCGTATGTGGTCGATATTCCACCTCTTCGTACCTCTCGATTCGCTTCTTCTTTCATCATGCGAACCGCTAAGGAATGGAATTCCCTTCCAGCGTCATTGTTCCCCGATACATATAATCTTGGGATTTTCAAGGCATTTTCAGTAAATAGGCATTATTTGAGTTTGCGTGCTTCATCTTAGACCGCATCGTTACTTAACATCAGGTAAGATTGTGGTCAAACGCACTCAAATTTATTCATAAAAAAACCTACAGTCGAGCTAATATAAATGACGATATTATTAACACTACTGCGTACCTCAAACTACTCGTATTTAATTGGTACCTACGTTGAATCAAATCGATATTTAATATGTAGGTAATTAATCTAACGTTATTATATCTGTCGCCTGCAGCAGTAAGTATCGTAGTTACTATTTGACTAAGTGCAGTCGGGTTTTTTATTTGATACTAGCTGTCCCGGCGAACTTCGTACCGCCCTTTTAATCCTTCCCTGAACTTGTACGAATATTTCAAGACAAAGATCAGCCAAATCGGTTCAGCCGTTCCAGAGTTTTGGCGAGACAAACGAACGGCGATTCATTTTTATAGATTTATAGCTGACCCGGCAAACGTTGTTTTGCTTTAGGGGTGGACTACCCTTAACATTTAGGGGGATGAAAAATAGATGTTGTCCGATTCTCAGACCTACCCAATATGCACACAAAATTTCATGAGAATCGGTCAAGCCGTTTCGGAGGAGTATGGCAACGAAAACTGTGACACGAGAATTTTATATATTAGATTTAAGACACATTAAAATCGGAATATTCGAGCAAATGACCAAAGTTTGTTTTTTTTTAACTTGCTCGGTGATGCATTTACGCACTTCACCGTCTCCCTGCGGGGGGGAGCGACACGGCTTCGTGTCCCAGACGAAGCCGTCCCGGCCCTAGGATGGAAAACGGGCCGGACTACCCACTAAAACCTATCCACGGTGTTTCTACTTCGCCTTAGCCGGGCCGCCAGATAGGCAGGAACTGTTAAGCAACAGCGGCCCGGCAAAGGGGCGCTCTTTCGAGCTCTACTCGGGGGGGCTGAACCCCCCCTGATCAACACAGAAGCGACGCCCCCGAAACACATAAGGGGCGTCGGACTCCTCAGGGCCATTCGCGTGAGCGGTGGGCCCCCCGACCCACCGCCCACGGCCCTATCAGTCGGGGGCAAGCCCCCGACTGATAGGGCGTAGGCAATGCGCCGTCGCCCCCTGACTGGTGCCCACCGGGGCGGGAGCGTACGGCCTGCACGCTCCCGCTCACGCAGGGCCTCTCTCTTCGCCGCCATCACCTCCCGAGCGAAAGAAGCGACGGCGGCCCAACATTCTTCGCTGCCAGCCATCGATTGAATAACGGCCGGCAGCGAACCTTCAGTGCCGATAACGCCCGTGAGGGCCAACCTCGGCGAGTCCCAGGCGGCGCACACGAAGAGTGTATGCTCCGCCGTATCTACGGCGCCCCCTGCGCAGGACCAGACAAAGTTAGAGTAGATCTACCTAACCTATCGTTACCTTTAGGTTCCTACTTAAGATCTCCCAAATCGTTATGACACCACTAGCCGGTCTGTGAGTGATTGGTTAAGTCTCAGCGATTATTATGGATAGAAGAAAGATAATGTTTTGCAACAACACTATTTTGGTGGTATAAGTTAATCTGACCTTATTGGTGGGCACCAATAAGGTGTTAAATCAAGATAGGTGGTCACCTATCTTGATTTAACATCGATCACTGTCATTGACTGAGACATACATAAACTGTCGAGGACGGAATCTGATAATTGATACGTACATACACATACATACATACAGTTTCACTTAATCAACTCCACGAATTTTCCGTCCGATCTTACGGTTAGGTAAGTACTTTTTCTTTTATTATCGTATTTTTTTTAAGATTTGATAATGACGCGAATGCAATATAAATAATGGCGAACATTTGCAAACGTTCTGGCTGGTTCGATCTGTATTGGAATAGACATTATTTTTACCCTAAAAAATAATCAAAGAATTATATTTAAGTATCCTAATCCTGATCCTGATGCCAAGAACAAATCACACCAGTTGTTTTCTTCGTCTTTACTTATCTGCTTAGGATTTTCCTATTCCTAATTTTTTTTTTACAGCGGTTAGTGCTGTATTGTAGTTGTTTTTTTTTTTTTTTTTTTTTTTTTTTATATTTGGTTCGCCAAATTGACGCCGCCCGCCTGGTGGTAAGTCGTGACGACGTCTAGCGATTGTGGGCCACTCTCACAGCACACATTACTATTGAGAGTGGCCCTCAACTTGACGACCTACTGATGTGCCTCTTCACGCTCCGCTTAAAGAACCCAGGATTATATGTGGGAGGAAACACGTGCACAGGCAGGGCGTTCCAGGCCACTATCGTTCGGCAGAGAAACGAACGTTTAAAACGTTCGGTTCTCGCGAACATGCTATCCACTGTGTGGGGGTGGCATCTCTGCCCGGCACGAGTCGTTCGGGATCGGAAGGAAGAGGGTGGGATCAGATTGAAGAGCTCTTCAGAACACTCGCCGTGGTAAATACGGTAGAATGCGGCCAAGGAAGCTATTGTTCGGCGCTGAGCTAGCGGCTCAAGGCTTCCCGTTACCTCCGGACAACCAATAATACGGATAGCCCGTCGCTGCATAGCGTCGAGAGCGTCCAGCAGATACTTCGCGGAGCCGTCCCAGAGGTGAGAGCAGTATTCGACGCAGGGTCTAATCTGCGTCTTGTACAGCAGACACCTCTGGTCCGGTGTAAAGAATCTCTTTACCTTATTCAGTATTCCTAGTTTCCGCGAAGCTAGCCCTATACATCTTTCGATGTAGTTTTTATTATTGAGCTCTCGACGAACGTCTATGCCAAGGATATCAAGGTTGTCCTTCATTGGTAATAATGCATTCTGAAGAGAGGGTAGGGGAAGGAAAGGGGATTTCTTCGCAGTAAATGCACACGCCTGTGTTTTGCGGGCATTGAACTCGACCAGGTTCTCGGTACCCCATTGAGAGATACTGTCGAGGTTACGGTCGAGATCAGCCACGAGTCGTCGTCTCTCCTCCTCAATCTCAGATCGCCCCGCCGTCGGACGAACCGAGTAACTCCCGTGCAGTGTGCTGTCATCTGCATAGCAATGAATGTTCCCGAGGGATAGCATATCATTGATATGCAGAAGAAAGAGAGTTGGTGATAGTACGGACCCCTGCGGTACCCCGGCATTCACTTGCAAGAAGCGAGAAGCCTGGCCATCGCAGAGGACCCGCACTCGGCGCTCGTTTAAAAAGCTGGCAATCCAGCTGCACAGTTGAGGAGGTAGACCATATGCCGGAAGCTTGGAAAGGAGCGAAGCATGCCAGACCCTATCGAAGGCTTTGGCGATGTCCAGGCTAATAGCCAAGGACTCGCCGTGCCTTTCCATAGCCCCACCCCAGACATGCGTTACGAATGCCAGAAGATCACCCGTTGATCGCTTTGGCCTGAAGCCGTATTGTCGATCATTGATTAGCGAGTGATCCTCTAGGAATTGCATGAGCTGCTTATTTATAAGGAGCTCAAGCACCTTGCAAATGACTGAGGTGACAGCTATGGGTCGATAGTTGCCTGGATCGGACCGATCCCCTTTCTTGGGGATCGGTTGTACGTTCGCCTCCTTCCAGACCTCCGGCACGAGCCCTGAAGAGTATGACAGGCGGTACAGACGCGTTAATACTGGAGACAACTCAGCTGCACATTTTCGTAGCACCACCGCCGAATGCCGTCAGGGCCACTGGCTTTCCGCGTGTCGAGTGACCGCAGCACTGCCCGTACATCACATTGCCTGATAACAATATCAGGCATTGTGTGGCCACAGTTGGCGATGGCGGGGGGCTGCAGGCCACGGTCGTCGACCCGGGAATTAGCCGCAAAGAGGTCTGCGAGCATATCCGCTTTCTCTTGGGCTTTGTGAGCCAGTGTTCCATCTGGGTAACGCAGCGGTGGCAGCGAGGGCTGACAAAAGTTAGATTGCACGGCTTTGGCCAGTTGCCAGAATCCACGGCTGCCCGTGGGATGGGAAGTGAGCTCCTGACCAAGCCGCGCGACGCGCTGGGCATCCGCTCTCTTAAAGGCCCTCTTACTCGACTTTGTGGCCCGGTTGTACGCTGCTTTGAGGTGGCCCACGTTTGGGTCGCGCACAGCCCGGGCCCTGATCCAGGCGCGATATGCCGACTGTTTTTGTCGAACAGCTTTGGCACAATCTCGCCCGAACCAGGGACGGGCTCTGCGGATACTGGCGACATCAGTGAAAGGGATGTAATAATCCATCCCTAAACTGATCTCGCCAGCAATAGCAGAAGCACTATCCGAAGGAGCCTTTCCTACAAAGCAGCGCTGGCTCCAGGGGACGGACGCAAAATAATCGCGTAGACCGTCCCAATCCGCTGACGAGTAGTGCCATAGTCGTCGTGACGTTTGCACAGGACGTGCAGGAGGTGACACCTTCATGCCAGCGTGAACAACACAGTGGTCGGAACTACCCAGTGGGGCTCCTACCGAAACACTGTACTGGGCTGGGCGACTCGTCAGCAGTAGATCCAGCAGAGCGGGCGCGTGATCTGACCTGTCTGGTATCCGGGTGATCCCGCATACCATCTGGGTCAGACCGTGGGAGAGAGCGAACGCATGGGCGGCTCTACCCGCATGATCAGTCTTGAGGGACCCCAGCCATTCAATGTGATGGCCATTGAAGTCCCCCAGAAACACTAGGTCAGCGTTCGGGAACCGCACCTGCGCTTCATCAGCCGTCTCGCTGAGGTACTGGAAGAGCTTTGTTGTCTCAGAATCCCCTGTGTGGGATCGGTAGACGCACACGTAGATCTGGCTCATAGAGCCATGGTCTACGTGCAGCCAAAGGACGGAATTGGAGGGGTTCTCTAGGCAGCGCAACCGGCGGCAGCAAACATCCGCCCTAACGAACACGCACACCCCAGCTTTGTCTCGAAATTGTTCCTCGATGACATAGCCGGGGTAACACAGGTAAGACGTGTCGTCAGGGCGGCGTATTTGTGTCTCCGTGAGGAACATCACAGCGGGCCGTGCCGTCTCAAGGTGGTGGTGGACGGTATCGAGGTTCGCATGGAGTCCACGGACGTTAGTGAACTCCACCTCGAAATGTGAAGTTGTGGGGTTTCCTAGGGCCGCTGTGTAACGTTTATTTCTTTTTTGTTGCACTGCCATTGTAGATTTTGAAGAAGAAGCGTGAAGACAGGGCGACATTTGGTGCAGCAGTAAGTGACAAAGCGCTGGGGCTAGCTTTGTCTAGAACCGTGTGGTTAGGTCGGAGCCGACCCGCCGGACGGAAGGGCTCCCAAACCCCCCTGATGCAAGGCCGCCGCTACCCCACACCGGTTACCACCCGGAGCGGCGATCCCACATCAGGATTATGCGCAACATGTGGGGCAGCCTCCTGGGGTGGTTGGCCCCAGGCGGGCCCCATGACTGTGTTGCGGGCGGCCGCGGCAACGCCGTTGCTAAGGGTCTCCCTGGCCGGCGAATCGACCCACACCACCCACACTAGACTCCGTTTCGCCCCCACTGGTCCCATGCCTGCTGCACCATACATCGCCCCGGGCCCGGCGGTGCAGCTGCTGAACCCCTAACGCAACCCAGCCTGGGCTGGGTTACTTGGGGGGCTTTAGCACAGCTGCACGGTGGTACCCCCCCGGACCAACACTGTTGTACCACCTGGTACCCACGTAGGGGCCGAAGCCACTCCATAGGTACCGTAAATTAACGAGCCTCGTCCGTTTATCAGCAGGTGCGCCACTAGCAGGTGAGGTCGCTGGGGCCCTATAGATGTTGGTAGAGCCCCTTTGCACCGTTTGCGTTTTCTCCTTGTTTTAGGTCCTTAATTTAAGTACCGACGTGGGTGTCGGATCGAATTCCCTACGTGAATTCTTGCATGGTTATGGGGGTGTTGTAATGTTGTATTTTTGTAATGGTATGAATTCCGGTTGAAATTGAGATAGAGTAATGACAACACTAACTAGCTCTCTTCTGATTGGACGCTGGATCACGTGACTTGGGTGACGGCCATTTTATACCAAAGAGAATACAATACTACGTAAGAAGAGACGGGATTCCCATAGTGCAAAATAATCTTACAAAGTGTCAAATCAGGGATAACGTTATGTAGCCAACCTAACAAATGTTACACATACAGAGTCGCCAACATAAGGGAAAAATAGAGATGTGCCGCTTAATATTTGACTGCTTCGGTGGCGTGGTCGGTAGTGCATCGGCTTTCGACGCCGGAGTCTCGGGTTCGATTCCCGGTCGGGACAAACTTTGTGTGATGACATATGCGTTTGTACCGAAGTCTGGATGTTTCCTATGTATAATAATATGTATGTATTTACAAAAAAAAAATGTATATAAGTATTTATATCAGTTTATCTAGTACTCATATCACAAGCTCTGCTTAGTTTGAGACTAGATGGCGTTGTGTGCATTGTCCTAATATATTTATTTATTTATTTATTTATATTATTTTATTTATCGATATCGACAAATGCAGTGGCATTTATCGATATCGATAAACGCAGTGGTCCGTACTTTTTTTTAAATAATTTTATATTTTCACTGACGCTATACTCCATGTTTCAACTAAAGTACTGCGTCATACAAGTTACATGTTAAAAATTAATAAGCGTTCAATTTCCCGGAGGCAGTACATTTAATTAAAAAACGGAGTATAGGCTCACTTTGGGTTTTAAAATGATAAGTTCATGAAATTAAATATTTATTTAAAAACATTACATGTATATTAAAAATATTTGTAATCTCTTCTTCAATCAATATTCTGCAGCTCGTAGTATTGGTGACTGTGTAACATTATGACCCTTTTTATTTAAAACTCACTTTAGTAGGCTAGAAGGTTTTATATAATCTACAATCTGCTTCGCTTCTATTGTGTAATGATGATCCGGTTATCTGAGCCTCCAATACATCCTTAGTCCATAGCACCCAACAGTCCCTCTTGTTCTCCTTTCTGTAAGTATAAATTAGAGCTCAAGCAACCATTGTCACTTGTCTAAGTATCCTACATTCTAAACTATGGTAAACCTGGTTTCATCTTTTCTTTAGGTAAAAGGAAGGGTTAAGCTTTTCTCTTTATCATACAATTGAATGAACCAGGGAATGATTTATCTAAGGGCAAGTAAGTTACTATACTCACTTTAAACTATACACAATGGTCAGATGGTCCTGGCGGATCATCGGAGGCCGTCTACACTTTACTGTACAACTCTTTCACTCTACTCAATGGTCGGACGGCCCTGCTGTGGATTCAATACATCACATCAGAGGAAGCCGTCCGTACTCTACTTTGAGGACGTCTCCTCACTCTGATCTGACGGTCCTGATGGGGGTCACATACACCCTGTCACAGGAAGCCGCTCACTTTACTTTAGGGACGTCCCCAACACTCTTTAAGGACGTCCCTCATCTCTTTACTTGGCGCCTAGATGAACATAGGACGTCTCAATCCATCCCCAATTAAGTAAGGATCTGCGTCTTGTACAGCAGACACCTCTGGTCCGGTGTAAAGAATCTCTTTACCTTATTCAGTATTCCTAGTTTCCGCGAAGCTAGCCCTATACATCTTTCGATGTAGTTTTTATTATTGAGCTCTCGACGAACGTCTATGCCAAGGATATCAAGGTTGTCCTTCATTGGTAATAATGCATTCTGAAGAGAGGGTAGGGGAAGGAAAGGGGATTTCTTCGCAGTAAATGCACACGCCTGTGTTTTGCGGGCATTGAACTCGACCAGGTTCTCGGTACCCCATTGAGAGATACTGTCGAGGTTACGGTCGAGATCAGCCACGAGTCGTCGTCTCTCCTCCTCAATCTCAGATCGCCCCGCCGTCGGACGAACCGAGTAACTCCCGTGCAGTGTGCTGTCATCTGCATAGCAATGAATGTTCCCGAGGGATAGCATATCATTGATATGCAGAAGAAAGAGAGTTGGTGATAGTACGGACCCCTGCGGTACCCCGGCATTCACTTGCAAGAAGCGAGAAGCCTGGCCATCGCAGAGGACCCGCACTCGGCGCTCGTTTAAAAAACTGGCAATCCAGCTGCACAGTTGAGGAGGTAGACCATATGCCGGAAGCTTGGAAAGGAGCGAAGCATGCCAGACCCTATCGAAGGCTTTGGCGATGTCCAGGCTAATAGCCAAGGACTCGCCGTGCCTTTCCATAGCCCCACCCCAGACATGCGTTACGAATGCCAGAAGATCACCCGTTGATCGCTTTGGCCTGAAGCCGTATTGTCGATCATTGATTAGCGAGTGATCCTCTAGGAGCCCTGAAGAGTATGACATGCGGTACAGACGCGTTAATACTGGAGACAACTCAGCTGCACATTTTCGTAGCACCACCGCCGGAATGCCGTCAGGGCCACTGGCTTTCCGCGTGTCGAGTGACCGCAGCACTGCCCGTACATCACATTGCCTGATAACAATATCAGGCATTGTGTGGCCACAGTTGGCGATGGCGGGGGGCTGCAGGCCACGGTCGTCGACCCGGGAATTAGCCGCAAAGAGGTCTGCGAGCATATCCGCTTTCTCTTGGGCTTTGTGAGCCAGTGTTCCATCTGGGTAACGCAGTGGTGGCAGCGAGGGCTGACAAAAGTTAGATTGCACGGCTTTGGCCAGTTGCCAGAATCCACGGCTGCCCGTGGGATGGGAAGTGAGCTCCTGACCAAGCCGCGCGACGCGCTGGGCATCCGCTCTCTTAAAGGCCCTCTTACTCGACTTTGTGGCCCGGTTGTACGCTGCTTTGAGGTGGCCCACGTTTGGGTCGCGCACAGCCCGGGCCCTGATCCAGGCGCGATATGCCGACTGTTTTTGTCGAACAGCTTTGGCACAATCTCGCCCGAACCAGGGACGGGCTCTGCGGATACTGGCGACATCAGTGAAAGGGATGTAATAATCCATCCCTAAACTGATCTCGCCAGCAATAGCAGAAGCACTATCCGAAGGAGCCTTTCCTACAAAGCAGCGCTGGCTCCAGGGGACGGACGCATAATAATCGCGTAGACCGTCCCAATCCGCTGACGAGTAGTGCCATAGTCGTCGTGACGTTTGTACAGGACGTGCAGGAGGTGACACCTTCATGCCAGCGTGAACAACACAGTGGTCGGAACTACCCAGTGGGGCTCCTACTGAAACACTGTACTGGGCTGGGCGACTCGTCAGCAGTAGATCCAGCAGAGCGGGCGCGTGATCTGACCTGTCTGGTATCCGGGTGATCCCGCATACCATCTGGGTCAGACCGTGGGAGAGAGCGAACGCATGGGCGGCTCTACCCGCATGATCAGTCTTGAGGGACCCCAGCCATTCAATGTGATGGCCATTGAAGTCCCCCAGAAATACTAGGTCAGCGTTCGGGAACCGCACCTGCGCTTCATCAGCCGTCTCGCTGAGGTACTGGAAGAGCTTTGTTGTCTCAGAATCCCCTGTGTGGGATCGGTAGACGCACACGTAGATCTGGCTCATAGAGCCATGGTCTACGTGCAGCCAAAGGACGGAATTGGAGGGGTTCTCTAGGCAGCGCAACCGGCGGCAGCAAACATCCGCCCTAACGAACACGCACACCCCGGCTTTGTCTCGAAATTGTTCCTCGATGACATAGCCGGGGTAACACAGGTAAGACGTGTCGTCAGGGCGGCGTATTTGTGTCTCCGTGAGGAACATCACAGCGGGCCATGCCGTCTCAAGGTGGTGGTGGACGGTATCGAGGATCGCATGGAGTCCACGGACGTTAGTGAACTCCACCTCGAAATGTGAAGTTGTAGGGTTTCCTAGGGCCGCTGTGTAACGTTTATTTCTTTTTTGTTGCACTGCCATTGTAGATTTTGAAGAAGAAGCGTGAAGACAGGGCGATATTTGGTGCAGCAGTAAGTGACAAAGCGCAGGGGCTAGCTTTGTCTAGAACCGTGTGGTTAGGTCGGAGCCGACTCGCCGGACGGAAGGGCTCCCAAACCCCCCTGATGCAAGGCCGCCGCTACCCCACACCGGTTACCACCCGGAGCGGCGATCCCACATCAGGATTATGCGCAACATGTGGGGCAGCCTCCTGGGGTGGTTGGCCCCAGGCGGGCCCCATGACTGTGTTGCGGGCGGCCGCGGCAACGCCATTGCTAAGGGTCTCCCTGGCCGGCGAATCGACCCACACCACCCACACTAGACTCCGTTTCGCCCCCACTGGTCCCATGCCTGCTGCACCATACATCGCCCCGGGCCCGGCGGTGCAGCTGCTGAACCCCTAACGCAACCCAGCCTGGGCTGGGTTACTTGGGGGGCTTTAGCACAGCTGCACGGTGGTACCCCCCCGGACCAACATTGTTGTACCACCTGGTACCCACGTAGGGGCCGAAGCCACTCCATAGGTACCGTAAATTAACGAGCCTCGTCCGTTTATCAGCAGGTGAGGTCGCTGGGGCCCTATAGATGTTGGTAGAGCCCCTTTGCACCCGCATTCCAGCGATTACCTAGTTATGAAGGTTTTACATCACGTTCGAACACAAAAACACATTTATCAAATGTTATGAGCGATAATTTGTCTTTCCATCATTCTTTCATGCTATGTAGTTATATATTTTGTTATCTTCCGGTGTTATTGTTCTCATCCATAGGAAATCTGGCCATGAAAATCCGTTTTGTGCCGTCCTTTCTTCCAGATTTTAAATTACATATTTCACACTTTCTATACATACTTCATATTCGATTTTAATAAACAATGTATAAAACAGTCTTTTCTAGAGAACGGTCTTACAAAAATTTTAATAAAATTCAGCTATTCTCCCAATTATTTCACTAATAACATTCAAAGAAAAACATTATTATTGAAATTGAAAATAACGATTAGACATCCACAGCGACAGACAGTGACACATGACATTTCATCAAGGAACGAGCGGGACAGATTGAGAAATTGAGTGAGACAAATATTGAACCATTAAAATTTATCCCCGTTTCATAATAGTTTTTTTTGTATGTAGTTGCGACAGACTGATTTTATACAACGGGCTGTGTCCGTGTTACATATTTATAATAAGTTAATTTATTATTGAATTGAATTTTGAATTAAATTGTCATTTATTTCAGGTCACAATATTAGTACCCATATTATACACAGAATTATGTCACATTATTACAAAAAAAAATACAAAATTATATGAAATTATAAAATAAATAAAATTATGTCAAAATATAAGAATTAAATTTAACATAATCACAGCAAATTAAAACAATAATATTCAGTTAAAAAATAACTAACCAAAAAAAAAATTAAAACCCTCTCCTCGGCATTGGGACCGGCACATGCCTCTCACAACAATGCCGCAGATAGGGACAATCCAACCGTTCAGCTATCATTACTAGAGTGGCGTTAGAGCTGGCCCGCACTCTGCGCACCAAGGACGCACACCGTTTTCGTATCGTGGTGTGAAAGCAATCCACGTGCGCGTCCGCGAACATACCCGAGACGCTGCAGAATCGGGGCAGTCCCAGCACCACTCTAAACGCGTTATTGTACAGGACATGGAGGGCACCGTAGGTCCTTTTGGTATAATCAGCCCACAGGCTACACGTGTAGAGAGACGTCAAACTTACGCTCTAAAGAGCGTAAGTTTGACCTTAACCGAACAACGGGCAAACCTGCGAGCTATCATATTCGCTCGAACAGACAGGGCCCTCCGCTCCCGGTCAATATCAGCATCGTCCTTGAGGTCGGCAGACACCACATGACCCAGGTATTTAAACTGCTTAACAGTGTCTAAGGACTCACCATAAAGTCGCACTGGTGGTACGTTCTGGGGACATTCGGTGCCGGCCCCAAAGACCATACACTTACTTTTTTAACATTGTAAATTAAACCATGACCACAGGCGTACTCCTCACAGATTCTTAACAGCTCCCTGATACCACACACAGACGCACTCAGTAACACCATGTCGTCCGCGTAGCTTAAATTGTTGACACAGACTCCGTCAATATGACAACCGACATGCCGGCTACTGAGCGCGACGATCAAGTCGTTAATAAACAGGTTGAACAGGGTTGGAGATGTTAACCCGCCCTGTCGGACACCACATTCGAGCCTATACGAGTCCGACACAGACCCTGCCCACGTTACACTGTTACTCTGATTTGTGTACCAGTATTGGAACATAAAGACCAATTCACGTGGTAGTTTTATACGTCTCAACTTGCTCCAAAGGACGTGGTATGGTACCAGGTCAAATGCCCTGGATAAGTCGAGGAAGCACGCATAAACAGGAGTCTTGTGGTTGGTGTAGTATTTAACGGCGTGCTTAAGACACAGTATTGCTGTTTCAGTAGACAGTCGAGGACGGAACCCAAACTGGTTATCGTGCAGTGTTACGTAATTGTTCAATTGTGTGTTAAGCAAACCGTCAAACACCTTAGCTAAAATAGTAGCAAGTGAAATAGGCCTATAGTTCCTTTTATCAGCTAGATTACCAGTTTTATTCTTCACTATAGGCACTACTATTGTTCTCATAAAATCCTCGGATAAGTAGGAGTGACGCACGCACAGCGAGTAGAACAGAGGCAACACTCTACAGATATGTGGGCCGGCGTGGCGAAGGTGTTCAACACAATCAATTGCACTGGAAATGCGCACGCTATATCTTTCGCCGTAAAAGACGTGCCCAGATCTTGACTTAGAGTCTCAGTTTTCAGCACCTCCCCCGCCGGTCCCAATGGCGATTTCACAGAAAAATGGCTCCTAAATACATTTGCAATATCTTTCGGATCACTAAAACCATCGACGCTCACCGGAAGGTTAGGTCGTATATTAATTTTATTAGTATCCTTCCAAAAGCCACTGAAGTTACCTTTCGAGTGTTTATCCGCAAGAGCATCCATTCTTAATTGGTCCTGATGGTTTTGACACCATTTTAGTTAAAACTTCAATGCTCTTCTGGTCTCGCACATTTCATTGTAAGTAGTACCGGACCGCGGCCTGCCACACACTACCCACTCTTTAAATCTGTCTCTAGCCTTCCGATGAGCCTCGCTGACGTGTTTGTTACACCCCGCAACACGTGGGCCACCCTTCACCGGCGCCCTTACTCGACTCACCACGGCCGCCTCCTTCAACGCCCCCACAATCTCAGAATACATCCTATCCAGAGTACTCCTGTGGGCACGAATCTTACAATAACGATCGGCACACTGAACACAATCTGACGGAAAATTAATTAGCTTCTACCTGTCATGACACTCGCGGGTATAAAGCGCTATTTGCTCAGCATTACGAACACCCCATTTTACATCCCCACTAGAATTTGAAATATAGGACCTAACCTTGGGGTTAATAATTCTAAATTGCACTGTACAATTAGAGGACAGTGATCGGACCAGTGCGCGTCATAAATCACCTCAACATCAGTGACCGCCTGCCTCGCCGAGTGAGTCACAATACAATGATCCAGCCAACTTGTCGTTCCATACACATCACTAACAAAGGTGAAGGTGTCAGAATCCAGCCCCAAGATATCGGCGTCTATACACGACCAATGCTGATCATTACATATATTTAATAGCTCATTGTAAAATAACTCACCCGGGTCCGCATTGTAATCACCTTATTTTGGGGGCCAATTGTCGCTCGCGTCCGTAGGCTTTACCCTCGAGTCCCTACACGTGGCCCCCGGGTGGTGCTAAAGAGCGACTCTCTTTCCGGTGGTAGGCTTCGGCCGTGGCTGGTCACCACCCTCTGGGTTGAAGTCAGAGTGCCAAGCGTTCGCGCGTTCCACCCTGTGAACCCTGAGCAGCCCTCTAAGAGTGGGTCTATGTAGTTGCACCCTCTGGTGTACCATAGACGTGCCTTGCAGTACTGCCGCACGCGGTGCTTAGTTTGGAGGGCAGCGAGATCCGGAGAAACGGTTTTCCGCTGGCCGCCCGCCGATAGTTGGGAGCCCAATTGTGGACTAGCCATCCGCGAAAGGCTGCTCCGCCATCGCGCGCATAATCCCAGAGTTGCTCCTGTTGGGCCGGTTGGCAACCGGATCCGCGGTCTCCAAGCTAGGTTTCCTCACCGTGCGGCAGTGCTGTAACTTTCGTTGGGGTCCGGTTGGTGCCTCACATAACTGCCACTCTTTGCCTATTTCCTCCCTTGATCTTGAAAATATTATGCAGAAACAATATAAGAAAATGAGGTTTCAGCAGCGGATGCACGGCCTCTCACTGAAAGTGCACCTCACTAACATTCGAGGACTGCACTCCAATCTCGTCGCAGTCCACCACCACCTTGAGGCTGCAAAACCGCATCTGCTCTTGCTTACGGAGACGCAAATCTCAACCCCTGCTGATACTTCCTACCTAAAATACCCAGTCTACACCCTGGAGCACAACTTCCGTTCAAAAGCAGGGGTATGTTTCTATGTGCTTGAAATGAAGCTTGGGTTAATGCCAGAAATCGCAAAGCTCCGGACACGCGTAAAAAGAAGAAAGCCTTTAACAAGGTAGCCAAGTCCTGCAAAAGGGTCCTGATGAAGGCGCGCTTCAATCACGTTGGCCGCGTAGGAGCCAGAATCTCGTCTTACCCATCTGGGAGTAAGGAGTTTTGGTCTCTAGCCAAATGTGTTGAAGCGAACTTTTGTCGATCCTCACTCCCTCCTTTGCAGAAACCTGATGGAACACTGGCACACACAGCTGTGGAAAAGGCTAATCTGTTTGCCTCTCTGTTTGCTGAAAATTCACGGCTAGATGCTGGTATTAAAACACCACCTCAGCTACCTCCTAGTGATTGCAAAATGCCTGAAATCCGCATTCATCAAAAGGAGGTTCTCAAAATATTACGCACTCTGGATGTGAATAAAACCAGAGGTCCCGACGGTATTCCTGCCATTGTTCTGAGGAACTGCGCAGCCGAGTTGTCTCTTATCCTGACACGCCTGTTCCGTATGTCTTTCCGGGCTGGCAAAGTTCCGAAGGCTTGGAAGGTAGCTAACGTACAGCCAGTACCAAAAAAGGGTAGACGTGCAGACCCTGTCAACTACCGCCCAATTGCGATCACCTCCATTCTCTGCAAGGTGATGGAGCGTGTAATAAACAATCGTTTACTGGCATACCTCGAAGACAATGACCTCCTAAGTGATCGGCAATACGGGTTTCGCCAACGCCGTTCTACTGGAGATCTTCTAGTGTATGCCACGCACCTCTGGGGTGAGGCTCTTGAAAGATATGGTGAGGCACTTGCTGTGTCACTTGACATTTCGAAGGCTTTCGACAGGGTCTGGCACGAAGCCCTTATAGCCAAGCTTCCTGCTTACGGAGTTCCGGCTAGTCTTTGTGCTTGGATTTCAGATTTCCTAAGGGAACGATCTATTCGAGTGGTTGTTGACGGCTGCTCGTCTGATCTATTAGCAATTAACGCACAGGGATCTGTTCTCTCGGCAACGTTATTCCTGCTACATATAAGCGACCTGCTCAGACCCGGTATGTTTGGGTGTGCGGACGATAGCACGGTTGCAGAGAGATATTTCTCCAGCGCAAATCTACGCCGGAAATCGACGATCTTAGAGTGGCAATGGTTGAACGCACCAATTTAACCCTTCAGGCAGTGTCTGACTGGGGCGATGCTAACCTTGTCACATTCAACACCACGAAAACCCAGGCGTGTCTTTTCTCTGCCAAAAAGAGCCCGTTCACCAAGGCTCCCACTTTCCGGGATGTCCCTGTACCTGTGACTCAGCAACTCCAGCTCCTTGGTGTGGACTTATCATCCAACCTGAACTTTGGAAGCTACATTGAATCCAGGGCTAAAACAGCTTCGAAAAAACTAGGCATCCTCTCTAAGGTGCGTAAATATTTTACCTCGAATCAACTGCTGAGTCTTTACTCAGCACAGGTTCGCTCCTGCATGGAGTACTGCTCGCACCTTTGGGATGGATCCACCAGCTTGAGGCCCTGGAAGCTATTGACAGACGCGCCAGAAAACTTATAAGCGATGAGGTGCTCACAAGTAACCGACTTCAGAGCCTCGACCATCGCCGTCTGGTTGCGAGTCTGTGTTACTTCTACAGGTTACATTTCGGGGAGTGTGCGCAGGAATTGCATGAATTAATTCCACCAGCACCATTCCATCATCGGACATCAAGGCGTGGTCTGAGATTCCATCCGTATGTGGTCGATATACCACCTCTTCGTACCTCTCGATTCGCTTCTTCTTTCATCATGCGAACCGCAAAGGAATGGAATTCCCTTCCAGCGTCATTGTTCCCCGATACATATAATGTTTTTATATTATTGTAAAAAATTAAATATTAAATAATTGTGATTCAATGGAAAACAAATGCAATGGTTGTGATGGCGTTATTACAGACAAAGTGTCTATGAAGTGTTCGCAGGAGTTGTGTGGAAAATCGTACCATTTATCCTGTTTAGCGATTACAGCAGATAAATTCAAAGAACTCACCGAGGAATATAAATGTCAGTGGAGCTGTCCGGAGTGCGTCAATATTATTCCGAAGCGAAATAACTCGGAAACACCGGTACGTAGTCACATAATGATGGATAAATCGTTCACACCCACTAACTTTATCAGTACGGGACGCGGTAGCAAGAACACAAATTCATCGTTTGTTGTAAATAAGGATGACTTGATTTTAGAAGCTATCACTGAGTTTCGATTGGAAATGATGAGAAAAGTAGAAGACCAGTGCAGGGAATACAAATTGTTGCAAAATAGATTTTTTAAAACGGAAACGGAATTGGCGGAATTAAAGTTACACTTCAGAAAGGCACTTCAGACGAATACAGACAGGGTACAGGCTTTGGAATTTAAAATAGAAACGTTAATTCGTAAGAATGAATTATTAGAGACTGCGATGAATCGGCATAATTATGTTACTGCAGTAAACAAAGTCGAAACAAGGATGAACCAGGAACCGGTTTTGTCATTTGCACAGGTGGCGATGCAAAATAAACAACTTTGCACTAGTAGGTCAGTAAAAGAGTGTGTGGCCACGAAACCTTCTGAATTACTTGAAGTAAATGCTCAAGGCGGTAATAATAATTTATCAACCCCTCAGGATTTTCAGGAAGTTTCCATGACTGAGTTAAATAGGTGTCAAAATCAAAAAGGTGTATCTGTTGAGCAATAATCAAGCCAGCTGGACCGTGGTTAATAGGAAAAAAAGTAGATATCCCAACAGTGGGGTAAAAAGGGGTGGAAACACTAGTGTGGCCGAAATAAAAGGGACGGAAAAGAAAAAATTCTTGCACGTGTGCCGCTTACAAAAGGATACTACAGTCGAAGACTTAGAAAAGCACGTGAAAAGTAAATGGGAAATGCAAGTACCTATCACGGTGGAAAAAATACGTCACAAGACGGAAAGAGACTACGCGTCCTTTATTATAGGTTTACCGGAAAGCAAATATAACACACCCTATATCAACCGGAAAACTGGCCAGTAAACATAGAATTTTGCGAATGGGTGTGGTTTCGTAAAGCAACCGACCAAACACAAAAAACTGTATAAGAAAATAGAGATCTATTACCAAAATGTGGGACGATTACGCACTAAATTGGATACATTCTACGCGGGAGTAGCATCATCGGGGGCAGACTTAATAGCGATTACAGAAACTAGCTGCACCGAATCAATTAGAGACGCGGAAATGGTCCCACAAGGGTATACGATAATCCGATGCGATCGCACAGATGGGCGGAAACAAGGAGGCGCGTGTCTTGTGGTGGCCACAAGACACGCGCTATGAGTTGCGGCGAGTGTTCGGTCCGAGTGACGTAGATATTGACAAGCAGGTATTTTGGGTGGAAAGGGGCTCTACCAACATCTTTAGAGCCCCAGCGACCTCACCTGCTAGTGGCGCACCTGCTGATCAACGGACGAGGCTCGTTAATTTATGGTACCTATGGAGTGGCTTCGGCCCCTACATGGGTACCAGGTGGTACAACAGTGTTGGTCCGGGGGGGTACCACCGTGCAGCTGTGCTAAAGCCCCCCAAGTAACCCAGCCCAGGCTGAGTTGCGTTAGGGGTTCAGCAGCTGCACCGCCGGGCCCGGGGCGATGTATGGTGCAGCAGGCATGGGACCAGTGGGGGCGAAACGGAGTCTAGTGTGGGTGGTGTGGGTCGATTCGCCGGCCAGGGAGACCCTTAGCAACGGCGTTGCCGCGGCCGCCCGCAACACAGTCATGGGGCCCGCCTGGGACCAACCACCCCAGGAGGCTGCCCCACATGTTGCGTATAATCCTGATGTGGGATCGCCGCTCCGGGTGGTAACCGGTGTGGGGTAGCGGCGGCCTTGCATCAGGGGGGTTTGGGAGCCCTTCCGTCCGGCGAGTCGGCTCCGACCTAACCACTTACTGCTGCACCAGATGTCGCCCTGTCTTCACGCTTCTTCGTCTTCAAAATCTACAATGGCAGTGCAACAAAAAAAAAGTAAACGTTACACAGCGGCCCTAGGAAACCCCACGACCTCACTTTTCGAGGTGGACTTCACTAACGTCCGTGGACTCCATGCGAACCTCGATGCCGTCCACCATCACCTTGAGACGGCACGGCCCGCTGTGATGTTCCTCACGGAGACACAAATACGCCGCCCTGACGACACGTCTTACCTGTGTAACCCCGGCTATGTCATCGAGGAACAATTTCGAGACAAAACAGGGGTGTGCGTGTTCGTTAGGGCGGATGTTTGCTGCCGCCGGTTGCGCTGCCTAGAGAACCCCTCCAATTCTGTCCTTTGGCTGCACGTAGACCATGGCTCTATGAGCCAGATCTGTGTGTGCGTCTACCGTTCCCAAACAGGGGATTCTGAGACAACAAAGCTCTTCCAGTACCTCAGCGAGACGGCTGATGAAGCGCAGGTGCGGTTCCCGAACGCTGACCTAGTATTTCTGGGGGACTTCAATGGCCATCACATTGAATGGCTGGGGTCCCTCAAGACTGATCATGCGGGTAGGGCCGCCCATGCGTTCGCTCTCTCCCACGGTCTGACCCAGATGGTATGCGGGATCACCCGGATACCAGACAGGTCAGATCACGCGCCCGCTCTGCTGGATTTACTGCTGACGAGTCGCCCAGCCCAGTACAGTGTTTCGGTAGGAGCCCCATTGAGTAGTTCCGACCACTGTGTTGTTCACGCTGGCATGAAGGTATCACCTCCTGCACGTGCTGTACAAATGTCACGACGACTATGGCAGTACTCGTCAGCGGATTGGGACGGTCTACGCGATTACTATGCGTCCGTGACCACCTTTTCTGGCGTAAGTCAAGGCTCCAATCTCGGACCTCTCCAGTTTATAGTCATGATAAACGATCTGCCGAGCGTAGTCAGGCATGCCAATTGCCTGTTGTTTGCGGACGACCTCAAACTGTCAATGACTATAAACTCTAAAGCCGACGTTGATCTGCTGCAAGGTGATATAGATAGAGTTGTTATGTGGAGTAAAGACAATTGTCTACCGTTTAATCTCAACAAATGCGTTACTATAACTTTCTCACGTTCGCGGACTCCAATATCGCACGCCTACGAGGTTGACGGTAGTTCAATGACACGGGTCACAGAGGTAAGGGACTTGGGGGTGAACTTCTGCACGGAGCTGACATTCCGTAATCATGTTACCAAGTGTTGCAAGAAAGCATTTAGGAGCCTGGGTTTCGTGCTGCGCACAGCTCGCACTGATTACGCCGGTCGTCTTCTTTTAGGTAGTAGAAGGGACTTTGTAAGTAAAACTCTTCAACTATCACTTATTAGGTTTACTTTCTTGGGATAATTGATGATTACAAAAATATGATGTTGACAGTACAGAGCTTCGCTACGCAATGAATAAAAATCTGCTAAAGGTCACGCGCAATCACGCATGACTGTTGTACTGCTATTCATGAAACGCTAGGCGTTGCAGGCGGCCTGAACATCCTCCCGGCCCTCGAAAGCTTCTGGCTTTTGAGTTTGTGTGTCATCTGCAGTATATAACGGGCAGAGGGTATGAACAGCCCTACGTAAGATGCCCTTAACAGTGTAGACATCAGCCACTCTTGCAGCGCCATCGGATCCAAAATATAATTTGTGAACGCGTCCCATTCTCCACTTCAAAGGAGGCAAACTGGGCTCCTTAATCGCCACCAAATCGCCTTCGTGGAGTGCCTTTTGATGCGTTCGCCACTTGTTTCTTTGTTGCAGTTCCCATAGGTATTCGTTTCTCCATCGATCCCAAAAGTGCTGCCGCATCTTCTCAATAAGTCTGTATCTATTTAGTCTGCTTGCATTGACATCTAACAGACACTCGGTTGGCAATGACGTGAGATGTTTGCCGATTAAGAAGTGCGCTGGAGTCAAGGAATCAAGGTCGTTAGGATCGGATGATAAGGGAGATAATGGTCTAGAATTGAGGATTGCCTCAATTTGTGTGAATAAAGTTGTTAGAACATCACTAATGCATTGACCAACACTAGGAGAATACAGTTGTCTATGGATATACAATGGCGTTTTACTTGTTCAGTTACCTAAAACCTTTATTACAATATTACACCTAATTAGTTACTGTTAAATACACAACAGAAATTGGCGACGAGAATGGCAGACATCAAAACAGTGTTGGAGCAATTAGCCATCGCGATACAAGGATTAACTGTTCAACAGCCAAATCCAGCGGCAGGATTGACGTTGCAAAATTTTGATGAAACAAATGAAAGTTTCGACTCGTACATACAAAGACTCGAAAATTACATACAGCTGAAAGAAATTACACAAGAAAAAACAAAAGTACAAATGTTTTTAACATGTATTGGACCTAAATACTACCAGGTGGTCAAAAATATAACCTCGCCTACAAAGCCGGAAGACAAAAAGTATGAAGAACTTATAAAGAACCATGTGTCTCCAAAACCAAGTGAAATTGCACAACAAAACAAATTTTGTTTACGCGTAAAAAAAGAAAACGAGAATTTAGCCAATTACGTGGCGGATCTCAAGGCCATTGGGTCGAAATGCAATTTCATATGCAAAGATTGCAAGAAATCTACATTCGAGACACACATGCGAGTACAATTTATACGTGGTTTGAAGTCTCAGGAAATTAAAGAACGTTTACTACAAGAAACGGCAGAGGAATTTACAGAAATTTACAAAATGGCAATTAATATTGAATTATCCAAGTCGGAAAGTGAACAGATGCAAAATGAAAAATACAATGTTAATAAAGTGTCCTCTAAGAGAAATTATCCATCTTATAAAGTGAACCAAAGGTACAGTACAAAGAATAAATTAAATAAAAATTACAATAATCATAGTACACAGAAAAAACGAAACAATAACTTCAATATTTCAACTAAAAAACAGTACAACAATAATACAAAGGAAACCAAATGCTACCGATGTGGTAATAAGAACCTTGCCAATGAGTGCCGTAACAAAAATTTATTCTGCAATAACTGTAAACGGGCTGGACATCTAGCTACAGTATGTTTCGACAAGGAGATAAAACAACTGGATGTGACATTGACCGATTCAGAAAAAGAAGAGGGAGAAATTTATGAGATATTTAAAGTCTTACCCGTGCCGTATAAAAATAAAAAGTTTTTAACAGAAATTCAAATATACAAGAAAATACATACACTGGAGATTGATACAGGGGCAGCAGTTACTATATGTTCTGAAGAATTTTATAGGAAGAATATCGAAGATTTACCACTTACACCAACGACAGTGAGACTAAGGACTTATACGGGTGAAATTATACAACCAAATGGAATATGTCAAGTACCTGTTATATACAAAAATAATAAACAAATAATGAGGCTATTTGTGATAAAAGGACATGCAGAACCTGTAATTGGAAGAGAATGGATAGTGAAAATGAACATTCAAATACAAGTACCAGAAAATGTAAATAAAATATATACAGTTACAAACTATGAGGAAAGACTTACACATTATGCGAACTTCCTAGCGGAATTTAATTATGATATACAAGTGAAGAAAACTGAACAACATGCAAATGCAGATTATTTCTCAAGGATACCTGTGAAAGAAACTACTTCTACAAATAACAAGACGAACATGAAAATTACATCTACAAACAAATATGAAGATGAACTTACAGATGACGATTCATTCTATTTGAGCCAAGTACAAATGTTACCAGTTACACTGAAAATGATACGTAAGACTTCTACAAAGGATCCTGATTGTGTTCAACTTTACAATGAGATACAATCTGGAAAGAGTAACAACCGAACCTTACATGAATACTCATTACAAGACGGATGCATTTTCAAGGGAATTCGAGTGATGATTCCTAAAGAACTACAACCTCAAATATTACAGGAGTTACATACTTCACATGTTGGAATCGTTAAAATGAAGGCTTTAGCAAGGAGCTATGTATGGTGGAAAAACATAGATAAAGATATAGAAGATATGGTGAAGAAATGTAACAATTGCTGTATGATACAGAAAAACCCTACTAAAGTACCTACTCATTCATGGGAATACCCAAAAGAACCATGGACTAGAATACATGTAGACTATGCTGGACCATACCTTAATACCAATTTCCTAATAGTAGTAGATGCTTATACGAAATGAAGTGAAGTGATACCAACACAAAATACAAATTCAACAGCAACAATTAAGACACTGAGAAAATTATTTACAACATATGGATTACCTACAATAGTAGTATCAGATAATGGAAGACAATTTGTTTCAAGAGAAATGTTGGAATTTCTAAATGAAAATGGAGTACAATCCAAATTTACAGCACCGTATCACCCAGCAACCAACGGACAAGCAGAACGATATGTTCAAACATTTAAAAATAAGCTAAAAGCTATGTCTGATGAAAAAGGAACACTAGAGGAAAAACTGTGTAGATTCCTAATGCAATACAGGAAGACAGTAAATTCAACTACAGGACTCAGCCCTGCGGAAATGATGTTCAAGAGACTATACCGGACAAGAATAGATCTTGTAAAGAGAGACATATGCTCTGAAATGAATACAAAGGATACAACGGACAGACAGACTAATAAAGAATTTAGTAAAGGAGAGAAAGTTATATCAAGATGCTACAATGGACAAGATAAATGGAAATTAGGAGTGATCACTGCTAGAAAAGGTAAACTACACTATGAAGTTATGATAGATGGACAACTACAAATGAGACATATAGATCAACTGAGAAAGACAGGCAATATTAACAACCAGAGAGAAGAAATACAAGTGGAGATGAGAGATGAAGAATCACTATATGAGGAGATAATACTTGAAACGACAATAGAAAATAAAGAAGATACAATGAATAGTAAACATACTACACCCAGTGATTTAGTACAGACACCTAAAGCAAAAGAGAATCCTACAACTACTGAGACAGACAGGAATCAACCTATTGAACCTGAAAGAGATAATAACGAGATACAGGAACAATCATATTTTACATCCAACAAGGAGCCTACACCAAAGCATGCAATTACAAACATACCAGTACAACAAGAAACACCTGTGATAAGGGGAACACCTACTTTAAGAAAATCTACAAGAATTCGAAAACCACCCAATCGTTTGGATATGTAAATCATTTTAATTCTGTATGTACTTACTTTAATAATGCTTACTTACCTAATTATTTTATTTAATGTTGCTTGTGCCATACCTACCTACTTTTGAATTATATAGCGTGGGAGAGTGTTAGAACATCACTAATGCATTGACCAACACTAGGAGAATACAGTTGTCTATGGATATACAATGGCGTTTTACTTGTTCAGTTACCTAAAACCTTTATTACAATATTACACCTAGTTAGTTACTGTTAAATACACAACAAAAGTTGACAGTTCTTCAAACGTCAAATGTTTATCGCCTAATATACGAGTCAAATGGTACTTGGCGGCTTTAATTCCCCCCTCCCAAAGGCCACCGAAATGGGGGGAATAAACCGGCGAGAATCTGAATCGAATGCCTTCACTTGACGCAAAACCAGTAATGTCCCTGCTGCAAGATTTTAGAAAATTTGTAATAACCTTGTTTGCACCGACAAAATTCGTGCCATTGTCGCAATAGAGCTCCAGAGGTTTACCTCTGCGAGATATAAACCGCCGCAAACATAAAAGAAAATTATCAGTAGTGAGATCGCTAGCTACCTCAAGATGTACGGCTTTGGCACTAAAGCAGACAAATAAACATAAATAGCATTTGGATATTTTGCAACCGCGGCCCTTACGATCTGTTATATAAAAGGGACCACCCATGTCAACACCACTTACATAGAAGGGGTGGTAACTAGCAGTGACCCTGCTAGACGGTAAGTTTCCCATAATAGGATTATTGGCCCTTGCCTTCATAAGCTTGCAGATTTTACAATTGTTTACTGTACTTCTTGCTAATATTCTGCCCTTGCAAGGCCAACATTTTTGTCTTATACTACTCAATAGAAGTTGAGGCCCGCAGTGAAGAAATTTTGTATGGTAATATGAAAATAATATTTTAGTGAAATTATGATTAGTTTTTAACAAATATGGATGTTTCCTCTCAGTGGCTTCATTAGAATTTTGCAGACGACCTCCAACACAAAGCATGCCGACTTCATTAAGGAACGGGCTAAGCGATAGTAAACGTGATTTAGAAGGTAAGGTTTGTTTATTTGTTAAGACCTTTAATTCATTAGAAAAACATTCTTCCTGGTGTAGCTTTATGAGTGCGTTAAGTGCGACATCTAATTCATCGCAGGTAAGTGGACCAGTTATTTTAGATTTTACATTTCTTACATTAAATATAAATCTCAAAACATAAGCACAAGATCTGTGTAATTTAGTAAAACTGGAATATTTGGTAAAATCGATAACCTTATTTTTAATTATGGTCGAAGATGAACTATGTAAGGATATATTAGTTCGTGGATCAATACTATTTTGTGATTTGTTTTTAATATTTTGTTTTGTTTCAGGTAGATCGGGAATATTTTTTGTTACTATGTTCCTAGGCCAATGAGATGGATCGTCTAACAAGAAAGAAGGACCCTCCCACCATAGTTTTGAAGATGAGATAACTTTAGGACTGACTCCTCGAGAAGCAAGATCTGCCGGATTTTGATGTCCAGGAACATGTCTCCAAACATTAGAACAAGTCAAGTCCCGAATCTCACTGACGCGGTTTGAAACAAAGGGTTTTAGATCACACCCGTTGGAGGACAACCAACACAACACGACTGTTGAGTCCGTCCAATGTACAACGGATTGAATTTTGCAACGAAGAGATTTCAAAACCTTTGTAGTTAGCCGCGCAGACAGTAACGCGCCACAAAGTTCAAGACGGGGTATTGTTGTTGCCTTTATTGGTGCTACCTTAGTCTTAGCACACAGTAGTCTTACTAAGGTCTGCCCAGAGTTGCTAATCGATCTAACATAGACTGCGCCAGCATATGCCGATTGAGAGGCGTCTGAAAATGAATGTAACTGAATTCCTGCTTGGGTTTGACTGAAAGTGCATCTAGGTATATCAAACTCTGAAATAGAATTTAAAGTGGTTGCAAAATTCATCCATTGGCGTTTCAAAGGTTCATCAATAGGATCATCCCAATCCAATTTGGAAATCCAAAGTTTTTGTAAAATGATTTTTGGTATGATTGTACACGGACTGAGCAGGCCTAATGGATCGAAAAGTTTGGCTGATTTAGATAATATTATTCGTTTTGTTATCGACTGATGTTGTTCTAAATCAACTGAAAATTGGAAAACGTCCCCCTTTGGATCCCACCTTAGACCCAAAACGCTAGCTTGAGATGTACAATCAAACGTTTTAGGTTGAGTAGTATCATTTTGAAAGACAGATGGTAAATTTGTACGCCATTTTCGCAATGGCAGACATGCTGAGTTTAGCTCAGAGGTGACAGAATTAATTATGTTGCGTAATTCTGACTCTGTATCAGCGCCTGACAGAAAATCATCAACGTAAAAATCATCGCTGATCAACTGAGCTACTTTTGGGTCTTTGCATTCCCTGGACAGTTGTATTAAGCATCGAGTTCTTAAAAATGGCGCTGAGGCTGTACCATATGTGATGGTGTTTAGTTGAAATATTTTAATTTGTTCGCTAGGATCGTCGCGCCACAAAATGAGTTGTAAGTGTCGTTGTGTATTATCTACCAATATTTGTCGATACATTTTTTCAACATCTGCTGATACAACTGTTGTGTATTTAACAGTAACTAACTAGGTGTAATATTGTAATAAAGGTTTTAGGTAACTGAACAAGTAAAACGCCATTGTATATCCATAGACAACTGTATTCTCCTAGTGTTGGTCAATGCATTAGTGATGTTCTAACACTCTCCCACGCTATATAATTCAAAAGTAGGTAGGTATGGCACAAGCAACATTAAATAAAATAATTAGGTAAGTAAGCATTATTAAAGTAAGTAAATACAGAATTAAAATGATTTACATATCCAAACGATTGGGTGGTTTTCGAATTCTTGTAGATTTTCTTAAAGTAGGTGTTTCCCTTATCACAGGTGTTTCTTGTTGTACTGGTATGTTTGTAATTGCATGCTTTGGTGTAGGCTCCTTGTTGGATGTAAAATATGATTGTTCCTGTATCTCGTTATTATCTCTTTCAGGTTCAATAGGTTGATTCCTGTCTGTCTCAGTAGTTGTAGGATTCTCTTTTGCTTTAGGTGTCTGTACTAAATCACTGGGTGTAGTATGTTTACTATTCATTGTATCTTCTTTATTTTCTATTGTCGTTTCAGGTATTATCTCCTCATATAGTGATTCTTCATCTCTCATCTCCACTTGTATTTCTTCTCTCTGGTTGTTAATATTGCCTGTCTTTCTCAGTTGATCTATATGTCTCATTTGTAGTTGTCCATCTATCATAACTTCATAGTGTAGTTTACCTTTTCTAGCAGTGATCACTCCTAATTTCCATTTATCTTGTGCATTGTAGCATCTTGATATAACTTTCTCTCCTTTACTAAATTCTTTATTAGTCTGTCTGTCCGTTGTATCCTTTGTATTCATTTCAGAGCATATGTCTCTCTTTACAAGATCTATTCTTGTCCGGTATAGTCTCTTGAACATCATTTCCGCAGGGCTGAGTCCTGTAGTTGAATTTACTGTCTTCCTGTATTGCATTAGGAATCTACACAGTTTTTCCTCTAGTGTTCCTTTTTCATCAGACATAGCTTTTAGCTTATTTTTAAATGTTTGAACATACCGTTCTGCTTGTCCGTTGGTTGCTGGGTGATACGGTGCTGTAAATTTGGATTGTACTCCATTTTCATTTAGAAATTCCAACATTTCTCTTGAAACAAATTGTCTTCCATTATCTGATACTACTATTGTAGGTAATCCATATGTTGTAAATAATTTTCTCAGTATCTTAATTGTTGCTGTTGAATTTGTATTTTGTGTTGGTATCACTTCACTTCATTTCGTATAAGCATCTACTACTATTAGGAAATTGGTATTAAGGTATGGTCCAGCATAGTCTACATGTATTCTAGTCCATGGTTCTTTTGGGTATTCCCATGAATGAGTAGGTACTTTAGTAGGGTTTTTCTGTATCATACAGCAATTGTTACATTTCTTCACCATATCTTCTATATCTTTATCTATGTTTTTCCACCATACATAGCTCCTTGCTAAAGCCTTCATTTTAACGATTCCAACATGTGAAGTATGTAACTCCTGTAATATTTGAGGTTGTAGTTCTTTAGGAATCATCACTCGAATTCCCTTGAAAATGCATACGTCTTGTAATGAGTATTCATGTAAGGTTCGGTTGTTACTCTTTCCAGATTGTATCTCATTGTAAAGTTGAACACAATCAGGATCCTTTGTAGAAGTCTTACGTATCATTTTCAGTGTAACTGGTAACATTTGTACTTGGCTCAAATAGAATGAATCGTCATCTGTAAGTTCATCTTCATATTTGTTTGTAGATGTAATTTTCGTGTTCGTCTTGTTATTTGTAGAAGTAGTTTCTTTCACAGGTATCCTTGAGAAATAATCTGCATTTGCATGTTGTTCAGTTTTCTTCACTTGTATATCATAATTAAATCCCGCTAGGAAGTTCGCATAATGTGTAAGTCTTAAAGCTGTAGTAGAGGGTATAGCTTTATCCGGGTGTAGAATTCTAGCAAGAGGTTGATTGTCTAAAACAAGTGTAATTTTTCGTCCATAGCAGTATTGAAAAAACTTCTTCAGTCCCCATATGAGAGCTGCTGCTTCCTTGTCCAGTTGGCTATAATTCTGTTCAGCTTTTGATAGAGATCGTGATGCAAAAGCTACTGGTTGCTCTCGTCCATTAGGTTTTATTGCAGGTACTATGGGTGTTCCCCACTGTGAGTACGTTACTTTTGAAATAATATTTTTCTTCTCTAATCTGTCTATTTCCTCTTCAATTTTATCTTTTAAAGCGAATGGAACAGGTCTTGGCTTGATGTAAACAGGTTTTGTATTTTCTTTTAATTGGAATGAGCATTTAAGGTTTGTAATTTTTCCTAAGTCATCTCCAAATAGATCTTTGTATTTATAAAATAAATTCTTAAGTCTTTCCTCATAGTTTGTAACTGTATATATTTTATTTACATTTTCTGGTACTTGTATTTGAATGTTCATTTTCACTATCCATTCTCTTCCAATTACAGGTTCTGCATGTCCTTTTATCACAAATAGCCTCATTATTTGTTTATTATTTTTGTATATAACAGGTACTTGACATATTCCATTTGGTTGTATAATTTCACCCGTATAAGTCCTTAGTCTCACTGTCGTTGGTGTAAGTGGTAAATCTTCGATATTCTTCCTATAAAATTCTTCAGAACATATAGTAACTGCTGCCCCTGTATCAATCTCCAGTGTATGTATTTTCTTGTATATTTGAATTTCTGTTAAAAACTTTTTATTTTTATACGGCACGGGTAAGACTTTAAATATCTCATAAATTTCTCCCTCTTCTTTTTCTGAATCGGTCAATGTCACATCCAGTTGTTTTATCTCCTTTTTGAAACATACTGTAGCTAGATGTCCAGCCCGTTTACAGTTATTGCAGAATAAATTCTTGTTACGGCACTCATTGGCAAGGTGGTTCTTATTACCACATCGGTAGCATTTAGTTTCCTTTGTATTATTGTTGTACTGTTTTTTAGTTGAAATATTGAAGTTATTGTTTCGTTTTTTCTGTGTACTATGATTATTGTAATTTTTATTTAATTTATTCTTTGTACTGTACCTTTGGTTCACTTTATAAGATGGATAATTTCTCTTAGAGGACACTTTATTAACATTGTATTTTTCATTTTGCATCTGTTCACTTTCCGACTTGGATAATTCAATATTAATTGCCATTTTGTAAATTTCTGTAAATTCCTCTGCCGTTTCTTGTAGTAAACGTTCTTTAATTTCCTGAGACTTCAAACCACATA
The DNA here is from genome assembly GCA_963556515.1 of Nudaria mundana. NCBI lineage: Eukaryota > Metazoa > Arthropoda > Insecta > Lepidoptera > Erebidae > Nudaria > Nudaria mundana. The sequence continues at coordinate 23,467,238 of OY748294.1, forward strand.
TAAATTGTACTCGCATGTGTGTCTCGAATGTAGATTTCTTGCAATCTTTGCATATGAAATTGCATTTCGACCCAATGGCCTTGAGATCCGCCACGTAATTGGCTAAATTCTCGTTTTCTTTTTGTACGCGTAAACAAAATTTGTTTTGTTGTGCAATTTCACTTGGTTTTGGAGACACATGGTTCTTTAGTGAGGTTATAAGTTCTTCATACTTTTTGTCTTCCGGCTTTGTAGGCGAGGTTATATTTTTGACCACCTGGTAGTATTTAGGTCCAATACATGTTAAAAACATTTGTACTTTTGTTTTTTCTTGTGTAATTTCTTTCAGCTGTATGTAATTTTCGAGTCTTTGTATGTACGAGTCGAAACTTTCATTTGTTTCATCAAAATTTTGCAACGTCAATCCTGCCGCTGGATTTGGCTGTTGAACAGTTAATCCTTGTATCGCGATGGCTAATTGCTCCAACACTATTTTGATGTCTGCCATTCTCGTCGCCAATTTCTGTTGTGTATTTAACAGTAACTAACTAGGTGTAATATTGTAATAAAGGTTTTAGGTAACTGAACAAGTAAAACGCCATTGTATATCCATAGACAACTGTATTCTCCTAGTGTTGGTCAATGCATTAGTGATGTTCTAACAACAACAAAATTGTGTTGCCTGTAGCGTAATAAGATTGAAAATAAATCATTTTGTAGTACTGGTCCCATATATTGAATGTCGTTGAACGACAAACCAGTAGTGGTTTTTGAAGACGCGTCAAAAACGACTCGTAATTTTGTAGTTTCACTCGCTTCTCTTATTAGGTACGCCGTGGTGCGGAAGATAGTTGCCGAATATGGGCTTAGAAATTTTAGTCATGTGACCTAATTTCTCGTATTCATGAATAAATTCATGGTATTGTTGCCTTAACTTATGATTATTTTTTAGTTTTCTTTCTAACTGTAAAAATCTCTTTTCTGCTATTGTATAAGAATCACCCAAGCAATCTGCAGACTGTTTGAGTGGAATTTTTACAGAAAATCTACCGTCGATTTCCCGATGAGTAGTTGAAGTGAATAATGATTCACAACAATCCTCATTGTTGTATTCTAATTTTGGACTTATCTCTTCAAGCTCCCAAAACTTACTTAATTGCTGACTAATTTCTTGAGAAAAATAGCAATACGACTTTGAATTACCTGTTTCAAAATATTTTTCCGCAATAGGACCGGCTACAATCCATCCTAGTTTAGTTTCTTGTAGAATGGGCCTTTGTGGTCCCAGCGTAACTCGGCCTGGTTCTAAAATGTCCCAAAATATGTCAGCCTTCAATAGTAGATCAATATCAGAACATTGATAGAACTTTGGATCTGCAAGTTGGACGAAATTGGGAACATTGAGGTTATGTACATTTATGTTCGCCTAAGGCAACCTTTCAGTTATGCGAGGCAAAACATAACATTTATATTATGACATAACATAACATAACATTTATATTTATATCTGTACAGCGCCATCTAGGTCGCTAGATGGCGCTGTACAGATATTACATAGAAATTAGTGCTCTGTAGTATTTTAATTAAAATAATTAGTTTTCTCCCTTTTAATTTAATGTTTCTGTGTTGAACTAGTGTGTTTTTCATCCCTTTGATGGTGAAAGTGTTATCTCAACCCAAAGTTTTCTAACTACATAAATAAATACATGGTGGCAAATCTGAAGAAAACTCTTTTGAAAATCTCTAAAGTAATAGTGTGTGATTAGCATAACATAGAAAACAGTAAAGCAAATGCAAAGTGACCATATTGTAGAATATTAAATGTGAATAAATATACAGTGACAAAATATTGAACTAAGTGACATCCTTGAATGGAATGTGTAAAAAATTCCAAACAAGTGACTCACATTTATAATTTAAAAATATAAACACGTTTAAAATCAAAACAAAGGTTAAAACAATCATAAAACAGTGATAAAGTGATGGTATAATACAAGCAGTACACTAATGAAACAGTAATTAGTGACTAAGTTACTATGAGTGAAAAGTTCAAATTCCATTAAAAATAAATCTACAGTTAGTATTTATATACCAAAAAGACATTGAATACAATACAACGTATTAGGATAATTAGCTTAATTTGCTGATGTGAATGTGCTGTATTGTGAAAAATTTGTAAAAAATTAGTACAAAATCTACTTAAGTTTTATGTGACTACGAAATACCTATCTTACCACCGTCAATAATAAATAAATCAAGAAATGGACTTTGAACTCAGTACAATTCTAAAATTATAATAGATACTTAATCACATTAAAAGCTATCAACTATTTGGCGAAACATTATAAGTAGCACCCTGGCCTGGTGGTTTGTATCCGACGTCGTATGTATTGTGTCGGAGGATCGAACCCAAGCCAGAAGCATTCGTCTTTTTGAAATTTGTAAGGTTTTTCTAAAGATGAATTTCTTTGAAAACATAACATTTCGACGAAATCGTAGCAGAACACACTCGGACACAGCGATTGTCGACGGTGACACTACAACACAAACGCTTGAGCGTACAATAAGTAGTATGCCCGACATGTCGGATGACGAGGACGATCGGATACAAATATTAATGAACAAAGTACGGGACCTTGAGTCACAGCTATGTGACGAAATCGAATCCTTATCATTAGAGAACAACACACTCCGTGCGTCTTTCGAGGATTTGCAGAAAAAGAACGATCTATTAGTAAAAATCACAAACAGCCCTAGTAAACATAAAAAAAATACACCTAAGAAAAATTTTAATAGTAATAAAGGGAAGCAACCCAATCTTATCTCTCAACAGAACTTGAGTAACATTACTGCAGGTATTAAGCCACAAACCACCAACAAATCGGAAATAAATGTCAATAAGAAGTTCGATAGAAAGCATAAACTTTGTATCCTGAGTACCAATAAAACGAATTCAGTACTATCAGTTACACAAAACTTTCTACAAGATAAATATAAAATATGTCATTATCTTATGCCTAATGCAACCACCACGCAACTATTGAATAACATTGACCAGAAGTTACTTAACTTCAACAAGAATGATTATTGCCTCATTTTAATAGGAGAAGAGGACTTTAACTGTACAAATGAATACCACGAAATCATATTGAATATACGTACTACTCTACTAGAATTGAATCATACAAATATAATTGTATGTTCACCAACATATAAACTTGGGATGTATAACAATTTATTCAATTATAGAATCGAAATGTTTAACAGCTCACTACTTTTGGATTTGTCAACATATGAGTATGCATATTTTGTGGATTCGAATATGGACTTGAACTGTGACTACAGCGTCTTTTCCAAATATACGGGAAAAATCAATAACAATGGACTTCTGTCTATTATTAAAAATGTTAAACATATTATGGAAAACGTAGATTCCAACGATTTCACTCCCACACCGAGTATGAGAAGAATGACCTCCACATCATCAAAAAGTAATTTTTTTCTCCTGTAATAGACATCTGTACGTGATACACCAGAACATAGCTGGCCTGTTAAATAAAGCCGACAAGTTTGTAGTTTGTCTTGAAGAGCTTCATGAGAAAGGCATAGATGTGGATGTATTGTGTTTTACTGAGCACTTTATGCTGGAGACCTATGATTCCTTTCTGACAATTCAAAATTATGTACTGGCAGCGAGTTTCAATAGAAAGGACAAAAAAAGAGGAGGAGCATGCATACTAGTTAAAAATGGACATTATTTCACAGTAATAGAAAAAGTTGTTAGTCTCTCTATTAGTGGCGTGTTTGAATGCTGTGCCATAGAACTTCCAGAATATAAAATTGTTTTGGCTTGTATCTATAGAACCCCAAAAAACAGTAATTTCCCCCTATTTATTGAAAAACTTGAGACTTTATTACGAATACTAAGTAAACATAAATATCAGAACATTATTATAACTGGTGACTTTAATGTGAATATGCTAAAACGTAACAATGAGTCTTTGAGCCTTGAATGCCTACTCCTAAATTATAATTTGAAATTAGCAATAAATCAACCGACGCGTTTGAAATCTGGTACATGCATAGACAATTGTGCTCATAACTTTAAGGGTGGATGTCAGGCACGAGTACTTGAACTGGCCCTGTCTGACCACACAGCGCAATTATGTAAGTTCCCTGTACAGACAATAATATGTAATAAATATTGGCGTGTTAAAAAGAGGGATTATAGTAATGACAATATTCGGAAATTCAGAGAGTGCTTAAGTAGTTTGTCATTCTCTGAAATTTATGAAATAGAAGACCCGAATAAAGCATACAATAATTTCTTGGAAACATTTACACTGTTCTATAAATTATGTTTTCCGGAAAAGATTATAACCATCAAAATCATAAATAAGCCGAAGTGGATATCCCGCGGTCTTAAACTATGTAGTAAGAGAAAACGGCAGCTTCTTTCTAAATTTCGACACAATCCAACCCACAAAAATAAGGCTGCTCTGACTAGGTACTCCAAGCTTTATAGAAAAGTAATAAAATTAACACAACGAGCTCAAAATAATTATAAAATAAAAACGTCGGATAATAAATCGAAAGCCACGTGGAAAATTATCAACAATTTAAAGTTTAACTTACCAAAAGACTCAATTAATAGTATTAAAATAAACAATATATCTTTAACTGTTCCAATTGACATTGCAAATACATTCAATGATTATTTTGTTGATAAAATAATACCAACTATAGGCTCAGGAAACAAAGTCACATCACTTATTAAAAGTAAATTAAACTCGTACTTCATGCACCCGTGTATACCCATTGATATATTTAGAATAATCAAAAGTTTAAAAAACACAAACAGTGTGGGCTACGACGGATTAACTACAAAAGTTATCAAAGCAGTTGCCAGTGAGATCTGTACACCGCTAAGTCATATTATAAATAGCAGTCTATATTTGGGTATGTTTCCAGATGCGTTAAAAATATCTATAGTAAGGCCTCTACTTAAAAACAAAGATAAAGAACAATTGCAATCCTACAGACCAATTTCATTGTTAAGTATATTCTCGAAAATATTTGAAAAGTATATTTATAAAGAACTATATGCGTATGTAGAAAATAGTGAAATAATTGGAGCTGAACAGAAGGGATTTAGAAACAACAAGACCTTAAATATGGCCTTGTATGACTTTCTTTATAAAGTGACAACTAATGTAGACAGTAGAAATCCAGTCAGCACTATATTTTGCGATATGACACAGGCATTTGACTGTGTCAGTCACGACATATTGTTTAAAAAATTAGAATCATACGGAATTAGAGGAAATGTTCCAAATTTAATTCAATCATATATTAGTAATAGGAAACAGTATACAGAAATATCAGCCATAAATACAAAAACAAAATATAAAGAATCGTATAGATCACACGAGCGAGTTGTGCAATACGGGGTTCCTCAAGGAAGTGTCCTAGGGCCTCTTCTTTTTATATTATATATAAATGACCTTCCAGGAAGCACTGACCAATCTATGACAATGTTTGCTGATGATAGCACTATTACAATTCCATACAGAAATAATTATAGTTACAATAACTTAATAAATCAATCCTTAAAATCGGTGATACAATGGCTAGGAAATAACAATTTAAGAATTAATCTGAATAAAACCAATATTATGCATTTCTGCCAACGTGAAAACTCAATGAGTAACATACTGACGAAATACGATAACGTAAAAATTGATAAAGTTGACACCACTAAGTTTCTGGGCATGGTTGTTGATAAACAATTAAATTGGAAAGCTCATACAGAAACTCTAGTAAATAAAATAAGCAAATCCACATATGCTTTATATAAACTGGCTCCAGTGCTCAGTGTGGATGGATTATTAACAGCTTACCATGGTTTGGTGTCGAGTAACCTCAGATTTGGCATTATCTTCTGGGGCAACTCAACGAACAAAGATTATGTATTGAAGGCTCAAAAAAGAAGTATAAGGACCATGTTTAAATTGCAAACCACTGATAGCTGTAAACCTTACTTTAAACAATACAGAATACTTACTGTTCCCTGTTTGTAATGTTTGTCAAATATAATCCAAATAATTTTCCGAAGTTGTCCGATAGATTGAATCGCAATAGGCGTGACGATAGCAGACTCTGTGTACATCCCTCAAAAACTACACTCATGCACAATAGTTTCTTTTGTATGGCTCCAATAATATACAATAAATTGCCTAAGTGTTGGAGGGTACTAACTGCTCATACATTGAAAAAGAAACTCAACACATTATTGACAGAGAAAGCTTATTATGATATCGACGAATTTTTAAATGATAGTATTATATGAAAGTGACATTGCAATTATTATATAAATTCATTTTAATTTTACTAAATAATAGGTTTTAAAAATAATTATGTTATGTAGCTTGTTATGTTGCTGTAACTGTATTAGCATTGGTATTCTGTTTCCAAATGCAGGCTCTCAACATTTGCACGCCATACAGGTAAAACATGACAGATCTATTTATTCTAAGACCTTCCATCTTGTATACTTATGTGTGCACACTCATGTTTAAGCAAATAAAGTTTATCTTATCTTATCTTATCTTATCTTATCTAACAAATAAATTATACGAATTAAATGTAGAAAAAAGTTGTAATTTACAGTGTGATAGTACATTAAATACCTCATTACCTATGCCAGATATACAATGGTAAGAATTATTTTTTGTAGATAAACCAATTTTTCTTTGAGCGCTGTCACTTATGAATGATGACTGGCTTCCCGAGTCTAACAAAGCTCTTAGGGTATAAATATTGTTATTATTTTTTACCTTGACTAAGGCTGTAGTGAGAAGAACTTGACTTGTCGATGTCGTAGACATGGACACGGAAGAAGCGGTATTTGATGGAGTGCAGTCAGCGCTAGGAGCAGGTAAGTTATTTGCATCAGAGTTATTATTATTAACAGTTTGGGTAGACTGTAGCGAATTTTGTTTATGTAGCATTGTATTATGTTTCCTATGACAAATTCGGCAACCACCAAGTCTACACTGATAGGGTTGATGGCCACTGCGAAAACAATTACTACATAATTTTAAAGAGGTAAGTTTAGAAATTCTTTCAGTGATTGGCATAGATTTGAATACGGAACATTCATACAACAGATGATTTTGTTTACAGAGTGGACACTGCTTAGGAGATGACGATGAATCGACAGATGTACTGTGGAAAGATTTAGTATTTTTCATGTTGGATAGGCTGTGCCGTTTTTCATTATGTATCTTACCGGTGTTCAACGTTTGTAATAGGGTAGCACGCTGGCGAAGAAAACAATAAAAATCTGTTAAGGTTGGAGAATCAATGCTATGCCTAAACTGTTCCCATTCTTTGTTGGTAATACTGTCGAATTTCGTCGTTGCCAGATATATAATGAGCGTATCCCATTTTTCTGTTGGTTGTCCTAACGAATTTAAGGCACTTAGATTTTTTGATAAGGTGTCAATTAATTGACGAATACCATCATATGATTCTTTGTTAAGCGGTTGTATAGAGAACAAACATTTAATATGTTCATTGATTAAAATACGTTTGTTATCATAACGATCACGGAGCAAATTCCATGCTATTATGTAGTTGTCTGCTGACATTGTTACAGAGTCTATGACAGAACTAGCTGGCCCCTCTAAATAGGATTTAAGATAATGGAACTTGTTAATATTATTGATATTTTCATTATCATGTATTACTGATAAATATGTATCACGAAATAAGAGCCAGGTCTGAGAATCTCCGTTAAATGCATTAATTTTAATGTGCGGCAACTTTACATTCGTACATTTGGTACTGTTAGACGAAGATTCCGATTTATTTTGGTTTTCAAAGTCTTCTAATAATGATTGAGCTCGTGCGATTAAATTAAATAATATGTTTTCAGTAGATTCGCGCTCAGTCATTTGTTTATCGGTATCCTCGTCCAACATTTCTATCTGCGACTGTACGTCCTCAAAATTACACAAAAGGTCGCGCATTTTATCGCAACGCAAACGTAAGTCTTTCATTTTAACGGCACTAGTATCTTTGCATTCCGATAAAGGTGATAAATACTTTTCAAATAAGGTTAATCGGGACCTAATGTGGCCTCTTTGCTTAACAAGATCCTTTAACTCACTCATTTTGTCGACGCAACTTATATGACAAACAAATGCAATTAAATTAGAAATAAGTAAACGGTACGTTACGTGAGCGAAGATAACAAACTGGTTTTGTCGCCAAGCAGCCGGCGCGCGGCCGCCCGCTGTTGTTATTACAGACACAGTTCAGATACTCCCAGCTCCCCTATTTGCACGCAGTCCAAGCTTCTGACTGCTGTATGCACCTGGAATGTTCGGCAGGTAATGTAAGAACAATGTTCGGCAAAATATCTTAAGTTGAAGACACCTTTATAAGTCGCAAATAAAAGACAAGAATATACCTAGGTAGTTAAATCGCTCGAACCAAAACCAAAGATACTCGTAGGTAATTTGTATGTTTGATTTGATAATTAAAAGTTATAGTACTTGCATAATGTTTAGTATAGGTACTTAATAACTGATTTAACACGGTTTTTTATTGTATTTTGTAAAAAGAATATTTTATATTTTTACAATGAGGGTGACCTACCTTACTTTTGTATGTAACAATTTTATTGACTTTATTCACACAAATTAAAGCAAGTAGGAAGGATAGAATTAGAGAAAGGATTGTTCACGCACTTCCCTCGGAATAGTAGCTGCAGCTGATTACTGGCGAGTTCCTGAAGGATGATTCCGTCTCGAATTAGTTCCCGTTGTTTCAGGGTCCTGTCACGGTCGCCATATGATTACGCCGGTCGTCTTCTTTTAGGTAGTAGAAGGGACTTTGTAAGTAAAACTCTTCAACTATCACTTATTAGGTTTACTTTCTTGGGATAATTGATGATTACAAAAATATGATGTTGACAGTACAGAGCTTCGCTACGCAATGAATAAAAATCTGCTAAAGGTCACGCGCAATCACGCATGACTGTTGTACTGCTATTCATGAAACGCTAGGCGTTGCAGGCGGCCTGAACACGCACCTTCTCAAATATTAGGGCGGTTATCGCGTTGTACAACGCATTGGTGAGGAGTCAATTGGAATGCAATGCAGTTATTTGGAATCCTTATGAAACTAAATATAGTCTGATGTTAGAGCGGGTTCAAAATAAATTTATAAGGTTTTTATATTTAAGGCTATACGGAGTGTACCCCTTTTATCCGCTTATGTACCCAACCTTGTTTATTCTGGGCATGGTTGGTTATAACGAGCTGAGAGTGAGAAGGGAGTTCACGTTGATTCTGTACCTATTCAAGATAATTAGAGGTAAATTACACAATGCATCATATTGAGCGCTATAAAATTGAATGTGCCTGATCGATTCGTGTGGCGAAGACGGCGCCCTTGCTTGCTGGCTGTTCCTAGGGCACGTACCAACCTGCTGGGGGAGGTGCCGCTGTCTCGGGCGTTTCGCACTCTCAATCTAGTGGCTGAAGAGATTGATATCTTTGGTTGTTCGCTGAGTGAGTTCACGAAACTCACAATGTAGGTATGTAATTTGTTACAAATAGGTTAGTTTTTAATTTAAATATAATATCTAATGCTGTCACTACACTACCGTATTGGGTTATGCCTGTAAAGATAGATGTAGTTCTTGATGAAATAAATAAATAAAAATAAAATAAATAATCTTGGGATTTTCAAGGCAAGAGTAAATAGGCATTATTTGAGTTTGCGTGCTTCATCTTAGACCGCATCGTTACTTAACATCAGGTAAGATTGCGGTCAAACGCACTCAAATTTATTCATAAAAAAAAAAACCAAACTGAACACAGACTCGATCCCTTGCTCGTCGATAATACTGCTCACTGCGCTCAAACAGCTTATAAATTCAGGTAAGTTATCGTTCGAATTCGTTGGTAAGTAAACACTAATAATCATTAAGGGTCTGTCACACGTTTCGATTTTAATAGCACAAATCCGATTACTATCACACTGTATCACCGATACCCGTTGAAATGCACTATGTCGCCACAACAAGGCTACACCTCCATGAGGTCGACCCTTTCGGATCCCCGCACTCGTATCTACAGCACTTGTAGCTGTATACCCGAAACCGTGGTCGATGGTGCTCACGTACGGAATATCGTGCGGCATAAGCCAGGTTTCCTGTAGGCATACAACGTCACATGTACGGCATAGACTTCACACTTCTTCCACCGAGCGTTTAACATTTTTACAATTAAAGGTAGCAAATTTGTAGTAGCAACTACCCATTATTCACCTTCTGAGAGCCGTTGTCGCGATTATTCTCAATGATTCTTCGTTCCTTATAGTGTACAAATCGCCTTAATATCACACCTGAAGGCCATAGCGTTTCATCCAAGAATTTGTGAACGTTTGCTTCAGAGATAAGACGACGATAAGAGACGGTGTCTGCCGGCCTGCAGAAGTGGCGTATCTCACCGGAAAGTATCCTAGGAAATCCATTAATCTATTCCCTTTAATTACCACAGTATCTTCCTAAAAATACTCTATCGTTACCGACCAAACGCACCAACCAGATACCCTGTATTAATGAATAACATAGCACCTAGGATAGACCTAAATTGTATCCTAGGCTAAAAGTACATTAAAAGCTTTCCGAGGGGGAACCCTCAGTTCCCCTATATTATCTTAAAGATTCTTGCAATAAAAATATAGTGGCTCAAATGAATATTTTATTTCTATCATTGACATCCTAACTTCCAAAATTAAAAACATTATACTACCCAGGGCCAGAGGCAATGAAGAGGAGTCACAAACGGATCCCGAATAGGCCAATGAAACTTAGAACTAAGAAACTCAATTTATTTGTAATATTACTCTATAATATTTATAAATTACATAATATATCATTCTTAACAATTATTTATAGGTTGGTAAAAATCAACAGTATAAAATGGCTACTAAAATAAACAATGCCCAAAGTGACATAGACAAGAAAGTAAAAAATTGAATCTCGTACATACCTACAGTTTGCCCAGTATAAGTTGGCGCGTGGCAAAACATGGAACTAATGGAATTGTATCGAATAAATCTTGTTTTTAACGAAAACTTACGTGCGTCTTTCGAGGATTTGCAGAAAAAGAACGATCTATTAGTAAAAATCACAAACAGCCCTAGTAAACATAAAAAAAATACACCTAAGAAAAATTTTAATAGTAATAAAGGGAAGCAACCCAATCTTATCTCTCAACAGAACTTGAGTAACATTACTGCAGGTATTAAGCCACAAACCACCAACAAATCGGAAATAAATGTCAATAAGAAGTTCGATAGAAAGCATAAACTTTGTATCCTGAGTACCAATAAAACGAATTCAGTACTATCAGTTACACAAAACTTTCTACAAGATAAATATAAAATATGTCATTATCTTATGCCTAATGCAACCACCACGCAACTATTGAATAACATTGACCAGAAGTTACTTAACTTCAACAAGAATGATTATTGCCTCATTTTAATAGGAGAAGAGGACTTTAACTGTACAAATGAATACCACGAAATCATATTGAATATACGTACTACTCTACTAGAATTGAATCATACAAATATAATTGTATGTTCACCAACATATAAACTTGGGATGTATAACAATTTATTCAATTATAGAATCGAAATGTTTAACAGCTCACTACTTTTGGATTTGTCAACATATGAGTATGCATATTTTGTGGATTCGAATATGGACTTGAACTGTGACTACAGCGTCTTTTCCAAATATACGGGAAAAATCAATAACAATGGACTTCTGTCTATTATTAAAAATGTTAAACATATTATGGAAAACGTAGATTCCAACGATTTCACTCCCACACCGAGTATGAGAAGAATGACCTCCACATCATCAAAAAGTAATTTTTTTCTCCTGTAATAGACATCTGTACGTGATACACCAGAACATAGCTGGCCTGTTAAATAAAGCCGACAAGTTTGTAGTTTGTCTTGAAGAGCTTCATGAGAAAGGCATAGATGTGGATGTATTGTGTTTTACTGAGCACTTTATGCTGGAGACCTATGATTCCTTTCTGACAATTCAAAATTATGTACTGGCAGCGAGTTTCAATAGAAAGGACAAAAAAAGAGGAGGAGCATGCATACTAGTTAAAAATGGACATTATTTCACAGTAATAGAAAAAGTTGTTAGTCTCTCTATTAGTGGCGTGTTTGAATGCTGTGCCATAGAACTTCCAGAATATAAAATTGTTTTGGCTTGTATCTATAGAACCCCAAAAAACAGTAATTTCCCCCTATTTATTGAAAAACTTGAGACTTTATTACGAATACTAAGTAAACATAAATATCAGAACATTATTATAACTGGTGACTTTAATGTGAATATGCTAAAACGTAACAATGAGTCTTTGAGCCTTGAATGCCTACTCCTAAATTATAATTTGAAATTAGCAATAAATCAACCGACGCGTTTGAAATCTGGTACATGCATAGACAATTGTGCTCATAACTTTAAGGGTGGATGTCAGGCACGAGTACTTGAACTGGCCCTGTCTGACCACACAGCGCAATTATGTAAGTTCCCTGTACAGACAATAATATGTAATAAATATTGGCGTGTTAAAAAGAGGGATTATAGTAATGACAATATTCGGAAATTCAGAGAGTGCTTAAGTAGTTTGTCATTCTCTGAAATTTATGAAATAGAAGACCCGAATAAAGCATACAATAATTTCTTGGAAACATTTACACTGTTCTATAAATTATGTTTTCCGGAAAAGATTATAACCATCAAAATCATAAATAAGCCGAAGTGGATATCCCGCGGTCTTAAACTATGTAGTAAGAGAAAACGGCAGCTTCTTTCTAAATTTCGACACAATCCAACCCACAAAAATAAGGCTGCTCTGACTAGGTACTCCAAGCTTTATAGAAAAGTAATAAAATTAACACAACGAGCTCAAAATAATTATAAAATAAAAACGTCGGATAATAAATCGAAAGCCACGTGGAAAATTATCAACAATTTAAAGTTTAACTTACCAAAAGACTCAATTAATAGTATTAAAATAAACAATATATCTTTAACTGTTCCAATTGACATTGCAAATACATTCAATGATTATTTTGTTGATAAAATAATACCAACTATAGGCTCAGGAAACAAAGTCACATCACTTATTAAAAGTAAATTAAACTCGTACTTCATGCACCCGTGTATACCCATTGATATATTTAGAATAATCAAAAGTTTAAAAAACACAAACAGTGTGGGCTACGACGGATTAACTACAAAAGTTATCAAAGCAGTTGCCAGTGAGATCTGTACACCGCTAAGTCATATTATAAATAGCAGTCTATATTTGGGTATGTTTCCAGATGCGTTAAAAATATCTATAGTAAGGCCTCTACTTAAAAACAAAGATAAAGAACAATTGCAATCCTACAGACCAATTTCATTGTTAAGTATATTCTCGAAAATATTTGAAAAGTATATTTATAAAGAACTATATGCGTATGTAGAAAATAGTGAAATAATTGGAGCTGAACAGAAGGGATTTAGAAACAACAAGACCTTAAATATGGCCTTGTATGACTTTCTTTATAAAGTGACAACTAATGTAGACAGTAGAAATCCAGTCAGCACTATATTTTGCGATATGACACAGGCATTTGACTGTGTCAGTCACGACATATTGTTTAAAAAATTAGAATCATACGGAATTAGAGGAAATGTTCCAAATTTAATTCAATCATATATTAGTAATAGGAAACAGTATACAGAAATATCAGCCATAAATACAAAAACAAAATATAAAGAATCGTATAGATCACACGAGCGAGTTGTGCAATACGGGGTTCCTCAAGGAAGTGTCCTAGGGCCTCTTCTTTTTATATTATATATAAATGACCTTCCAGGAAGCACTGACCAATCTATGACAATGTTTGCTGATGATAGCACTATTACAATTCCATACAGAAATAATTATAGTTACAATAACTTAATAAATCAATCCTTAAAATCGGTGATACAATGGCTAGGAAATAACAATTTAAGAATTAATCTGAATAAAACCAATATTATGCATTTCTGCCAACGTGAAAACTCAATGAGTAACATACTGACGAAATACGATAACGTAAAAATTGATAAAGTTGACACCACTAAGTTTCTGGGCATGGTTGTTGATAAACAATTAAATTGGAAAGCTCATACAGAAACTCTAGTAAATAAAATAAGCAAATCCACATATGCTTTATATAAACTGGCTCCAGTGCTCAGTGTGGATGGATTATTAACAGCTTACCATGGTTTGGTGTCGAGTAACCTCAGATTTGGCATTATCTTCTGGGGCAACTCAACGAACAAAGATTATGTATTGAAGGCTCAAAAAAGAAGTATAAGGACCATGTTTAAATTGCAAACCACTGATAGCTGTAAACCTTACTTTAAACAATACAGAATACTTACTGTTCCCTGTTTGTAATGTTTGTCAAATATAATCCAAATAATTTTCCGAAGTTGTCCGATAGATTGAATCGCAATAGGCGTGACGATAGCAGACTCTGTGTACATCCCTCAAAAACTACACTCATGCACAATAGTTTCTTTTGTATGGCTCCAATAATATACAATAAATTGCCTAAGTGTTGGAGGGTACTAACTGCTCATACATTGAAAAAGAAACTCAACACATTATTGACAGAGAAAGCTTATTATGATATCGACGAATTTTTAAATGATAGTATTATATGAAAGTGACATTGCAATTATTATATAAATTCATTTTAATTTTACTAAATAATAGGTTTTAAAAATAATTATGTTATGTAGCTTGTTATGTTGCTGTAACTGTATTAGCATTGGTATTCTGTTTCCAAATGCAGGCTCTCAACATTTGCACGCCATACAGGTAAAACATGACAGATCTATTTATTCTAAGACCTTCCATCTTGTATACTTATGTGTGCACACTCATGTTTAAGCAAATAAAGTTTATCTTATCTTATCTTATCTTATCTTATCTAACAAATAAATTATACGAATTAAATGTAGAAAAAAGTTGTAATTTACAGTGTGATAGTACATTAAATACCTCATTACCTATGCCAGATATACAATGGTAAGAATTATTTTTTGTAGATAAACCAATTTTTCTTTGAGCGCTGTCACTTATGAATGATGACTGGCTTCCCGAGTCTAACAAAGCTCTTAGGGTATAAATATTGTTATTATTTTTTACCTTGACTAAGGCTGTAGTGAGAAGAACTTGACTTGTCGATGTCGTAGACATGGACACGGAAGAAGCGGTATTTGATGGAGTGCAGTCAGCGCTAGGAGCAGGTAAGTTATTTGCATCAGAGTTATTATTATTAACAGTTTGGGTAGACTGTAGCGAATTTTGTTTATGTAGCATTGTATTATGTTTCCTATGACAAATTCGGCAACCACCAAGTCTACACTGATAGGGTTGATGGCCACTGCGAAAACAATTACTACATAATTTTAAAGAGGTAAGTTTAGAAATTCTTTCAGTGATTGGCATAGATTTGAATACGGAACATTCATACAACAGATGATTTTGTTTACAGAGTGGACACTGCTTAGGAGATGACGATGAATCGACAGATGTACTGTGGAAAGATTTAGTATTTTTCATGTTGGATAGGCTGTGCCGTTTTTCATTATGTATCTTACCGGTGTTCAACGTTTGTAATAGGGTAGCACGCTGGCGAAGAAAACAATAAAAATCTGTTAAGGTTGGAGAATCAATGCTATGCCTAAACTGTTCCCATTCTTTGTTGGTAATACTGTCGAATTTCGTCGTTGCCAGATATATAATGAGCGTATCCCATTTTTCTGTTGGTTGTCCTAACGAATTTAAGGCACTTAGATTTTTTGATAAGGTGTCAATTAATTGACGAATACCATCATATGATTCTTTGTTAAGCGGTTGTATAGAGAACAAACATTTAATATGTTCATTGATTAAAATACGTTTGTTATCATAACGATCACGGAGCAAATTCCATGCTATTATGTAGTTGTCTGCTGACATTGTTACAGAGTCTATGACAGAACTAGCTGGCCCCTCTAAATAGGATTTAAGATAATGGAACTTGTTAATATTATTGATATTTTCATTATCATGTATTACTGATAAATATGTATCACGAAATAAGAGCCAGGTCTGAGAATCTCCGTTAAATGCATTAATTTTAATGTGCGGCAACTTTACATTCGTACATTTGGTACTGTTAGACGAAGATTCCGATTTATTTTGGTTTTCAAAGTCTTCTAATAATGATTGAGCTCGTGCGATTAAATTAAATAATATGTTTTCAGTAGATTCGCGCTCAGTCATTTGTTTATCGGTATCCTCGTCCAACATTTCTATCTGCGACTGTACGTCCTCAAAATTACACAAAAGGTCGCGCATTTTATCGCAACGCAAACGTAAGTCTTTCATTTTAACGGCACTAGTATCTTTGCATTCCGATAAAGGTGATAAATACTTTTCAAATAAGGTTAATCGGGACCTAATGTGGCCTCTTTGCTTAACAAGATCCTTTAACTCACTCATTTTGTCGACGCAACTTATATGACAAACAAATGCAATTAAATTAGAAATAAGTAAACGGTACGTTACGTGAGCGAAGATAACAAACTGGTTTTGTCGCCAAGCAGCCGGCGCGCGGCCGCCCGCTGTTGTTATTACAGACACAGTTCAGATACTCCCAGCTCCCCTATTTGCACGCAGTCCAAGCTTCTGACTGCTGTATGCACCTGGAATGTTCGGCAGGTAATGTAAGAACAATGTTCGGCAAAATATCTTAAGTTGAAGACACCTTTATAAGTCGCAAATAAAAGACAAGAATATACCTAGGTAGTTAAATCGCTCGAACCAAAACCAAAGATACTCGTAGGTAATTTGTATGTTTGATTTGATAATTAAAAGTTATAGTACTTGCATAATGTTTAGTATAGGTACTTAATAACTGATTTAACACGGTTTTTTATTGTATTTTGTAAAAAGAATATTTTATATTTTTACAATGAGGGTGACCTACCTTACTTTTGTATGTAACAATTTTATTGACTTTATTCACACAAATTAAAGCAAGTAGGAAGGATAGAATTAGAGAAAGGATTGTTCACGCACTTCCCTCGGAATAGTAGCTGCAGCTGATTACTGGCGAGTTCCTGAAGGATGATTCCGTCTCGAATTAGTTCCCGTTGTTTCAGGGTCCTGTCACGGTCGCCATATGATTACGCCGGTCGTCTTCTTTTAGGTAGTAGAAGGGACTTTGTAAGTAAAACTCTTCAACTATCACTTATTAGGTTTACTTTCTTGGGATAATTGATGATTACAAAAATATGATGTTGACAGTACAGAGCTTCGCTACGCAATGAATAAAAATCTGCTAAAGGTCACGCGCAATCACGCATGACTGTTGTACTGCTATTCATGAAACGCTAGGCGTTGCAGGCGGCCTGAACACGCACCTTCTCAAATATTAGGGCGGTTATCGCGTTGTACAACGCATTGGTGAGGAGTCAATTGGAATGCAATGCAGTTATTTGGAATCCTTATGAAACTAAATATAGTCTGATGTTAGAGCGGGTTCAAAATAAATTTATAAGGTTTTTATATTTAAGGCTATACGGAGTGTACCCCTTTTATCCGCTTATGTACCCAACCTTGTTTATTCTGGGCATGGTTGGTTATAACGAGCTGAGAGTGAGAAGGGAGTTCACGTTGATTCTGTACCTATTCAAGATAATTAGAGGTAAATTACACAATGCATCATATTGAGCGCTATAAAATTGAATGTGCCTGATCGATTCGTGTGGCGAAGACGGCGCCCTTGCTTGCTGGCTGTTCCTAGGGCACGTACCAACCTGCTGGGGGAGGTGCCGCTGTCTCGGGCGTTTCGCACTCTCAATCTAGTGGCTGAAGAGATTGATATCTTTGGTTGTTCGCTGAGTGAGTTCACGAAACTCACAATGTAGGTATGTAATTTGTTACAAATAGGTTAGTTTTTAATTTAAATATAATATCTAATGCTGTCACTACACTACCGTATTGGGTTATGCCTGTAAAGATAGATGTAGTTCTTGATGAAATAAATAAATAAAAATAAAATAAATAATCTTGGGATTTTCAAGGCAAGAGTAAATAGGCATTATTTGAGTTTGCGTGCTTCATCTTAGACCGCATCGTTACTTAACATCAGGTAAGATTGCGGTCAAACGCACTCAAATTTATTCATAAAAAAAAAAACCAAACTGAACACAGACTCGATCCCTTGCTCGTCGATAATACTGCTCACTGCGCTCAAACAGCTTATAAATTCAGGTAAGTTATCGTTCGAATTCGTTGGTAAGTAAACACTAATAATCATTAAGGGTCTGTCACACGTTTCGATTTTAATAGCACAAATCCGATTACTATCACACTGTATCACCGATACCCGTTGAAATGCACTATGTCGCCACAACAAGGCTACACCTCCATGAGGTCGACCCTTTCGGATCCCCGCACTCGTATCTACAGCACTTGTAGCTGTATACCCGAAACCGTGGTCGATGGTGCTCACGTACGGAATATCGTGCGGCATAAGCCAGGTTTCCTGTAGGCATACAACGTCACATGTACGGCATAGACTTCACACTTCTTCCACCGAGCGTTTAACATTTTTACAATTAAAGGTAGCAAATTTGTAGTAGCAACTACCCATTATTCACCTTCTGAGAGCCGTTGTCGCGATTATTCTCAATGATTCTTCGTTCCTTATAGTGTACAAATCGCCTTAATATCACACCTGAAGGCCATAGCGTTTCATCCAAGAATTTGTGAACGTTTGCTTCAGAGATAAGACGACGATAAGAGACGGTGTCTGCCGGCCTGCAGAAGTGGCGTATCTCACCGGAAAGTATCCTAGGAAATCCATTAATCTATTCCCTTTAATTACCACAGTATCTTCCTAAAAATACTCTATCGTTACCGACCAAACGCACCAACCAGATACCCTGTATTAATGAATAACATAGCACCTAGGATAGACCTAAATTGTATCCTAGGCTAAAAGTACATTAAAAGCTTTCCGAGGGGGAACCCTCAGTTCCCCTATATTATCTTAAAGATTCTTGCAATAAAAATATAGTGGCTCAAATGAATATTTTATTTCTATCATTGACATCCTAACTTCCAAAATTAAAAACATTATACTACCCAGGGCCAGAGGCAATGAAGAGGAGTCACAAACGGATCCCGAATAGGCCAATGAAACTTAGAACTAAGAAACTCAATTTATTTGTAATATTACTCTATAATATTTATAAATTACATAATATATCATTCTTAACAATTATTTATAGGTTGGTAAAAATCAACAGTATAAAATGGCTACTAAAATAAACAATGCCCAAAGTGACATAGACAAGAAAGTAAAAAATTGAATCTCGTACATACCTACAGTTTGCCCAGTATAAGTTGGCGCGTGGCAAAACATGGAACTAATGGAATTGTATCGAATAAATCTTGTTTTTAACGAAAACTTACGTGCGTCTTTCGAGGATTTGCAGAAAAAGAACGATCTATTAGTAAAAATCACAAACAGCCCTAGTAAACATAAAAAAAATACACCTAAGAAAAATTTTAATAGTAATAAAGGGAAGCAACCCAATCTTATCTCTCAACAGAACTTGAGTAACATTACTGCAGGTATTAAGCCACAAACCACCAACAAATCGGAAATAAATGTCAATAAGAAGTTCGATAGAAAGCATAAACTTTGTATCCTGAGTACCAATAAAACGAATTCAGTACTATCAGTTACACAAAACTTTCTACAAGATAAATATAAAATATGTCATTATCTTATGCCTAATGCAACCACCACGCAACTATTGAATAACATTGACCAGAAGTTACTTAACTTCAACAAGAATGATTATTGCCTCATTTTAATAGGAGAAGAGGACTTTAACTGTACAAATGAATACCACGAAATCATATTGAATATACGTACTACTCTACTAGAATTGAATCATACAAATATAATTGTATGTTCACCAACATATAAACTTGGGATGTATAACAATTTATTCAATTATAGAATCGAAATGTTTAACAGCTCACTACTTTTGGATTTGTCAACATATGAGTATGCATATTTTGTGGATTCGAATATGGACTTGAACTGTGACTACAGCGTCTTTTCCAAATATACGGGAAAAATCAATAACAATGGACTTCTGTCTATTATTAAAAATGTTAAACATATTATGGAAAACGTAGATTCCAACGATTTCACTCCCACACCGAGTATGAGAAGAATGACCTCCACATCATCAAAAAGTAATTTTTTTCTCCTGTAATAGACATCTGTACGTGATACACCAGAACATAGCTGGCCTGTTAAATAAAGCCGACAAGTTTGTAGTTTGTCTTGAAGAGCTTCATGAGAAAGGCATAGATGTGGATGTATTGTGTTTTACTGAGCACTTTATGCTGGAGACCTATGATTCCTTTCTGACAATTCAAAATTATGTACTGGCAGCGAGTTTCAATAGAAAGGACAAAAAAAGAGGAGGAGCATGCATACTAGTTAAAAATGGACATTATTTCACAGTAATAGAAAAAGTTGTTAGTCTCTCTATTAGTGGCGTGTTTGAATGCTGTGCCATAGAACTTCCAGAATATAAAATTGTTTTGGCTTGTATCTATAGAACCCCAAAAAACAGTAATTTCCCCCTATTTATTGAAAAACTTGAGACTTTATTACGAATACTAAGTAAACATAAATATCAGAACATTATTATAACTGGTGACTTTAATGTGAATATGCTAAAACGTAACAATGAGTCTTTGAGCCTTGAATGCCTACTCCTAAATTATAATTTGAAATTAGCAATAAATCAACCGACGCGTTTGAAATCTGGTACATGCATAGACAATTGTGCTCATAACTTTAAGGGTGGATGTCAGGCACGAGTACTTGAACTGGCCCTGTCTGACCACACAGCGCAATTATGTAAGTTCCCTGTACAGACAATAATATGTAATAAATATTGGCGTGTTAAAAAGAGGGATTATAGTAATGACAATATTCGGAAATTCAGAGAGTGCTTAAGTAGTTTGTCATTCTCTGAAATTTATGAAATAGAAGACCCGAATAAAGCATACAATAATTTCTTGGAAACATTTACACTGTTCTATAAATTATGTTTTCCGGAAAAGATTATAACCATCAAAATCATAAATAAGCCGAAGTGGATATCCCGCGGTCTTAAACTATGTAGTAAGAGAAAACGGCAGCTTCTTTCTAAATTTCGACACAATCCAACCCACAAAAATAAGGCTGCTCTGACTAGGTACTCCAAGCTTTATAGAAAAGTAATAAAATTAACACAACGAGCTCAAAATAATTATAAAATAAAAACGTCGGATAATAAATCGAAAGCCACGTGGAAAATTATCAACAATTTAAAGTTTAACTTACCAAAAGACTCAATTAATAGTATTAAAATAAACAATATATCTTTAACTGTTCCAATTGACATTGCAAATACATTCAATGATTATTTTGTTGATAAAATAATACCAACTATAGGCTCAGGAAACAAAGTCACATCACTTATTAAAAGTAAATTAAACTCGTACTTCATGCACCCGTGTATACCCATTGATATATTTAGAATAATCAAAAGTTTAAAAAACACAAACAGTGTGGGCTACGACGGATTAACTACAAAAGTTATCAAAGCAGTTGCCAGTGAGATCTGTACACCGCTAAGTCATATTATAAATAGCAGTCTATATTTGGGTATGTTTCCAGATGCGTTAAAAATATCTATAGTAAGGCCTCTACTTAAAAACAAAGATAAAGAACAATTGCAATCCTACAGACCAATTTCATTGTTAAGTATATTCTCGAAAATATTTGAAAAGTATATTTATAAAGAACTATATGCGTATGTAGAAAATAGTGAAATAATTGGAGCTGAACAGAAGGGATTTAGAAACAACAAGACCTTAAATATGGCCTTGTATGACTTTCTTTATAAAGTGACAACTAATGTAGACAGTAGAAATCCAGTCAGCACTATATTTTGCGATATGACACAGGCATTTGACTGTGTCAGTCACGACATATTGTTTAAAAAATTAGAATCATACGGAATTAGAGGAAATGTTCCAAATTTAATTCAATCATATATTAGTAATAGGAAACAGTATACAGAAATATCAGCCATAAATACAAAAACAAAATATAAAGAATCGTATAGATCACACGAGCGAGTTGTGCAATACGGGGTTCCTCAAGGAAGTGTCCTAGGGCCTCTTCTTTTTATATTATATATAAATGACCTTCCAGGAAGCACTGACCAATCTATGACAATGTTTGCTGATGATAGCACTATTACAATTCCATACAGAAATAATTATAGTTACAATAACTTAATAAATCAATCCTTAAAATCGGTGATACAATGGCTAGGAAATAACAATTTAAGAATTAATCTGAATAAAACCAATATTATGCATTTCTGCCAACGTGAAAACTCAATGAGTAACATACTGACGAAATACGATAACGTAAAAATTGATAAAGTTGACACCACTAAGTTTCTGGGCATGGTTGTTGATAAACAATTAAATTGGAAAGCTCATACAGAAACTCTAGTAAATAAAATAAGCAAATCCACATATGCTTTATATAAACTGGCTCCAGTGCTCAGTGTGGATGGATTATTAACAGCTTACCATGGTTTGGTGTCGAGTAACCTCAGATTTGGCATTATCTTCTGGGGCAACTCAACGAACAAAGATTATGTATTGAAGGCTCAAAAAAGAAGTATAAGGACCATGTTTAAATTGCAAACCACTGATAGCTGTAAACCTTACTTTAAACAATACAGAATACTTACTGTTCCCTGTTTGTAATGTTTGTCAAATATAATCCAAATAATTTTCCGAAGTTGTCCGATAGATTGAATCGCAATAGGCGTGACGATAGCAGACTCTGTGTACATCCCTCAAAAACTACACTCATGCACAATAGTTTCTTTTGTATGGCTCCAATAATATACAATAAATTGCCTAAGTGTTGGAGGGTACTAACTGCTCATACATTGAAAAAGAAACTCAACACATTATTGACAGAGAAAGCTTATTATGATATCGACGAATTTTTAAATGATAGTATTATATGAAAGTGACATTGCAATTATTATATAAATTCATTTTAATTTTACTAAATAATAGGTTTTAAAAATAATTATGTTATGTAGCTTGTTATGTTGCTGTAACTGTATTAGCATTGGTATTCTGTTTCCAAATGCAGGCTCTCAACATTTGCACGCCATACAGGTAAAACATGACAGATCTATTTATTCTAAGACCTTCCATCTTGTATACTTATGTGTGCACACTCATGTTTAAGCAAATAAAGTTTATCTTATCTTATCTTATCTTATCTTATCTAACAAATAAATTATACGAATTAAATGTAGAAAAAAGTTGTAATTTACAGTGTGATAGTACATTAAATACCTCATTACCTATGCCAGATATACAATGGTAAGAATTATTTTTTGTAGATAAACCAATTTTTCTTTGAGCGCTGTCACTTATGAATGATGACTGGCTTCCCGAGTCTAACAAAGCTCTTAGGGTATAAATATTGTTATTATTTTTTACCTTGACTAAGGCTGTAGTGAGAAGAACTTGACTTGTCGATGTCGTAGACATGGACACGGAAGAAGCGGTATTTGATGGAGTGCAGTCAGCGCTAGGAGCAGGTAAGTTATTTGCATCAGAGTTATTATTATTAACAGTTTGGGTAGACTGTAGCGAATTTTGTTTATGTAGCATTGTATTATGTTTCCTATGACAAATTCGGCAACCACCAAGTCTACACTGATAGGGTTGATGGCCACTGCGAAAACAATTACTACATAATTTTAAAGAGGTAAGTTTAGAAATTCTTTCAGTGATTGGCATAGATTTGAATACGGAACATTCATACAACAGATGATTTTGTTTACAGAGTGGACACTGCTTAGGAGATGACGATGAATCGACAGATGTACTGTGGAAAGATTTAGTATTTTTCATGTTGGATAGGCTGTGCCGTTTTTCATTATGTATCTTACCGGTGTTCAACGTTTGTAATAGGGTAGCACGCTGGCGAAGAAAACAATAAAAATCTGTTAAGGTTGGAGAATCAATGCTATGCCTAAACTGTTCCCATTCTTTGTTGGTAATACTGTCGAATTTCGTCGTTGCCAGATATATAATGAGCGTATCCCATTTTTCTGTTGGTTGTCCTAACGAATTTAAGGCACTTAGATTTTTTGATAAGGTGTCAATTAATTGACGAATACCATCATATGATTCTTTGTTAAGCGGTTGTATAGAGAACAAACATTTAATATGTTCATTGATTAAAATACGTTTGTTATCATAACGATCACGGAGCAAATTCCATGCTATTATGTAGTTGTCTGCTGACATTGTTACAGAGTCTATGACAGAACTAGCTGGCCCCTCTAAATAGGATTTAAGATAATGGAACTTGTTAATATTATTGATATTTTCATTATCATGTATTACTGATAAATATGTATCACGAAATAAGAGCCAGGTCTGAGAATCTCCGTTAAATGCATTAATTTTAATGTGCGGCAACTTTACATTCGTACATTTGGTACTGTTAGACGAAGATTCCGATTTATTTTGGTTTTCAAAGTCTTCTAATAATGATTGAGCTCGTGCGATTAAATTAAATAATATGTTTTCAGTAGATTCGCGCTCAGTCATTTGTTTATCGGTATCCTCGTCCAACATTTCTATCTGCGACTGTACGTCCTCAAAATTACACAAAAGGTCGCGCATTTTATCGCAACGCAAACGTAAGTCTTTCATTTTAACGGCACTAGTATCTTTGCATTCCGATAAAGGTGATAAATACTTTTCAAATAAGGTTAATCGGGACCTAATGTGGCCTCTTTGCTTAACAAGATCCTTTAACTCACTCATTTTGTCGACGCAACTTATATGACAAACAAATGCAATTAAATTAGAAATAAGTAAACGGTACGTTACGTGAGCGAAGATAACAAACTGGTTTTGTCGCCAAGCAGCCGGCGCGCGGCCGCCCGCTGTTGTTATTACAGACACAGTTCAGATACTCCCAGCTCCCCTATTTGCACGCAGTCCAAGCTTCTGACTGCTGTATGCACCTGGAATGTTCGGCAGGTAATGTAAGAACAATGTTCGGCAAAATATCTTAAGTTGAAGACACCTTTATAAGTCGCAAATAAAAGACAAGAATATACCTAGGTAGTTAAATCGCTCGAACCAAAACCAAAGATACTCGTAGGTAATTTGTATGTTTGATTTGATAATTAAAAGTTATAGTACTTGCATAA
Organism: Nudaria mundana; assembly: GCA_963556515.1. Lineage (NCBI taxonomy): Eukaryota > Metazoa > Arthropoda > Insecta > Lepidoptera > Erebidae > Nudaria > Nudaria mundana. Next base: position 23,492,718 of record OY748294.1, read on the forward strand.
TGTTTAGTATAGGTACTTAATAACTGATTTAACACGGTTTTTTATTGTATTTTGTAAAAAGAATATTTTATATTTTTACAATGAGGGTGACCTACCTTACTTTTGTATGTAACAATTTTATTGACTTTATTCACACAAATTAAAGCAAGTAGGAAGGATAGAATTAGAGAAAGGATTGTTCACGCACTTCCCTCGGAATAGTAGCTGCAGCTGATTACTGGCGAGTTCCTGAAGGATGATTCCGTCTCGAATTAGTTCCCGTTGTTTCAGGGTCCTGTCACGGTCGCCATATGATTACGCCGGTCGTCTTCTTTTAGGTAGTAGAAGGGACTTTGTAAGTAAAACTCTTCAACTATCACTTATTAGGTTTACTTTCTTGGGATAATTGATGATTACAAAAATATGATGTTGACAGTACAGAGCTTCGCTACGCAATGAATAAAAATCTGCTAAAGGTCACGCGCAATCACGCATGACTGTTGTACTGCTATTCATGAAACGCTAGGCGTTGCAGGCGGCCTGAACACGCACCTTCTCAAATATTAGGGCGGTTATCGCGTTGTACAACGCATTGGTGAGGAGTCAATTGGAATGCAATGCAGTTATTTGGAATCCTTATGAAACTAAATATAGTCTGATGTTAGAGCGGGTTCAAAATAAATTTATAAGGTTTTTATATTTAAGGCTATACGGAGTGTACCCCTTTTATCCGCTTATGTACCCAACCTTGTTTATTCTGGGCATGGTTGGTTATAACGAGCTGAGAGTGAGAAGGGAGTTCACGTTGATTCTGTACCTATTCAAGATAATTAGAGGTAAATTACACAATGCATCATATTGAGCGCTATAAAATTGAATGTGCCTGATCGATTCGTGTGGCGAAGACGGCGCCCTTGCTTGCTGGCTGTTCCTAGGGCACGTACCAACCTGCTGGGGGAGGTGCCGCTGTCTCGGGCGTTTCGCACTCTCAATCTAGTGGCTGAAGAGATTGATATCTTTGGTTGTTCGCTGAGTGAGTTCACGAAACTCACAATGTAGGTATGTAATTTGTTACAAATAGGTTAGTTTTTAATTTAAATATAATATCTAATGCTGTCACTACACTACCGTATTGGGTTATGCCTGTAAAGATAGATGTAGTTCTTGATGAAATAAATAAATAAAAATAAAATAAATAATCTTGGGATTTTCAAGGCAAGAGTAAATAGGCATTATTTGAGTTTGCGTGCTTCATCTTAGACCGCATCGTTACTTAACATCAGGTAAGATTGCGGTCAAACGCACTCAAATTTATTCATAAAAAAAAAAAACCAAACTGAACACAGACTCGATCCCTTGCTCGTCGATAATACTGCTCACTGCGCTCAAACAGCTTATAAATTCAGGTAAGTTATCGTTCGAATTCGTTGGTAAGTAAACACTAATAATCATTAAGGGTCTGTCACACGTTTCGATTTTAATAGCACAAATCCGATTACTATCACACTGTATCACCGATACCCGTTGAAATGCACTATGTCGCCACAACAAGGCTACACCTCCATGAGGTCGACCCTTTCGGATCCCCGCACTCGTATCTACAGCACTTGTAGCTGTATACCCGAAACCGTGGTCGATGGTGCTCACGTACGGAATATCGTGCGGCATAAGCCAGGTTTCCTGTAGGCATACAACGTCACATGTACGGCATAGACTTCACACTTCTTCCACCGAGCGTTTAACATTTTTACAATTAAAGGTAGCAAATTTGTAGTAGCAACTACCCATTATTCACCTTCTGAGAGCCGTTGTCGCGATTATTATCAATGATTCTTCGTTCCTTATAGTGTACAAATCGCCTTAATATCACACCTGAAGGCCATAGCGTTTCATCCAAGAATTTGTGAACGTTTGCTTCAGAGATAAGACGACGATAAGAGACGGTGTCTGCCGGCCTGCAGAAGTGGCGTATCTCACCGGAAAGTATCCTAGGAAATCCATTAATCTATTCCCTTTAATTACCACAGTATCTTCCTAAAAATACTCTATCGTTACCGACCAAACGCACCAACCAGATACCCTGTATTAATGAATAACATAGCACCTAGGATAGACCTAAATTGTATCCTAGGCTAAAAGTACATTAAAAGCTTTCCGAGGGGGAACCCTCAGTTCCCCTATATTATCTTAAAGATTCTTGCAATAAAAATATAGTGGCTCAAATGAATATTTTATTTCTATCATTGACATCCTAACTTCCAAAATTAAAAACATTATACTACCCAGGGCCAGAGGCAATGAAGAGGAGTCACAAACGGATCCCGAATAGGCCAATGAAACATAGAACTAAGAAACTCAATTTATTTGTAATATTACTCTATAATATTTATAAATTACATAATATTTCATTCTTAACAATTATTTATAGGTTGGTAAAAATCAACAGTATAAAATGGCTACTAAAATAAACAATGCCCAAAGTGACATAGACAAGAAAGTAAAAAATTGAATCTCGTACATACCTACAGTTTGCCCAGTATAAGTTGGCGCGTGGCAAAACATGGAACTAATGGAATTGTATCGAATAAATCTTGTTTTTAACGAAAACTTATACTTGGCAAGCTGTAGGTGACAGGTGACACGAAGATACTTTTCTTCCAAGTTATCTGTCAAGACTGTTCAGAAAATATTCAACCATACGGGCGCTATTCCATTGTGCAAGCATACAAGAATGCTAAGCTTGAATAATGGTGCCACTGGACATACCCTCTGCTAGTAACCAGGGACGCCCGGCAACAGACGTTAGAGCGGCCGCGGCCTTGGGCCGCGGAATTTAAAAAAAAAAAAAAAAGCTTGAATAATGGTACGGTTACACATGCTTATAAATAGCGTGCTTCAAAAGCATGCTACTAAGTAGCATGCTTATGAACTGTTTACATTTGCTAGCAATAAGCATGCTATTTTCAAGTATCCTCATGCGGGTGTCTTTCATGAAGGACTGTATAGAGCGCGGTCTTCACGCATCTGACGAGACGCTTCCAAGCGCCCCCCATGAATGGTGCTGAAGGTGTGATAATAAAGCGCCATACGATACCTCGGCAACTCGCTTCTGCCCCTAGGGCTTCCCGCATCTCTCTGTCGGCGCCGTGCATGTTTGTGCCGTTATCGGAGTAGATCTCCGCGAGACATCCACGGCGTACGACGAATCTTCTCAGCGCCAGGATAGCTGAATCAGCACTAAGACTGGCGACTAATTCGAGATGTACCGCTCGGGAAGTTAGGCATGTGAATAGTGCTACGTATCGCTTCTGGTGTTGTCTCCCTATAGTCACGGAGAGCGGCCCGAAGTAATCAAGTCCCATGTAGGTGAAGGGCCTCTGATGGTGAGCCAGGCGCGCCCTGGGTAGATCCCCAGTGGCTGGCTCCGGTGGTCGTGCTTTTCTAATACGACATTGTAGACATTGCTATATTATTTTCTTTGTCGTGGGCCGCAGACGTAAAATCCAATAGTGTTGGCGTATTTCGTTGATCACCAACTCTGTTCCACTGTGGTGTAGGCTCCTGTGGGTCCAGTCGGTGTAGATTGGTGGTCTCTTGGTCTTCTCCGATATTTCTTCTGTGGCTTTTATTTGGCTGCGTAACGTGATCACACCGTCGTTCATCTCCACAGGCAACTGTTGTAGGCGACTGTCTCAGGCGACGCCTCTCCCGCACCGTAGTTCACGGAGGTCAGCGCCGAAAGAGTTTTCTTGTAAAGCCTTTACTAAAAGGCCCTCGGCGTCAAGGATGTACTCCGCGGCGAGGGGGATAAAGTTCTGCTGGTCTGCTATGGAGCGAGGTGGCGCGCTCTCTGACGTTTTGTTTGCTTTTCGTGTGTGACGCTAATCTGGATCCTTGACAGGGTTTTTTGTTGTTGTTTTGTATAGAACCGATTTCCTTGGTGTTCTACACAAACCTATAAACTGTAGAACTCTTGCAGTGGTACGTAATAGACGCTCCCATTTTGAAAATCTATCGGAGCCAGGGATAACGTCTAATGTGTTTGTTGAGTTCTTCGGGACTCTATGGTTGTGGTAACTCGCTCTTCACCTGTGTCCTCCGTGATGACCAACTTCTCGGTGGGCCAGAGGGATGGATGGTCTAATAGAAATGACGGTCCTTTAAACCATGGATGGTCCGAGCCAAAATTTACGGGAACGTCTCTAGTGGCGACATCTGCAACGTTTAGCTTCGTTGGTACCCATCGCCAATCTTCTATTTTACTATTTTCTTCTATTGTGGCTAGGCGATGAGCGACGAATGGTTTGTATACTCTAGAACCTTTCTGCATCCATGTAAGTACGGTCTTACTGTCTGTCCAGTATATCGTAATCTCCGGTTCCACACGGTGCTCGTCTATGACAGCCGTGGCCATGCGGCTACCCATTACGGCGGCTTGTAGTTCAAGGCGTGGTATGGAGATGACCTTGTGAGGGGTCCTTCTCGCCTTGCCCATGGCAAGCGAAAGTTTATATTTTCATTTATTCATTATTGTACATCACATTAAACATCATGCATTGTTACAACAACAATAACACACTATGCACAAAGGCGTGCTTAAGTCAATGGATGTGAGTCAATGGACTTATCTTCCAGCAGACCAGAGTTAAATAGGATAGGTACAGGTTTTAGAGAGAAGAGAAGCAAACACCGCGTTATATAACTTAGAGAGTACAATACAACAAGACATAGTTACATTCTTACTAAATAAATACATAAAAATAAAGATACTTATTACTAAAAGAGATAGGTTTGGTACACCATACAAACAAAAATAAATGTGTTTAATTAATTTTATAAAAATAAAATAAGAAGATGGTAGGAAAATATTAGTTGGGTAGAAAATGTTCCCGAACTCGTTTCCTGAAAATGTCCAACGAACGGCTTGCACGTATATCGTGTGGTAGCAAGTTCCACAGTCTGACAGCTTGAATAGTGAAGGATTTGTCATAGCAACTAGAGGAATGAGCAGGAGTTCGAAGGAGAAGGGAAGAAGAGACACGACATTCTCTGTTGTAACTAAAAGTTGTACTTGGCCGTTGTAAGTGACGTATCCAGGACGACCATGAGTCTGTAAGGCTGTCCTCGAGTTTCTCGTCCCAGTCTGTACCATGCCGCCAGGCTTGTTGTAATATTTTCTTCGCCTGGACCGTCACGGGCGCTGCGAGCCCAAAGGGGTCGTACAAAGACATCACGATTTTCAACGCTTCTTGTTTTGTAGGCGCGATTTTTTCTATGAGCCTGTCTGGTAGTCGGGCGAGCTTGAGGTTGAAGCTTAGTTCATCGTCTCTTGGGTACCAAATTAAACTGAGAACTTTCTCTCCTTGTCCCTTGCTAGCGAGGCTGACGTTCTCCGTAGAGCTGCGACTGTGTTCTATATTTTCTTTTACTTCGCTGCAGTTGGAGGTCCACTTGCGTAGCTCGAAGTGCGCTTCTCGGTGTATGTCTCGAACCTTTGTAGCTACGCGCATCGCCTCCTCTTCGCTTGGAAAGCTGTCTAGGTAGTCGTCCATGTAGTGGTTTTCTATTATGGCTTCTACCGCGTCAGGATGTTGGTGATAATGCTTTTGAGCGTTTCAGTTCTTGGCGAAGATGGCTATACATGGTGAGCTGGCCGAACCGAATATGATTGATTTCATGCGGTATTCTTGAGGAGCGCCCTCCCGCCTCTCCACAGGTATCCCTATCTTCGCGCGTCCCTATCTTCCGGTCTTACTCGTACTTGCATAAACATCTCAGATATGTTTGCTGAGACAGCGACGCGATGACGCCGGAATCTCATCATCACGACATCACGCCCGGAAGTGACTGTAACAAGTCCGGTCCAGTGAGAAGGCAATCGTTGAGGGACATTACTCTAATTTTTTTAATTCCACGGCCCAAGGCCGCGGCCGCTCTAACGTCCGTTGCCGGGCGTCTCTGGTTACAAGCAGGTATTTCCAGTGGCGCTCGGCGGATTTTGACCACCTCTGTGGTCTCTGCGGGGGTTTGGTCGGGATGAGAATCCCGCGTCGTTGGGATTGGGTTTTATCCCGCGTCAGTGAGTGAATCTGGTTGCGTGCTATGGGGCAAAGGCCCCGCAGCACGCAACCCTTCTAGCCTGCTTCTGTAAGGACGGCGGGTGGCGATTCCGCCGTCCTCAGGCCCCGATCATGGAGGTCGATGGTCTTGGGCGTAGATGAGTCTGCGGCGCCCTCGCCGCTGATTACGAAACTTGGCGGGGAGGGTATGCTCCCTCTCCCTCTCGGCCGCCTCCTTCGCGAGGATGACTTGCTCGCAGAAGGACACAGCCGCGTTCCACCTACTCCCGCTGGAGACCATGGCTTGAAGCATGGTCTCCAGCGAGAGGGTATCCACGCCCAGACCTACTACGAGGTCCCGGCGCTGACTCGCCCACGCAGAGCACTCCACCAACGTATGGAGTGCGGTGTCGTCGTCGGAAACCTCGCAGTGTTGACACCGGGGTATGACCTCACGATGTTTTGTTATACGGAGCCGAGTTGCAAATGGCTTATTTGTTATTTTAATAAATGTTAACCTAATTAATGCTTACTAGTATTTATAAATTCAGTTACTAAAAGTTATTTAAAATTTAGTTGATTATAGCCAAAACAACGCTTATTACATTGATTTAAATAAATAAAAAATAATACCAAATATTTATTGCTTTTTTTCCTTCGTCATAGTTATTAACCGATAAGTAATATCAGTTCATATGCATGTAATACTTCTTAAATATAAAATTGAATAGATCTTTATTATTCTTTACTTAAGTTTTCTCTGTAATTTTCTTAATTAAAAAAAAGGTAAGAATTGGATATACACTTTACACAACAAATTTACTAAAGGAAAAAATGCAGTAAACTTACTTATACCAGCTAAAATGTTGGTTATTAGAAGTTCATTATTTTTTTAATTGAACATACTTTTTTAAATGTATAAAATTTTGTGGGAAATACAGGCATAAATTTTGATACTCAGAATCCTATATTTTGGTACATAATGAATTTATTTTGATAATTCCCAGTAAACTAAAAGCATTAATATATTTTTAAAAACAACACGCAGCCTAGTATTTTTTTCTCTTTTTTTGATATAAAAATATTTTCTCTACGATTGAAAATTAAGACAATATTATGTAGAAATTCAGTTTTTTGGCCGTACTGAAAAATCAACATTTCCGACTTATGACTTTTTCCACTGAGGGTACGATATGTGCTTGCATTAGGAATTCAACGACTAAACTCGAATCGCTCCACGCGTCACTGTGCCACCCAGGAGTAACAAGAATGTACCATTGGGTCAAAAGTAAGAATCTACCCTACTCCATCGATGAAGTCAGAACGATGACTCGAAATTGCCGCTTGTGTGCTGAAATCAAACCAAGATTCTTTAACAATCCCAGTCCTCTTCCAAAGCTTATAAAGGCAACATCTGCTTTCGAACGTTTAAGTATTGACTTCAAAGGGCCGCTCCCATCAATCTCCAAAAACAAGTACATTCTCACCGTCATTGATGAGTATTCACGATTCCCTTTTGCCTTCTCATGCAGCGACATGACTGCCAAAACCGTCATCAAACATCTTAACAGCATATTTATGATATTCCATTCAGACAGAGGCACCCAATTCCTATCGGCCGAGGTAAGATACTACCTCCATTCAAAAGGGATAGCTACAAGCAACACCACCGCATACAATCCACAGTGCAATGGCCAGGTCGAAAAGTTGAACGCCGCTGTGTGGAAAGCTATACAATTAGCTTGTGGAACATATAATGCTCCGATCGAACATTGGGAACAATACTTATCGGTGGCACTTCACTCAATTCGATCGCTACTCTGTACAGCGACCAACTGCACTCCGCACGAAAGAATGTTTGGGCACACTCGCCGATCACCTAACGGTAACACGATACCGTCGTGGCTCGCAGGCTCGGGACAGGTGCTGATGAAACGATTCGATCGAAAGAACAAATACCAGCCAATAGGAAGTCGAGCTAATTCAATCAAATCCGGACTACTCGTTTGTCAGATTACAAGATGGACGAGAGACGACAGTATCAAATCGACACCTTGCCCCTATTGGTGATAATGTCGGTGAAAGACTATTAGATTCAGAACCAGAGATGGAAGAAGAATGTACGACTCCACCTAGCTCGCCATCTCCTATTTCACCAGTATCCGCACCACCTCCATCGGCTGAAGACTTGCCTGTTGCGGAGGTCCTTATTCCAAGCTCTACTCCTCCTCATATCGCCTCACCTCCTATTTTGAGAAGGTCAGGCAGAGCCCGAAACCCACCTCGATATCTACAAGACTATAGTGTGGGAGAATGACGTGATATGCGATCTATTTCCTCGTCATGTTTTCATTAGCGACCTTCTTGGTAATATGTTAGATCTAAGTAATTGATAGAACAATGACATTTGTAATGTCTCCGCGTTTACTCTCCTAAAATAACTATAGGGTTTGTCTTTATTTCAACAGTAATAGTTTAAGAGCTAAAACATCGCTTATAATTTTTAAACCTCAACGTGTAATTTCGGCGTTAGAATGTCTAAATGCCCACGGTATGTTTAATTCACTTGCAATACTTTCAGAATTTTTAACAAAAATAAGCACTTAATATCGTACCTACCTATATCTTTAAAAGGCTACGGGAAAACATGCTAAACACCGACATTACCTATCTATAGTTCTCAACTTGCCATGAAAGAGCCTTGGAGTGTCCTAACACCCGAACCTAGTTCGTTCGTCGGTTTCAGATCGGTGCAGGTAGGAAGTCCCTATTATACATTTTGTATAGTATTTTACATACAATAGCAATGGTAAAATGCATTCATTTAATACTAGTGGTCGCCCTCGACTTCGTCCGCGTGATTATTGTTCCCGTCGCCGTATCTTTACAAATTGTAGCCTATGTGTTATTCTGATGTATAAGCTATATTATTGTAAAGTTTCATCAAAATCCGTTCAGTAGTTTTTACGTGAAAGAGTAACAAACATCCATACTTACAAACTTTCGAATTTATAATATTAGTAGGATTCGTATCACTTGGTAATGAGGACAGCGGTTATATTTGCGACGAATATCAGAAGAATTTTAGTTTTGTTATCAGCTAGTCTATCTAATGTAGGATGTGTGAACATAAACAACAAAGAGCTATGGAATGGACTTCAACCCCTACCAACTAAGGATGTGTGGTTGGTTGTGGAATAATTATTATTACAGCAACTTTTTGTTATAATTATTCTCAACAATCACTCTTTATCTCTTGGTGAAAACTGCCCAAAAATGCAGTTGTATCTAATCAATTATCTGATATTTCCAGATTCCTGCAATTACGTATCAGCACATACATCTGTGTAATTGTGTGTAGCATAATAGTAATCCAATTCTTTGCTACACCTGGCTCCTTCAACTACCTACATATACCAGTAGAAGTTATAGAAACTCATTTATATAAAAAGACAACACCTGAACTTCAGGTACACACCAATAAACCTGATTGCAAATACAGTGAGATACTGAACAGTAAGGTGACAGTGAACCCGTGGGATATACATAACAATAAAAACTTTGATGTCAAAGGTGTGGACAATGGTAGCTTTGTACCTCCACATTGCAACCCGCTGTTCAGTGTTGCTATTCTAGTGACTTATAGAAACAGACAGCATCAATTGGACGTATTTCTACCATATATGCATGATTTTCTTAGAAAACAGAACATACATTACAAGTAAGTAAAATTACATTCAACTGAATACTGGAGCTGTTCAAATGCTTAGCAGCCCTTAAACTTAAATTTTTCATACACAAACATCACTTTTGAGTATCTGAATATTTGAGTGACCCTTCAGTATTCAGCCGTTAGACTCTTTAAAATACAAAACGCTAATTGTTAACCTGGATTATTCTTTGTGATTTATATTCTAAAATATTTTAAAAGGTGTGAAGGCTGATTGAGGGGCTATGTTCCTGCAAATATATAATGTTGCCAGAAACGGCAAAAAATTCGCCTCCATTAGTGGGACCACGTTACAAATATGCCCACGTTATGGTGTCTCTCCGCCTATTACATATATTACAAAATGGTTAACTTCGTTAATTACTAATCCATTACTGAAAAGTTAATGCGTTACTTTTTAGAAATTTTAACTCAAGTTAGCGTTAATCGTTAATCTGTAAACACGTAATAAAAATGGCATCTTCTTACTGTTGGTTCTGGAAGTTAACAGGTTAGATACAACAAAACCGTACCAAAAATAGGCAAAAAAATACGTTTGTTATTGTGAGAGTTCCCTGAAATATTGATTTTATTGTTTTAGGGTTCCGTAGTTCCAGTCTCTCTTTATACTACGTTTCGATGTTTGCTACTTATAGCTTCACTTAACGTTATTTGGATCATACTTTCATAACATAATTGTTTAATTGGTATAGTTGAACATATCTTCCTTTTTAGGGATTCGTAGTAAAAGTCTCGGAACCCTTATAGTTTCGTCATGTCTGGTCCGTCCGTCCTCGGTTTTTCTTCGAAACGGTTAGTGCTAGAAACATGAAACTTTGCATAGATATGTATACCTATATACTACACCAACAAAGTGCTAAAATAAAATTTTGAAAAACATTTTTTTTTGGGTACCTACCTCCCGTACACGTAAAGTGGGTATCATTAGATAAGTCTTTTAAAAACATTAAGAGGTTGCTAAGATGATTTTCTAGCTAATCGGAACTATTTGAATTTCGAATGTTATATTTTTTTAAACGTTGCAACCTTCTTAGTAATAAAAAAAAAACAATTGGCGGGAAATCATTTGTCAATTGTTTTTTATAACACATCAAAGTTCTACGTATGCAACGAAAATGGAATTAAGTCGAAAAGATTTTAGAGCGATGATTTTTTATGATTTTAAAAGTTCTCTCTCTCCGCAAGACTGTGCCGCTCGTCTTCAAAATGCTTTTGGGAGAGAAGCACCTTGTTTGAGCACCGTGAGGCGATGGTTTGCTGAATTTGAGAGAGGTCGAGTTTCTTTACATGACGAATTTCGTGAAGGGCGGCCTTCAACTGCCGTCAACGAAAATAATGTGGCTACTGTTAAGCGGTTAATTGAAGAAAACCCGCGGATTACCTATGAGACAATTCGAGGACTATTGGTGATTGGTATGAGTCAAATCCAGAAAATTTTACACGAAGAATTGAAGTTCGGAAACTTTGTTGTCGTTGGATCCCTCATGAACTGACAGCGGAGCAGAAGCGGGCTCGCGTGGAATGGTGCTCACAGATGCTACTGAAGTACGACCACGGACATTCTAATGCTGTTTATGACATTGTCACAGGAGACGAAACGTGGATTTATTGTTTTGAACCCGAAAAAAAACAGCTATCTTGTGAATGGGTGTTTGAAAATGAGAACAAGCCAACAAAAGTATGGCAGGCGAGAAACGTTGGTAAAAAAATGATCGCTTTTTTTTTCTCAGCTACGGGTCCCATCTGTACAATTCCACTTGAAGATCAAAAGAGTGTTAATGCCGAGTGGTATTCTACCATTTGTTTACCCAGGGTGTTAGAAAAAGTTCGCGAAAGACGACCCAAAAGCCGCGTTCTCCTACATCATGACAACGCTTCTTCACACACGGCCAACAAAACTAAGCAATTTTTAGCTTCCGAAAAAGTACAACTCGTCACCCATCCTGCGCATAGCCCCGACCTAGCACCCTGTGATTTCAGTATTTTAACCAAAATCAAAGATTTGATGAGAGGTTTCACTTTTACCAACTCCGAAGAGGCAGTGATAGCGTTCAATCAGCACGTAGAAAACATGCCTTCAGATCTGTGGTCCTCCTGTTTTAAAAAATGGTTCGATCGCATGAAAAACTGTTTAAAATGTACAGGAGAGTATTTTGAAAAGCAATAAACATAATATTTTGGTTTTAACATGTGTTTTTTTTAAGTTACGCAAAACTTATAGTGTGACCTACGTATACGAAACTCCCTTTTGATTCGCACACTGAGAACCTTGACCGTCAAAACCATAAGGTACCGCACGATCTCCGGAGAGGCTGATCATGTCTCTTAGCCGGGCTGCATCTCGCTTTCAGGTCCCATGGAGCGAGAGCCCTTGTGTCATTCCAATGACTCAAGGAGGCGCGGACCACAGGCCTGCGTCCCGGGAAATCGATGATCAGCGGTCCGAACTCCGTCAGGAGCACATGGAGACATGGGGGTGCGACTTGAGCAACCAAAGTGGGGAACCACCGTAATCGCGGCGCGGCGGTGAGACCGATCATGGACGAGTGGCTGCAGAGGCAGCATGGTGACCTCACGTATTGCGCAAAGCAGATCGTGTCCGGGCATGGATGCTTCGGTAGCTATCTGTTTCGCATACATCGTGAAGCCACACCCCGGTGTCAACACTGCCAGGCTTCCGACGACGAGTCAGCGCCGGGACCTCGAAGTGGGTCTGGGCGTGGATACCCTCTCGCTGGAGACCATGCTTCAAGCTATGGTCTCCAGTGGGAGTGGGTGTAACGCGGTGGTGTCCTTCTGCGAGCAGGTCATTTTTTATTTTTATTTTTTTTTATTTATTGGGGACAAATTATTTTTATTTTTTTTTATTTATTGGGAACAAACAGATACACACTCAGCTTACTAACTAGTGTTATACACAACAACTTATATATATGTGTAGCTCACAACGTTATCCACATATTACTAATGTGGTGTTAATAGAACTACCGAGTAGACTTAGCCTAAGTAACTATAATAATAAATCTAAATTAAACATTAAACTTGGTTAATACTATACAACATAAAATAAACATAAAAGTAAAAAGGAATGACATTACATTTCAGAATACGGATCATTATACCTAAGTACACAATAATTATAAAAGTCAAACTAAACAATATTCAACACATTGATAGCCCCGATCAAAGCATTTCTAAATCTAGACGCAGACATATTAAACAAATCAAGATCTGAGAAATACGTGTTATAATTTTTGGTAATGCGACGCAAGGGAGCGCGAACACCTGCGTTAGTGCGACTGGGAGGAACAGCAAAAATAGGATAGGTTCGAACTCTGCGCCTCACTACCGTTCTGGGAACAACGTAACACAGTTGGTTTGTCAAATCCGAGCAATCATATCGATTGTGGCACAGATCAAAAAGCAACATAGTTTCCAAGTATATACGCCTAGACTTCAATTCCCCGAGCCCTGCAACTTGATCTAAACTACTACTGCGGGGGTCCAATTGGTAAGTACAACGGTACTGGACTGTCTTAATGAATTTTCTCTGGACTTTCTCCAAAGCATCTATATATTTCTTATAAAGTGGACTCCATATTACAACAGCGTACTCCAATTGCGATCTAATAAGTGTCTTATACAAATGAACATAGGTGCTGGCCCTCGTAAATTCCTCAGTGGATCGCCTAACAAAGCCCATCATTCGATAGGCATTACCCACGACTCTATCAACATGCAGATCAAGATGAAGTTTACTGTCCAACAATACACCCAGATCTCTCACAGAAGTCACTCTACGTAAGGGAACTTGACACAGAGTATAATTGTTCGATATTACATTCTTGTTCTTACTAAACGTAATAGTCAAGCATTTGGGGAGACTCAATTGGATCTTATTCTTTAAGCAGTAGTCAGTAAACCTATCCAGATCACACTGCAACAAATTACAGTCCCCAGAACTACATATTCTCTTATATATTTTGAGATCATCTGCGTAGAGGAGATATTTTGTATTTTGGAAGCAGCTTCCAATGTCATTTATGAAAATAGTAAATAATAACGGGCCTAATATCGATCCCTGAGGAACACCAGAAGTAGCAGTCACAAAGTTCGAAAAGTAACCTTTAATAACGACTCTGCGATCTGTTGGTCACATAGGATGCAAACCATCGAAGCAAGTCTCCGCGAATACCATTAAAAGCCAGTTTCGAGAGCAAAAGCTCATGATCCACCTTATCGAATGCTTTTCGGACGTCAGTATACACGGCATCTACCTGTACCTGTTGATCCATACTACTGAAAACATAATTCGTAAAAGTTAGCAAATTAGTTACTGTGGACCGCCTCTGTACAAAGCCGTGCTGCTGAGCTAGTATTATGTTGTGGAGTGTAGGGTAAATTGCATCGTGCACAAGTCTCTCGAAAAGTTTCGACAAAGTAGACAGAATCGAAATTGGTCGATAATTTTGTACTTCCTTCCTAGAACCCGTTTTGTATACTGGTGTAACATGAGCTCGTTTCCATATCTCAGGAAAACAAGACTCAGCCATACATTTATTATAAATTATATGCAGGGGAACGTATATGCTATTAGCCGTCCTGTGAAGAAAGTAGGCAACCCATCCGGACCCGGTCCCTTACTGGTATCTAAGGCCTTCAGAGCTTTAAGTATTTGGTCGGAACGAAAGCTAACGTGACCAAGGGCAATACAATTATCAGCATATGCATCAGGTGGTATCCATTCACGATCATTAAAGGTTGAGGCCTCATAAACTGACTCAAAATACTCAGAATATAAATTACAAATTGCAGCTGGTTCGCTTGCAGTTTGCTGTCTATAGCTTACAGTTGTAGGAACTCCCCCATTGGCCTTCCGGCCATTAACATATCTCCAAAGATTATTTACATTTTTATGAATGCCATCTTCAACACTTTCAATATATTGTTTGTATTCAAGTTTACATTTATTTCTAAAATTTCGCCGCAAATAAGAAAACTGCTCATAATCTGATAAATTATTATAGGTTTTCCATCTATTCCAGGCTTTATGTTTGTTAGTTAAGGTACGTACAAGTGACTTAGAGAACCAGACCGGGTATCTATTCGAATTAGGGTGACATACAGGCGCATAATTTTTAACCGACCGATAAATAATGTCATAGAAGGTATCAACACTGTTTTCAGCAGACACATTTTTTAATTTATCGAACCAGTCAATATCCGATAGAACTCTGTTAATGCATTCGTAGTCTGCTTTATAATAATTGTACTTTATGGATTTGGCTTGCGAAATAGTTCTCAAATGATGTTTCCATACGATCGTGGCATAGAAAGGGGGATGAGGCCCGTTTATAGGTAGCAATGTGGTCGCCGGAATGTTTATTGAACATTCCATATTACTAATCAGTAAATCTAGTATACGATCGAAGTTATTTTTAATGTAATTGTATTGGAAAGAATTCAATAAACCCATGAAATTATTTAAATGCTCTCCCAGCAAAGAACCAGTAGAACAGCATAGTGCCCCTGTATTATCACTAGTCTGAGGCTGCCATTTAAGCTTAGGTAAATTGTAGTCACCAATAAGATAAAAGGTCTCAAAACTTGAGTTACTTATTGTCTCAAGTAAATAGTCAAAATGTGCAAGATAAATTTCTTGTTTAGTAACTGGAGGAATATACACGGCACTAAGCAAACAGCTCCCCTGTGACTGGCTAGGAAGTTGAACCAGTACATGTTCAATTTGTGGAGTTCCAGGTACAGAGGCCGTCACGAGTGTGCAGCGAAGACATTTTAGCGTGGCCACAATAACACCGCCACCGTCCTTTTTGTTGGTCGCTTCACGGTTACGATCACATCTGTACACCACGTACCGATCATCAATGAATTCATTATCATAAATTTCAGGAATTAGCCATGTTTCCGTTAGTACAATAACGTCATAACAATTTGAGAGAATATTCATATACAGGGTATTCAATTTAGTACGAAAACCCCCGCAGTTTTGATAGTAAATAGTTAGTTTACCCATTAATTAAAAGATACAAATATTCAACAGTATTTTTTTTAAAAGAATTAAAGAGGGGCCGCATATATCTTGCTATAACTATAGGAAGGAAGTCCAGGCTGTGACAATTACAACACAAAATTGATTTCGGATCAGAATTAAATAGTAAAAACTGTGTACATTTTATGTCTAAGTTAAACAAATTACACTGTAAAAAACATGTTGCTGTTCGTTCCAAATACCTAGGGCTCGGTGCCGACATGCAACTATAGCCGGAATATGAATCTACAAAGCATAACAAAAAGAAAAAACATGCATACACATAATTATAACACATTCTATGATTACATACTAAAATTTGGTACATAATTATGTACATAAAACTGTTGAGTAAATAAAGATATGGATAACAGAAATTTTATGTAGTACTGGTCTCTGTCTTAATCTTATTAATATCCTTTTTGGACCGTATGGCCAAGGCTGGGGCACTATCATTCCGCCGAACGAGGATTGTAGCATGCTTGACCCATACATACTTATATTTGTTCGCCCGCGCGGCTTCACGTGCCATGCGAAATAATTCTTTATTCTGAAGTGTTAAATGTTCATTGATATAGATTGGCATAGGAGGACCAGATATGTCAATTTGGTCCGTCTTAATACCTTTAGCTAACCGAATAGCGCTCAGAAAGTTGTCACGTAAAATACGAGAACTTAACTTCAATATTACATTTTTTGGCGATTTATTTGTGTTTTGCGCGTGTGGGACACGATGTACGGCTATAATATCTTTTTGTTGTAAGGAGAAACTTATTTTCGACGCGATGGTTTCCATAAGCACAATCAAGTTTTCGTTACGTTTTTCAGGGAGGTTACAGATCTCAATGTTGCACTGTCGAGCCTGCTGTTCAAGTGCATCTATCTTAGTCTCCAGCTCCAGTTTCACAGCAGTGACAGAGTCAGAACAAGTAACTTGTCCGACCAGGGATTCCATCCGTTTGTCCAAGTCATCCTGCCGATCGGAATTATATTGCACAGATGTTTGTAAACAAGTTAAATCACGTACGGAATCACGGCGTCGAGTACGACGTAGGAGGTGTGCGTTCCAGCGACATTGTACAAAAACTAGTTTTAAGCAGGTAGGTAACAGGTACAGCTATGCAAAATTTGTTTGTATAAGACTTCTATCTACTGCGGCGATATTAATCCTTTATTTCGCATTGCGCTACGCAGTGATCGTGGTCCCGTGGCAACAGTCACCGCTTCGTCCGCAACGACTCGAGACGGCCCAGGTTCAAATCTCAGTCATACGAGACTTTTTGTGATTATACACAGTAAGGTTTTAAATAATTTTTCTCTGCACCAAGTTACTGGTTTACCGCAACTGAGTAGTACTTACAGCAGTTTTTGTGAGATGGTGCTATACCAATTCCAAGATGGCGGCTGGCTCCAATGGGCACTTCCATAAGATAGTAAGAGAGGTACCGAGTTTTGAGCCAAATGTCTAAGAGTGTCACTATCAACAAAGATCACAAATACAATATTAGAAATAATACAAAAATAAACTTTCGGCAACCGTCCACTCACAGCGTAGTTCACGAGTTGAACGGCGTCATGCTAGCGAAGGAGGCGGCAGAGAGGAACAAGGAGCGTACCCTCCCCGCCGAGTTCCGAAGTCAGCGGCAAAGGCGCCGCACACTCATCTACGCCCAAGACCATCGCCCTCCATGATCGGGGCCTGAGGACTGCGGGATAGTCACCCACCGTCCTTACAGAAGCAGTCTAGAAGGGTCGCAGGATAAAACCCTACCCCAACGACGGGGGATTCTCAAAAGTTTCGGCAAAAGTCCGCCGAGCGCTACTGGACACACCTGGCGCGTACGAGAGACGCCCGGCAATGGACGTAGAAGCGGACTAAAAAAAGGATCCCTTAGCAAGATATTATCATATTTTTGATATATAGCATATTTTTGTGAAAACAGGGCGTCCTCCAACCCTCTTAAATCTAAACGGCTGGCGTGAAGAACCAGAAACTGGCGTCAAGAAAATCATTGTGGTCGCCCATGTAATAAGCTTTGAAGGAAAACTATAACGGATGGTATAACTCTCTTAGTTCAGGAATTATAGAGGCTTTTATGGGTAACTTCGGAACCGTATCGTATGCGTGGCCCAACACGCATTAGCCGGTTTTTCTTTTACTGTTTTATAATTATACCTGTTGCTTTGCGAATCTGACATTAAATTTAAATGTAGTATCATTGACTGCATAAAGATTAAATTACTTTGCAGGATATATTTAATTGAACAGGAAGACGAGAAGCTTTTTAACAGAGGTGTACTTTGCAACACAGGTGTTAAGCAAGCCATTAGAGACCAGTTCCCTTGTTTAATACTCCATGATGTAGATTTGCTGCCTTTGGACGCTAGCAACTTGCACGCCTGTACAAATGACCCGCGACACATGAGCGGGAGTGTCGACAAGCTGAGATATGTGCTGACGTACGACTACCTCGTCGGTGGAGTGCTCGCCATCAGAACAGAGCACTACGAATTGGTCAACGGCTTTTCGAACAGATTCGAGGGGTGGGGCGGTGAGGACGACGATTTTGCGATGCGACTTAAATCACATTTGCTGACAATTGTCAGGTGGATTGTTGTTTTTCACTGTAGTGTTAGTATTTAATTATAGTCCATTGCTTTAGGTAATTAACTAAAGGTACCTAACAATGAAAATATCGGTTAACGTGCTTTGGATTTGACACAGTTGTAGGTGTCGATCGTAAAAAGTTTATTAGAATGAACCATAACATACTTATACAATGTATCAGTAGGTATAAGCCGCGCACGATGGCAGTGGGATAGAACCTTGGCACAATAACCGCTGCGTGACGTCATCAATCGCTGCTAAGTACGGATAACTGTTTGTTAGGATTGTAGGTTGTGTAATGTTGATTATTTTGGAATTATTATTTAACTGCAATATTGGTACCTGAAGCACAATTAAGCTGAAATTTCGTAATATAATTAAATACCTATAAAATAGGTATATACTTGAGATACGAGGGTGGATTGAAAAGTAATCGGCCTAACCAAGAAAATAAATACATAATAAATGCAATATATTTTTATTTTTCAACGTAATCACTATCAAGTTCAATGCACATTTGCCATCTTACCTTCCAAGCATTTAGCCCGTTGAAAAAAAATTATTCATACTTAGAGACAAAATATGCGTCTACTGCTGCTTTGACCTCGTCATTTGTCAAAAATCTTTGACCTCCCAAGTGCTTTTTTATGTTAGGGAACAGAAAAAAGTCAGACGGTGCCAGATCAGGTGAATAAGGTGGATGCGGTAACAGTTCAAAGCCACAGTTGGGAATTTCTGCCATTGATTGGACAGACGTTTGGACACGAGCGTTATCTTGATGAAACAGCACTTTTCTTCTGATCATTCCTGGACGTTTTTCTATTATTTCCTCTCGTAAACGACGTAGTAAGGTGCAGTAATAATCAGAGTTTATAGTCTGACCACTTTCAAGATAATCAACCATAATCACACCCTTCGAGTCCCAGAATACTGAACCTTACTTGCCGACAAAATCGACTTAGCCTTTTTGGGGGGTGGTGAACCAGGTCTTTTCCACTGTTTTGATTGTTGTTTTGTTTCCGATGTACAGTAATGAACCCATGTTTCGTCCATAGTAACAAAACGATTCAAAAAATCACATTCATCAGCTTCAAATAACTACAAACAGTCGCGTGCAATAGTCAATCGCATTATTTTTTGCTCAACTGAAAGCAGTCGCAGAACCCACCTCGCAGACACCTTGTGGAAACCCAACACGTTGACTATTATGTTTTGAGTACGTTCATAAGAGATGCCTATAATCTTGGCTATCTCTCTAATTTTCAATCTGCGGTCTCCCATAATTAAGTCGAGTATTTTCAACATTTTCGTCAGTAGTGGACGTCGAAGGCCTTCCAGAGCGGGGTTCGTCTTTCACACTCTCTCTCTACCACGCTTGAATTCTGCTATCCATTTTTTGACGGATGAATATGAAAGAGCGCAATCCCCTAATATACTGACCATATCATCATGGATGGCTTTTGATGACAGCCCCTTCTTATGGAGGTAGATACTTAATAACGGCACGCTTCTCGATTTGCTCCATTTGCGGAAATGATGTCAGATTGCTTTGTTAATAAATTTATAAAATTAAAACTAATTATCGCACACGTTTGAAACTTCACACAATTAACAGGTCTGAACCGAACTAAATAATGTGGCTAGATTTGATTTTTAGAACTAAATGAATCAGTGTTAGGCCGACTACTTTTCAATCCACCCTCGTATATTGTAACTATAATTTAGTAACGCACGACAGATTATGATAGTATGTAAATATTATTGTACAATAATTAATTAAGGAAATTAAATTAATTTATTCATTATTTTAATAAAATTTAAAAAATCTCGACTATTACCATGCTAACAGTTCGCCTACGTCATCAACATGGCCACCGATCCCATTGTCATCTTGCGCGGCTTATAAGTGAGCATGAACAGTATCCAAGTAGCTACCTAATGCAGACGGGTGTTGCCGCGCAGGTTTCCCCGCGAGATGTCGCGCTACACCATGCTGCCGCACGTGCCCGAGCCCAAGAATTCGCGGCGGAGCACCATCATGAGTGAGAACGTCCGCCGCGGCGCCGCTGAAGGTCTGAGCACGCTGCCGTACCAGACCACCAGCGTCACCAACCACAAGCTCTTCACGCGGATAGGAGTCAAGTTATGATCCAAGTGGGTCTACGACCGTTACGATAAAGGGACGCGTGGTACTTCGTAGTGTCTTGGACCTAAGTAATCGAATATGGTAACACTTTGTAAGATATTATTGAGTTTTTGTGTTGAATTGCATTTCGTTTTGTCGGCTAAAATCTAAAAGTAGGAACATATTTTTCTCTCTCTCTGAGATTACTTTTACAAAAAATAAATAAAATAAAAATAAATCTACTCCGTAATTATTTACTTTATACTTTTTTGGCATCTTATAGAAATAATCAAATTTGTAACATAAAATATATAATGAATATTGAATGGAATCAGGCGTTACCTGGCGAAAATCCATGACAAAACAATGGGGTAATCTTATCCCATTGTTTTACATAATGAATAAACAAAATTGTTTGGTTAATTTTACTAACTGTATCCATAAGAAAGGGATATAATATTTTATCACTAGACTGATCTCGCCAGTAACGGCAGCAGCGCTATCCGAAGGCGCCTTCCCTACAAAGCAGCGCTGGATCCACGGGACGGACGCAAAGTAATCGCGGAGACCGTCCCAGTCTGCCGACGAGTAGTGCCATAGTCGATGAGTCATTTGCTCAGCACGACCAGGCGATGGCACTTGGAAGCTGGCGTGCAGTGGTCGGAAGTGCCCAGTGGGCGCGCCCCACTGGGCACTTCCGACCACTGTGTGGTGCACCGACACACTGTACTCGGCTGGGCGACTCGTCAGGAGTAGATCCAGCAAGGCGGGCGTGTGGTCTGACCTGTCAGGTGTCTGGGTGATCCCCTGTACCATCTTGGTCAGCCCGTGGGAGAGAGCGAATGTATGGGCGGTTCGTCCCGCATGCTCGGTCCTAAGCCTTCTGGCTAATGTGGAACTCGTCCGAAATGGAATCCGTCCAACATGGAATCCGTCTAACATGGAATCCGTCCTAAGTGGCCAGAAGGGTCCTAAGGGACCCCAGCCACTCAACGTGATGACCGTTAAAGTCCCCCAGCTAAATCAGGTCAGCGTTCGGGAACCGCACCTGCGCATCGTCAGCCATTTCGCTGAGGTATTCGAAAAGCCTTGTTGTCCCAGTGTCCCCTGTGTGGGAGCGGTAGACGCAAACGTAGATCTGGCTCATAGAGCCATGATCCACGTGCAGCCAAAGGACGGAGTAAGAGGGGTTCTCTAGACAGCGCAACCGGCGGCATCAAACATCCGCCCTAACGAACACGCACACTCCGGCTTTGTCGCGGAATTGTTCCTCAATGACATAACCCGGGTAGCTGAGGTAAGACGTGTCGTCAGGGCGGCGAATCTGTGCCTCCGTTAGGAACATCACAGAAGGCCGTGCCATCTCTAGGTGATGGTGGACGGTATCGAGGTTCGCATGGAGTCCGCGGATATTCGCGAACTCCACCTCAAAAGAAATCAACTTTGTGGGGTTTCTAGAGGCCGCTGTGTGCCGTTTATTACTTTGTTGCACTGTCATGGTGAGATATGGGGAAGCGTGAAGACAGGGCGCTATTTGGTGCGGCAGTAAGTGACAAAGTGCAGAGGCTAGCTTCGTCTAGAACCGTGTGGCTAGGTCGGAGCCGACCCGCCGGACGGAAGGGCTCCCAAACCCCCCTGATGCAAGGCCGCCGCTACCCCACACCGGTTACCACCCGGAGCGGCAACCCCACATCAGGATTATGCGCAACATGTCGGGCAGCCTCCTGGGGTGGTTGGTCCCAGGCGGGCCCCATGACTATGTTACGGGTGGCCGCGGCAACACCGTTGCAAAGGGTCTCCCTGGCCGGCGAATCGACCCACACCACCCACACTAGACTTCGCTTCGCCCCCACTGGACCCATGCCTGCCGCACTATACATCGACCCGGGCCCGGCAGTGCAGCTGCTGAACCCCTAACGCAACCCAGCCTGGGCTGGGTAACTTGGGGGGCTTAGCACAGCTGCACAGTGGTACCCTCCCGGACCAACACTGTTGTACCACCTGGTATCCACGTAGGGGCAGAAGCCACCACATGGGTACCGTAATATACGAACCTCGTCAGTTAATCAGTAGGTGCGCCACTAGCAGGCGAGGTCGCTGGGGCCCGATAGATACAAGAAGGGCCCCTTTGCACCCAAAATTTATTAATCAAACGTTATTATATCTGTCGCCAGCTGCAGCAGTAAGTCGCAGTTACAATTTGACTAAGTGCAGTCGGGTTTTTATTTGATACTAGCTGTCCCGGCGAACTTCTTACCGCCCTTTTAATCCTTCCCTGAACTTGTACGAATATTTCAAGACAAAAATCCAGCCGTTCCAGAGTTTTAGCGAGACAAACGAACGGCGATTAATTTTTATAGATTTATTTAAGACATTAAAATCGGAATATTCAAGCAAATGACCAGACAGTTGCGAGTAGATCTACCTAACCTATCGTTACCTTTAGGTTCCTACTTAAGGTCTCCCAAATCGTTACGACACCACTAGCCGGCCTGTGAGTGATTGGTTAAGTCTCAGCGATTATTATAGACAGAAGAAAGATAATGTTTTGCAACAACACTATTTTGGTGGTATAAGTTAATCTGACCTTATTGGTGCCCACCTATCTTGATTTAACATCGATCACTGTCATTGGCTGAGACATACATAAACTGTCGAGGACGGAATCTGATAATTGATACGTTATGTACGTATACGTTACGTACATACATACTATACCTACAGTTTCACTTAAGTCAACTCCACGAATTTTCCGTCCGATCTTTTCCGGCGAACATTTCGAGCCCAATGCTCAAACTTACAGGCCCTCAATGCTCAAACTAACAGTGCCCCCCAATCCCAATGCTCGATCTCACAGTTGTAGGTAGATATTAGGTATATTACGACAATAATTCCTGTGAATCACAAGAATGCTGTCAAACGTTCTGGCTGGTTCGATCTGCATTGGAATAGACATTATTTTTACCGTAAAAAATAAACAAAGAAGTACCTACCTATATTTAAGTATGCTAGGTTATGAATTTCGGACTGCTTGCTAAAGAACATAGTTAACTTCCGATAACTCATCTCATCTACCCAGCGCCAGGGGCAATGAAGAGGAGTCCCAAACCAGGATCCTGAATAGGCCAATGAAACATAGAACTAAGAAACTCAATTTATTTGTAATATTACTCTATTATAGTTATAAATTACATTAATATTTCATTCTTAACAAATATTTATAGGTTGGTTAAAATCAACAGTATAAAATGGCTACTAAAATAAACAATGCCCAAAGTGACATAGACAAGAAAGTAAAAAATAGAATCTCGTACCTACAGTTTGCCCAGTATAAGTTGGCGCGTGGCAAAACATGGAACTAATGGAATTGTACCAAATAAATCTTGTTTTTAACGTTAACAACGCCAACTTATAATTGGCAAGCTGTAGGTGACAGGTGACACGAAGATACTTTTCTTCCAAGTTATCTGTCACGACTGTTCAGAAAATATTCAACCATACGGGCGCTATTCCATTGTACAAGTATACAAGAATGCTAAGCTTGAATAATAGTACCTATAGCGACTCCTATCTGGCACGAAGCTTAGGAAGAAAACCAACGCCGGTTGTTGGTTCTTCACTTGCTGGATATTAGTAAAACTAGGTCGCCACTCTGCTTCGCGGCAGCATATTAGAGCGCAGCAAGTATCACATATCTTTGTGTAATTGTTTTTTTTTTTTTTATTTTGAGGGCCAAAATTGAAATTCTGGCTCCGTTAGAATGATGTCAGTTAAATCTAGTTTAATTTGATATTTAAATTGTTGAAATCGGTAAAGTATTGACAGAGATCTCGCATAAGAAAGGATTGAACTTTCTTGCACCCTGAGAGTTTCGCTCGCTACGCTCTAATAAACAACTGTCTTTAATTTTCAACTACAAACACGACTGACCCTGTTTTGGTAACATAATTTATTTACTGTAAGTACCTACATTTATTTACAATAAGTAAGTATTTACACGTCCGTTTAATTTACATTTCAGCACCAAATTATTGGCAATTTCTAAATCCACCACACAAATGCAAAGCAAGTACATAATCAACTCAATGCAAAGCGGCGAAACATAATTTGGGTAGACAAGTAGACATGTGTAATACTAAACCCATGAGGCACGAAATTAAACACATACATCCCAGACCCCCAGACCATGGTTTGAAACTAAGAACAGGTGCTTAATTATAAAAAAAACTATTGTGAATCTCTTGCCCACAATGGGCCAATTGGCCGTCAAAGTGCTAGAGGCTAGAATATTGGACATTCTAGCCTCTGTGGTGGTGATGGGGACACCACTATTTGGACATCACTCAAGTTCCCCCCATCATCTTGTGAAATTCCTAATCTATTTTATTACGTCAATCTTAATAATGACAATAAAGTAGAAATACATAGTGTGCCTGTATATTGAATAAAGTTCACAAAAAATGCATGTGGGGATTTAGTAAGATTAAAGCATTGTTTTTCAGTCTTGTGTGGCTTTCTGTCTGTATTGATTACACGCTTCCGTCCTAATCTATGACAAGGATATTTCTAAGGGTTTCACGAATAGGCAAAGCTTATCATTGGTTCGTAAACTCGACTGACAGGCCAAGGAGTTGTCGTCAAACATTCGACGCAGTTGTGGCGGAGTTGCGCACGTTGGCTAGTTATACATCTATTATCAAGTATTCTTAATACACATTTTATTTTATAGCATTTACATTAGCATTTACATTTACATTAGCGTTTACATTACTGATGGTCCCATTGTTTTTAGTCGGACATATTATTATTAAGAACCAACTAAATACATATATTTAATGTTTCTTTTTCTTTTTCTTTATATTCGGCAGGTGGCTCCCACTGCTGTGGTTGTCCCTGAAAACATGATATAAATTTTCTTAGTAAGAGAACATTTGCAGTTCTAGTCTGTTGTGAACTCAAACTGTGAAAGCATTTTCAGAAGCTAAGTCCAGAGTAGAATTCTGTTTAAGTAAATTATGCTCGATGAAGGCGATGAAAAGCAACAAGACTCACCCACTGATCTCTAAATTCTGTATAGCCCCACTAAGAACACCACACACCTGCACGAGCTCTAAAACACCTATACATGCACACATATCAGGGCAGGGATAATATGCTCAACTAATAATAATGAAGAAAATGTAAGATCATCTAAGTCCTCGTCACCTGGTGGCGGACAGGCGGACAGGCGGACAGGCGGACAGGCGGACAGGCGGACAGGCGGACAGGCGGACAGGCGGACAGGCGGACAGGCGGGCAAGGCTCGAACGTGTATCTATGTCAAATGTAAATACGATGAAGTGTACCAATAGTAATGTTGTTATCTCGGAGGTTCTAACCTTTATTCGAAATATGCATGATGTTATGGATAACTAAAGTTTAACGGTATATGACGGTCGGCATTTTCGGATGAAGACATCGAGACTAAGAAACTGGTCTCCAGGCAGAAGCATTTTACACGATGACTTTGCATTTATTGGCAAGTCCGCAGTTGACACTTCAAGATAAATTCTGATTGCTCTCAAAACTAAGACATGTACTGTACATTGCCCCTCCGAAGTCAGCCAGTGTGCACTGATGTATATCACTTCTCTGTGATAAACCAGCTGTATAACAAAGTGGTTAGCATTCTTATGAGATGGATCGGAGATTACGTATGTAGGTTGTCAAATGAGGGTCAATAAAAGAAAGTTCCGGCCGTTTAAGACACGGCCGCGTTCCACCTACTCCCGCTGAAGACCATGGCTTGAAGCATGGTCTCCAGCGAGAGGATATCCACGCATAGACCCACGCATAGACCCTACGAGGTCCCGGCGCTGACTCGCCCACGCTGAGCACTCCATCAACGTGTGGAGTGCAGTGTCTTCGTCGAAGGCCTCACAGTGTTGACATTGGGGGCGAGTGAGGCCACACCCTCACGATGGATGCGAAACATACTTACCGAAGCATCCGTGCCCGGTAATGATCTTAGTCGCAAGATACGTTAGGTCACTATGCCGCCTCTGCAGCCAGTTTTCCATGATCGGTCTCACCGCTGCGAAAGTGGCGGTTCCCTACTTTGGTTGCTCAAGTCAAACCGTCCATGTCTCCATGAGATCCTGGTTGAGTTGGGACCGATGAGCCTCGATTACTCGAGACGCAGGCCTGTGGTCCCGCTCCAGCGCCTCCTTGGGCCATTGAAACAATGACGCAAGGGCTCTCGCTTCCAGGTCTCTATACCGTTGGTTACAGACACAACCAAGGTGCTGGACAGCCTGCTTGAAAAACAACTGTGTAAGCGTACTGAATTACACGACAATCAATTCGGTTTCAGACCGGGTCTCTGACTGTTATCTGTCTGCCTATGCGGTGGCTCACGGGCTCAGGTATTATAATGTTAGCAAAAGTCAGGTTATTATGAAGAAGGGTAAGGGTATTAGGCCTTACCAAAATGTGTCGGAGGTATCACTGGGTCGTGCACAGATCATAAGGGTTAGCCGTTTCAAGTACCTGGGCCACTGGTCCTCGTCCTAAACGAATGGACAGATAA
Organism: Nudaria mundana; assembly: GCA_963556515.1. NCBI lineage: Eukaryota > Metazoa > Arthropoda > Insecta > Lepidoptera > Erebidae > Nudaria > Nudaria mundana. The sequence goes on from OY748294.1 coordinate 23,519,836, forward strand.
CCTGGAGATAGACAAGGCGCGTAGATCTCTGTCTGTACGCTACAACATGCTGGCACGCTGATTTGCTCGTGGTACAGAGTCAGTTAAAGGTACTTTATAAAGCTCTCAGGGTACTGCAGCCACAACTGCCGAGGTGGTGCAGCGCGTAAGAGATGTGAGACTGCGCTGTAGCTCGAGCAGTCTCCTGAGAATATATGCGGATAGGTGGGATTCACCAATGCTGAGTCATTGGATGAGTAGTATAGTATAGTAAATTGAATTGTTACTAACTCTGCTGTGGGCCTATATAGTCAGACATGAAAGTTTTAATTAATTTAAATGAACACTTTATCTACCCCTTCGGGATATACACTTGATTTTGTGGTGTGCGTTGGGTTTTAAAATGACATTCGGGCAGGGTGTTAGTTAATCAATCAGGGGGAGTAGGTAAATCTCTATAGAAAACTGGATGAAAATGAGTGTACTATGCGCATGTTTCTGTATCATCTAAAATCTCAATAATCAGTCGTGTTGTATCTAATAGCTCTTGTTCTAATATGTAGCATTACCTGAATTGACAGTGTACTAAAAATTATCCTATGTGTAAAATCTAAATTAACGTCTTCCGCTAATGTGTTTTTGTGGGAAATGAATCTCATTTTAAAAGCTAATGCATACGTGTATATGTGTGTGTGTATGTATGTATGTATGTATGTATGAGCAATATACTGACCATATTCCTGTGGCAGATGCCCAGGTGTCCCAGCAGGATGCCACCCTGGGGCAGCCCCGCGCGACACCGCACCTCCAGAACGCGCGCGCCCGGCACTCGGACCACGTAGTACCTACACAGCATCATCCACTAAGCCAGCACCCAACCCACTAGTCCCTAGAGGTCAACTCTACCTGAGCGGCTTACGATATTTTCTGTGAAGCGATTGCCATCTGACCTCCACCGCCCATTGGCATTATCGAAGTTCTGTAGTTAGACTAGTCGTACTATCTGTAACGACTGCCATTTAGCAACTGCAAAATGAAACTGCAAGTAAATGCAATTTTATTTTTACTAAAATCGGTTACATGGTTCATAAGAACAGATCTTCCTTTGTTTCGGACTTTTCCATATTATTAATGTTACAATATTATTATTATTATATTATTTTTCAAAATAACAGGGACACATATGGCCTTCCAAAAATTATACAGGATATTTTTTGGAAGGCTATATGTATCTCTGTTATTTAAAAAAAATATAATAATAATAATATTTTTTTCGTATGAACGTTGTATGAACGTTATAAATATAAAATGAGAACAAAAAATACACTAACTTGACCCGCCAACCGTTGATGTTGTCAATTGGTATGTAGAAGCCGGACTCGTTCAGCAGCAGGTACTCCCGAAGTTTGCGGAAGTCCTCCTGCTCCTCTGAGATTAACGGATAAACAAAAATAATCCCTGATGAGTCTTTACTCAGAGCCCCTGTCAGCCCCAGAGGCCGCCCGTCCATTACGATAGTCAGGTCTCTTCCATTCGAGTTCACCATAGCGAGCTTCACGTTGAGGTACTGATCGGGAGCCTGGACGAGATCCTTGGTCACCACACACACGATCAGCGTGTCCGGGCAATAGAAATCGCATTGAAACAACCTAGTCGTCCTGTGTTCGGTGCTAATTTTGTCAGAAGGGTTCACCTTGATACACGAGCCGCCACAGAAGGCGTCGTCGAGCCACATCTGCAGGCATTCCCGCTCGGCGGTGACGTGCCCCAGCGCCCATCGTGTTGAGACAGCGCTTTTGTTGAGGTCTATGTTAACAGACACAGTGACCATTGACGGGGCCTCAAGGTTCGTCAAATTACCTGGAGGTTTCATGCTTGTTGTCGACGCGGCCGCCGCCTCCGGTGAAGTTGTGTCCTTCGGATCATCTGCGATCCCGACTGTAAGTTCCTTTCCCGATGTCCCACTCGTGGGGTTCCACTCGGGAATCGAGTTAGTAGTAGTCGGATCAAGGAGTGTCTCTCTCTTTTTAAACAATGTTTTTATTTTATCGCATTTGTCCAAAACCAGTTGCTTAAAAGGTAGTTTTTTACGTTTTGCAGGCGGCGGATCGATAGACTTTTCCTGTGTTTCAGGCAGAGGCGGGTGAACGGTTATTGGATCAACAGGCTGGTTGTGGTGCTTTATCTTCTCTAAACGGGCCGACTCAATGTGCTCATCGGTGACGGTTTTGAAGTGCAACTCCTCCTCCTCGCTACTTTCAGACACTTCAGGATCCAGCTTCTGTTCTGTCGACCTGATGTTCTGCAGCTCTTGGCGGTACTTGAGTATACCCTTCTCGGTCTTGAAGGGGTGGGAGAGTCGCTTCAGCCTTGCCATGGTGGAGAGCACGTAGCCGTGTGGTCCGTGCGCGCAGTTGGGCTGGTACTGCTGGTGGCGCAGGTTGTACCAGGGCCCCGGAGATACCACCTGTCATAGAACAGATACCGGTCACCTACTATGTTACCGTACTATAAAGACATGATTCGGTAGGTATTTATGTTGTCCGAGTGACTAAATAACCTACCTCGCCGTACATCCAACGTTTCTTCCCCTGTCCTCTACAAAAGGACGTCTGGAAAGGCAGTTGACTGGGCAGGTGCGTGTTGAGAAAGGGCCATAGACTGTCCCACAGGGCGCGGTCGCGCAGGAGGAACTCTTCAAAGACAGAGTAGTGCTCAGGAGTGGAGATGGGCCCAGGGTCCGCAGAGTTGATGGCCTCACGCGTCCACGCCGGTGCAAATATTGCCAGTGAACATCCCTGCTCGTGTGCTATTTTGACTGCCTGATCATATTAAATTGATGAAGCAAATAAATATATAATTTTGACACAATTAAATAAAATCCCTGAAACATATGAACACCTGTCATACCTCCTGCACATTGAATTGTCCACCGCCATGAAAGTTTCTTCCCCAAACGTCGATTCCTATGTACAAGTCGGTGAGGCGATCACCTGCCACCTTCGCGCTATCCTCCACATCTTTCACGGTCCACGAATAGTTAGTGAATAAGCCATCGCATATGTCGAAGAATTCTCTAAAAGTGGAGCAATAGATTAAAGATACAATACCTACCTTATTGTTCCCCTACATCAGACAACCCGTGACCACGGTTCGTACAGTCCAACCGAAATCCAACCGAAATTTCGCGGAAATATCTGTAGAATGACTGTTACACCCGACGAGAGAAACAAGAAGCGGTCGAGTCGAATTGCTTCCCTGTTTACTGAAGTCGCAACAATACAAAAATAATTCCAAGTCTCAAAAGCTGGCTACCGGTAAGTTTCACAAAGTCCACTAACTTGTTCTTGGCATTGAGACCATTCTGCCAGTTGAGGTTTCCTGTGACGGTGACACTGTCGTACCATATCAACAGCGGGTCCACCAGCTCCTCGTGCAGTATTCTGTGCAGGTAACGAACAAAATTGAGCAACTCGTCCGGCTGTGTTATCTGGAACAATAACATTTAACTTTTATCCCACGTCAAGGAGATTTAAAATATTTTTTACCGGGACTGCTTTTCTACTACAGACAATCTCTGCTTTTGGTCTTTATATGTTTGGTATGTAACATCATTCCTGGCTGTTGCCATTAAGGTTTCGAATACAAAATGGTTTGTTGTGAACACGATAACGACAATAGATTTGGGCCCTGTTACACAAAGCTACTGTCAAAAATAATAAACTTAGTAAAACGGGTTTGTTTCATTATGTAAATAAATAAGAAAATTATGAACTTCGTTTTAAAAGTTTCGTAAGTAGATGTAGCGGACATCCTGAATAGATTGAACGTTGGTAACAAGACGCAATGACCGAGTTTTGTCATTTATCGCATTGTGCACACATTCATAATGATGTCATTATAATTGATAACGTTGAATTTACAATGCACTTTTATGCACTCACACAGCATCACGTCCTTCTGCCTGAAGGGTTAGACAGAGAAGCGATACATTAAGTCTGTCTTCCTAGAATAATAATTCAAAATAAATAAATAAAAATGTAAAAAATTGTCATAATTTTATGCTTTTAAGAGCTTCCGTGCGCTGCGGAAACGTGATTTTTTTGGGTGTAGGTAGGCAAAGGCAAAAGAAATAGCGGTAGACAATAATATAAAAAAAAATAGAATAATAAACCTTATTCTCAATGTTTAGTAGCCACCCGTCGAATTTCATTGTCTTGGCTATGGCAACGACGGCGCTGGCGAAGTGTTTGTACTCCATTTCTGAATGGAGGATACCCTCCCACAGCTGTGCGCCTTCCCCCCATTCTGTTATTATAGTACCTGCGCACATACATAATGCTACTTAGCTGACTATAACAAATAATTATTAAAGTAATGGTAAGTAAGATGTTAAAAACTTTTAAAATTTAATAGCATTATTTTTCGCAGGGTTAAAATACAACAAAACGTCGACAATTATTTCGCCTCTAAACGAGGAATTATCAAGACTGTCTCAAAGAGAACAGCCGAACAACTGTTCGTAGTAACCAAATAGTTTTTAGCTTATATTGAACAAGAAAGCTTTAAGTAAAATTCGAAATTAAATGTAAAAGTAAATGTAAAAGTATGTTTTCTTTTTTGTGTACAATAAAGAGTATATGTATTGTATTGTATTGTAAAAGAATAGGTTAATATTGTAATTGCTCGAAGCAGTTCTTTTGACGAAATTTCGCCAGTAATCGCCGATTACACGTCGATTCCAATTGCCAGGAACTTTAGGCATAATTGCCAGGTCTCTTCTGTCTGTCAGCAAGTGGTGTGCACGTAATCTTTGAGTCTATATAAAGTAATACTCCGTACTAACCGATAACTTTGACGCCGTGCGCGTGTCCTACATTAATCCAGCCTACTGGAGGAATAGTTATGAAGTGGTGACTAAAGTAGCAGAATATGTCAATTCCGGCCCAGTTGTAAAATGTATACGTGTCATATACTACTGAACCTTCTATTTTACTGAAAATAAATACAAATGATTAAAACCGAATAGAGGAGTAGTGTACATCATTCACTATAGAGAACAAGGGCCAGCCACCAGAGTGGGCACTTATATTAGGCTCCGCGTAAACGGGCCACCAACACCGCCACCGATGGCTAGAAACAAGCAATTCACACAGTGCCACGGAATTAATAGGAGTAGGTACAGACAATACACACGTGTGGCCGTTGGCAACCACTCGCTACAGAAGCTGCCACTTGTGGTCGCTGCCCGTAGTGCAGGAAAGCATTTTTTTATATATTTTCTATACCACCAATTTATTTCATTGGATGGTATAGGTAGGGCATATTCTGTACTAGTCTAGTATTCATGTGTGTGCCTGCCAGGTTTTTTCAGGTTGATAACCCTTATGTGACACCCTGTATTTTAATAATAAGTAATCGTTTAATCGTCAGAGAGCACGTTAACCCGTTCGGCTCCGGTCGTCATACGAACACCTATGGCAGTCGTTACGGGTCTGGGTAATGATGGAGGTCGGTGCCCGGTGGGCTTGCGCGTAAATAAAGATAAGTCTGAGGTCACAGGTGAAATTTTCTATGAAGCGACTGCCATCTGACCTCTACAATCCATGGGCGATATCGGAGTCCGTATATAGTTAGACCAGTCAAATTTTGTTGTGGCTTCAACTACCCGCAACGACTGCCATTGATGTTCGTATGACAACCGAGACTGAACGGCTTAACGTGCTCTCCGACGGTTAAACGATTACTTATTAAAATATGTATAGGCGCATATAAAAGAATACTAGACTAGTACAGAATATGCCCATATGGCATGGAAAAGTTATTTGAAAAAAAAAACTTTGGTCATTTATACAGCCTCTGTCATAGATATCTGTGGGGTCTGGTATTTTCCTGCATCTTTGGGATCAGATTTTATACCGCGTCGGTAACCAAAAATCCCACAGCACGCCGCGCCGCCCTCGTAGCTTGGCTTCTGTAAGGATGGTGGGGTGCAAAGATTGAAACACGTTTATTCAGTTAGGTTATAAAAATCATTATGAATGAACATTAACATGAAACATGAACTAACATGAAACATTTAACAATTAACATGAAACATGAACATGAACATTAAAATGATTGATTCAGGTAGAGCCTGTGAGTATGAATCTGGCAAGAAATCTCACGGCCACTCTTTTTCAATCATTGTAATTTAAAAATACCATGCAATTGACTGCCTCGGTGGTGCAGTGGTATGAGTATGAGTATGCGACTGCCGCCCCCCTAAGGTAAAAATTATTTGTGCGATCCACAAATGTTTGTTTCGGAGTTTGGGTATTTTCTATGTATAATATGTATGTATTTAAAAATATAATAAGTATGTTTATCAGTCGTCTAGAACCCATAGCACAAGCTTATAATATTAGCTTAATTTGGGCTAGATGACGTTGTGTGCGAATGTCCAAAAATATTGGTATTATTTAAATATTTATATAATTATACATAAAAATAAAACAGTAAAAGATTAACAATATTTCTAAACAATAACAATTAAATAAGTCTGAAATTTATATAACACTAAATAGCTCAATTCCATGTTTCTGTGTCATCTAAATAATCACTAATGGTGGGTACAATGAGATATCCTCTAGGACTCTAGGGCGTATACAATGAGGGTACACTGCCTCCCGGCCACCTTCTTCCGGGACGACTACGACTTTCGTGTGAGCGGAGGGTCCCACGACCCACTGCTAACGACCCTATCAGGTGGTGGCTCAGGCGTCGGCAATTCACCGTCGCCCCCTGATTGATGCCCTGGGCAGGAGCGTACTGCTTGCACGCTCCCGCTCACGCAGGACTTCTCTTTTTACCGCCATAACCTCCCGAGCAGAAGAGGCTCCACATTCTTCGCTGCCGGCCATGTATTGAACGACGCCCGGCAGCGAATCAACTCTGCCGACGATGGCCCCGAGGGCCAACCTATGCGCGTCTCAGACGGCGCACACGATGAGCATATGCTCAGCCGTGTCCACGGCGGCGCCGCCGCAATGATGACAATTAGGCTCCGACAGGATGTCCACCACTTCCCACAGGAATTTGCCAAAACACCCATGACCCGTGAGAAGTTGGCGAGCACCCGGCTCGCGGAGGGAACCTCACACCTCAAGGCCCACTGCCCTGCACGTTCGCTGCGCTTAGGGCATCCGCCCAGATATGCGCTCCGTAGAGCGCATTAGAGCGTACCAAGGTAGGCAGTTTAAGCTGCGACTAGCCCGAGTTAGGTTAAAAAGAAGAAAAAATAATTGAATAGGTTTAATTCCCAAACAGATATGGCGATTATAAGCATCTTGGAGAAAACTAAACATATAAACAGAGAGAAAGTCAAAGTAAATGGATTGGTGGATTGGAGCATTTCTGCAGCACAGATCTTTACGTGTGAGAGTAGGTGAGGCCTTATCGAATGACCGCGCGATCACCAGCGGTGTGCCACAGGGCTCAGTCCTGGGCCCGGTTTTGTACATTATATACACGTTTGATATGCCGCAACGCTTGGAGTGTGATGTTAGTATATTTGCTGATGACACCAAACTATTTGCTAACCCATTGATCAACCATGACAGCATCCAAGCGGACTTGAATAGAATAGCAGATTGGTCGAAAAAATGTCTCCTAAGTTTGAATGCCTCGAAGTGCACTGTACTACATATAGGAAACCGGAATCTGCACTACTCCTATACCATGAATAACACACAACTTGGTCAGGTCAGAGTGCAGACGGACCTGGGAGTCAAGATTGCCGAAGATTTGAAATGGGAAACTCACATAACATCAATCACAAAAAAAGCAAATAGCTTGATCTACCTGATTCGGAAAGCATTTGGAGCATTGAGTCCGGAAATGATGTTGAAGATCCACAAAACTTTCATCAGACCTATACTGGAATATGCCTTCCAAGTTTGGAATCCCTACTTCATAAAGGATGTGGATCTGCTTGAGAGAGTACAACGGAGATTCACTAAGTTACCCAGAACACTAAAACAACATACATATGAGGAACGCCTAGAGCTGACAAACCTCACAACTTTGAAGGACCGCAGAGACCGTGGAGACCTGATTGAAACTTATAAGAACCTCCATGGTCACTACGATATTAGGAATTTTGACTCCATATTCACTCGCAATGAAAATGTTCACCTAAGAGGACACAGTCTCAAGCTATGTTGTACCTTCTCACAAACCAATCCTCACAAGCACTTCATTAGCAACAGAGTGGTCAGAGCGTGGAATATGCTTCCAGAAAGTGTCATATCAGCGGAGAACACAAACCAATTTAAAAACAGACTGGACAATTACTACCAAACGCACTGAGAAAACTGATGGAGACCAAACTGGATACAGGCACTATCAGTTGTTTCAACTGCCTGCCTGATAATAAATAATAATAATAATAATGGCAACCCTCGACATCTGTTCATGTGTCATTTTTATCTGTAAATAATTTTAAAATTTTTATCAACTATATTGCCAATATTTATACAGATTTATACAGATTTTTAAATAATAGTACATACCAATAAGTTTATAAATCACATTACAAAGTTATAACAACAATAAACCAATTATTTTATAAAAATGAAAATGCGATTTGACATGACGTGTCAATCGTCAAAAATCCAAACAATAGTATTACGACATAAAAAATTGGATAATGATACTGAATAACGATGATAACAAGAGCCAGGAGCAAAAATGCGCAACCACCACCCCCGGACTCATCACTTAGCTCCGCCTCGCAAGCGTCGGACCGCACACCTGCGACACAAGTGCTTGCTGAGGCGTTGAGCTCATCATCAAGTGATGAGTATTTTTCTCCGCCGAAGTCGCCAACACCTGTACGTCGTCGAGGAAGAGGCCGGCCGCCGACCAGTTTGGGTCCCCGAAGTGTACCAGCTTCGAGTAGGGTCCCCACTACCGGCGGTCCAAACCAACCTGACTGCGTACCGTTCAAGGATGCTTCCTTTGTTTCAGGCTCTTGAATCAACAATGACCGTTGCCGTCCAACGACTATCGGATCAAGTACCGGCTATCCAACGATGTAAGTTGTTAGATCAATCTGTGCTTGATCGACTACGCCTGGAAGTATTATCTACTCGTACAGCTCCTGTGGCAACGAGAGCACCGTCACCTGTTACACAGACGGTTGCTACAAGTGGGACGTTAGCGGAGCCCGCACTCGACGTGGGAAATGATACGAGTGATACATCTATCCAGGTAAGCGAGCAATTGAGGAGTACTTTGGGTGATGTGATCTCGCAGTATAGGTTTATACCTAATTCTAGACCGCGGCTACCACGCTTGCCAATACATAAGCGAAATCTGGCGTTGATGGGAGCCCTGAATGCATTGCTAGAGCCGTACTTACGGACTAGCAGTGATTTGCTTGATACTCACTCGATTCTTTACTGTGGAGCCATTGCCGCTTGTCGTGTTGCACGCGTTAAATTCCCCGAAGTTAACCGTGCACCGGAACCACGACCGGATGGTGTTCCCGTATGGCAGGCAAGAATCGAGCGACGTATCGGCACATTTAGGACTCTCATTGCAAAGCTTATCTCTTTCAGCCGGGGAAATTGTCGTCCCCGGGTCATGCGTTTCGTGGCTCAGGCATTTGCTGGGACCGGTATTCGTCCCCAGCAATACTTAGCCAATGTCACGGAACGTATTGACTTTCTGAATCAGAAAGTGTATGCATGGGCAAGCCGTATCCGTCGTTATAGAGAGCGTGTAAATAGATACTGGCAGAATCGCATCTTCCAAAGTGACCAAAGGAAGGTGTACCGAGAGTGGGAGGGAACTGGACAACGTTTAAGCGACGGACAACTGCCAGATGCTCACGCCATGAACCAATTTTGGCGTGACATATGGTCGGTGCCCGTCGAACATTCGGAGGGCGACTGGATCCGTGTCGTCGAGCGTGAATGCAGTACCATCGAACTCATGGAGTCTATTACCATAGACTCCGAAGACGTTAGTTGTGCAATTCGTACGGCCCCGAACTGGAAAGTCCTGGGCCGGATGGATTGCACAACTTTTGGATAAAGTGGGTTCAGAGCTCGCATGAACGCTTGGCAACACAGTATCAAGAAGCCCTTGAGTCTAGTTCTTTACCCGCTTTCATGAGCACTGGCATCACCTTCCTGCTCCATAAATCAGGTAGTACCACGGAACCTAAAAACTATAGACCTATAGACTTGCTTACCTACCATCTACAAGCTCCTTACATCTATTCTGAGAAGTAAAATAAACTCACACATATTATCTAATAATATCTTAGATAACGCTCAGAATGGATGTAGGGCTGGGTCTCGTGGTACTAAGGAGCTACTCCTCATTGATATGGCCATTAGCCAACAAGTCAAGCGGAGTAGGGGCGCCCTCTCTACTGCCTGGATTGACTACAAGAAGGCCTATGATTCGGTGCCTCATTCATGGCTGAGGAGGATTTTAGAGTTGTATAAAATTAATCCGACTCTTAAATCCTTCTTAGTCTCATGTATGGGGCGGTGGACCACAGTCCTTCGTCAACCAGGTAGTGGTGGGTATGCCTCTGATCCGCATGGCTTGATAAGGATTGAGCGTGGTATATTCCAGGGCGACAGTTTGAGTCCATTATGGTTTTGTTTAGCACTGAATCCACTTAGCACATTGCTGAAGGATTCAGGGCTAGGCTACCGGTTTCGTAGAGGGGGTGAGGTTATTTCTCACCTGATGTATATGGATGACCTCAAGCTGTTCACACTGAAGCACCAAGATTTAGTGACATTATTAAAAACTACGGAAGTTTTTAGTAATGCTATTAAGATGGAGTTCGGTGTTGATAAGTGTGCGGTTATGCATGTACAGCGGGGGAAGGTTGTAAATTCACCGAATCTACAACTTTCTGAGATAATAACCCTCAGATCTCTCTCCGAGACCGAAACATACAAATACCTAGGTATGTCAGAGTCATTGGGTATAGCGGTAGAGGATATTAAGAAATCGGTGAAAGAACGTTTTTTTGGCCGCCTGACAAAAGTTCTTAACAGTTCTTTGTCCGGTGGTAACAAAATGCGGGCTTTCAACGGTTGGGTGATACCTTTATTGTTATACTCCTTTGGCATACTTAGGTGGACTCAAACGGAACTAGACGCCCTGGATAGGCGAGTCCGTCAACAACTGACATTGCATCGAATGTTACACCCACGATCTTCTGTCATGAGACTGTACATTCCGCGGAAGTGGGGGGGTCGAGGCTTTTTGAATGCCAAGAACCTCCACAACCGTGAAGTGTGCAGTCTGAGAGATTACTTTCTACAGAACGGGTGTGACATTCATTGCGATGTCGTGATGGTTGACAAGGGCCTGACACCTCTTTCCTTGGCTAACGAGAACTGGCGTAAACCAAAGGTGCTAGGTACTGAAGACCGTAGGGACGTATGGAAGAGTAAGGAGCTACACGGGCGGTTCTACCGGGTCTTAACAGAACCCGACAGGACGGTACGATCGACATATGTCGAGCATGCCACCGTCCTGGTGAATCACTTCGCCATATTATTTGCGGTTGTTCGTATCTTGCTAACACCGAGTACTTGCATAGGCACAATCAAGTAGCCAGGATCATCCACCAGCAACTTGCTCTTCAATATGGCCTTATTGAGTTTGAAGTACCGTACTATAAGTACACACCAGTGCCAGTTCTTGAGAATGGTCGTGCATTGCTCTACTGGGACCGATCAATCATCACGGACAGGACTATTGTTGCAAATAGGCCCGATATCGTGTTGGTTGATCGGACCCAGCGTCGGGGAGTGCTCGTCGATATCGCCGTCCTGCATGACGAAAATCTCGTGAAGGCAGAGAAGGACAAACTTAGTAAATACCTTGATCTGTCCTTCGAGATAACTGCCATGTGGGACGTAGTTTCGACGATCATTGTCCCGGTGGTCGTTTCGGCAAACGGATTAATAGCGAAGAGTCTCGATCAACATCTCAAGAGACTCTCGTTAGATTGTTGGATCAAGAGTCAGATTCAGAAGGCTGTTATCCTCGACACGTGCCGTATTGTTAGGAGGTTTCTTAGTCTGCAGCCTCCACCGCCGGTAGTTTGGGTCCTACTCCGCTACTGGTGGGTCACTATTTTTTATATTTTTAAATGTATTTGTTTTTTTTTTTCATAAATGTATTTAAATTGTATAAAATAAGAATGTAAAGGAATAAACGAAATAATAATAATAATAAAAAAAACCGTGGGATGTATGCTAGCACGCGCCACATCTGTGTGGAATTTGGTCTCCTCTCAGCTTATGCTGACATGGGCAGCCCCACATTTGCCACCGCTGGTTTTCAAAACTTTGGCAAAATGGATGTATTTCAGATCATCACTGTTCAGTAGGGTCATTAAATGCCTCATATTTAAACAAGAGCGGAAAACTGTCGTGACCTGATTATCTCGTTAATTGATTTTTACGTACAGCAGGGTGCCTCGCGGTGCTCCTCTGTACTTTCTACGGCACCCAGGGCGCCACGGAGCACATGATGGGAAGCCCTGATCTAGAGAGTATCCACGCCCAGACCCATAATGAGGTCCTTGCATAGATTTAGAACACTGGGCACTCCACCAACGTGTGGAACCTTGTGTCGTCGCCCAGAGCTTCGCAGTGCTGACACTGGGGTGTGCGTGACCCTACAATGGATACGCTACAGATGCTTACCAAAGCACCCATGCCCAGTAATTATCTGTGACGCACTGTAGACAAGGTCACCATGTTGCTTTTCCGGTCTCACTGCTACGATGGTGATATTCACATATACTAACTTATTATTATCATAGACTAAAGATAAGATATATTGTGATAGGTAGCTTACTTACTTTTACTGTTTCCAAAAAAGTATGATTGCCATAGAACAAAGATTTTACTTGGATTGAAAAATAAACCAGAGGAATAAGTAAAAAGACATTAATTTCAAAAGACATCATATAGCACTAAGATGTGGTCACTATATAGCCAGTTCTAGTCAAAGCAAATAAAAATATAAAAAAAGGTATCACCTGTCATCATGATAACCATTGGCCATATCATGACATACCAAAGTCTTGGGTAACTTTTTTTTTGTTATATCATATCTAACTGGAGCGTCCGCATCAGGATCTATATGACAAAATGTTTCTGGTAATTCTAGCGACGGTTCGCACACTCCTATTTGTTCTATATTCCGTATCACAAAGTTACTGTGAGGGGTCAATTCTTTACATAAAGACCGCCAAGGAGGTGGATCATCCAAAAATACATGTATGTCATTAAAATTAACTAAAGGCTTGCAGGTTAAAGTCTCTTTTGCGATTTTTGACCTAATACGGGCTTGTTTAGACATTCTGGAACCACTACTTACACAGTACACTTCACAAAAATCATTACTAGGTTACACAACGAAGTTATTATTAATTGCTTAAAGTCATGAACATTATAGAAACATTAAAAAGTACATAATTAAAATACTATTATATTTATCTACAAGGGACTGTTTGTTTACGTCCTGTATGTCAGATGTGATATTGACAATTGGCTCAGCTGTCTGGGGGTGACAGCCGGCTTGTCCTTCTGTCATATTGCGTTTAGTTTATCATCGGTACCTATGCATTTTATTATCAGCCCATTCCCAGCCAGCAGCCAACACAGTGACAGAGACAGATCGCCCGCGCCCCCCAGAATGTTCAGTCGGCCTTTTAACAGAGCTACACGGGTCGAACTTGTGATTTTTAACTTTATCAACTAACGTCCGTAGCCAATTTTAACGTTATCAACCGCTAAAACGATTTGGTGTGTGGGAAATTATTGAAGCCCGGGTTCTCGTCCCAGAGTTTCCACTTCTGGTTTTTTATATTTAAAACTAGATATAGTTATTTAAACTGCCATGGTCGTTATTATTATAAACTTTGGAAATGTATTCGGGATATTTACCATGTATTATTATTTTGTTGTCGAGTTTCCGATATTTCGGCACTATTGCAAGCGCCATGGTCACGGAGGAACTGTCAGTACATCGCGAAATAGTTTTAAGGTAAACCGTATCGGTCTACCCTCCTTCTCACTCGTTTTTGTCGCGCACCACTACTATTGTCCGCATTGTTCTCACTACCAACTCGAACATGATCACGGCACACAATACTCACGGTATCCACTCGCGGTTTTTGTTTAGGTTGTTGTTTATTTTTACATAAACTGACCACTGGACGCCAGACACCCGGCAACTGAAAACCGTCTTCACGATTGAAATTTTTATATTTTGTTATTTCAATGGCTTCTCTCACCAACCTGGGTATGTAATGACGGTCTGCCGAAAGTATTTGTGGGTTATGTAACTCTATCCAATGATCAGTACCTGCCTCAAGTATATGCTCCGCAATCGCAGACTTCTGTGGTTCATTATTTCTGACCGCCCTAATATGTTCCTTCATTCGGCATGCAACCGATCGCTTAGTTTGCCCAATGTAGGAGCTACCGCAGCTACAGTCGACTTTATACACACCCGGCTTCTCCAAGGGGAAACTGTCCTTGGGCGAGCGCAAGGACTGTGATACCTTTCTCAGAGGCGTGAAGATAGTTCTTACGGATATTTTCTTGAGAATGTTAGCGATCTTATCAGTCACACCTCTGACATATGGTAGGAATGCTGGGTGTCTTTCTACCTTGTAATTTAACTGTTTCTGCGTGCATTTAGGTGGCTTGATCCGTCCACTGTACCCATTGCGCTGTAAGACGCCGCTTATATGTGTTAGTTCAGCTTCCAAATGTTCCTCGTCACATAAGTTATATGCATGGTCAGTAAGCGACGCCACGACTGAATGCAATTGGCGTGGGTGGTGATGCGAGTCTGCATGTAGGTAGCGGTCTGTGTGAGTCGGTTTTCTATACACAGAGTGGCTGAGAGTCCCATCCGAACGAACACCAACCTTCACGTCCAGGAAAGCAATGGACCTCTCTATTTCCATTTCATAGGTGAAGCTCATTTTATTATGGATGTTGTCTAAATGAGCCACATAACCCTGTACATCACGCTCATCGCCCTCCATGATACAGAAGATGTCGTCCACATACCTTTTCCAAAGTTTGATGTTGTTTTGCGGGGCAGTAGTGATAGCCAGTTCTTCGAAATGTTCCATCCATAAGTTGGCCACCACAGGAGCCACTGGACTACCCATTGCTACTCCATCTATTTGTAGGTAGTATTCGTTACTGTACACAAAGTAATTTGTGAATAAACAATGATGCACAAGGTCAGCATAGATCTTAGAAATGCCCTTCTCTGCGATTTTTCGTTTGATTACTTCCATACAATCAACTATAGGAACATTTGTAAATAATGACTCCACGTCAAAACTCACCATCACTTCCGTTTCCTTCACTGTGGTATGGCGCAAAATTTGTATGAAATGTCGGGAGTCTTTGACGTACGATGTTGTTCTCCCCACCAAGGGCTGCAGTACCTTAGCTACGTGTTTAGCTAGTTCATAAGTGGGTGAGCCAATTTGGCTCACAATAGGCCGCAATGGTACGTTTGCCTTATGAACCTTAGGTAGCCCATATAATTTGGGGGGTTCAATGTTTCTGGGACGTAGCAGATACATCACTGTGTCGTCACCAATTTCTTGTTTGCACTCCTTTATCAACTTTTCCGTGCTTCGTTTGGTTCTCGCCGTAGGGTTATAGTTGACTTTCTTATAGGTTTTATCGTCACTTAAAAGTTTCCGAATTTTGTCGTCGTATTCTGTGACGTCTATAACTACCGTAGCATTCCCTTTATCCGCCTTGAGGACATAAATACTGTCGTCGTTCCTCAGTTCTCGCAGTGCGGAACGCTCGGCGGCCGTCATATTTGGCTGTGGAGGCTTGGCCCGACGCAAGGTAAGTGCCACTTCCTGTCTCACGACTTCTGCATCCTCTACCGGTATTTTGTTGCGTCTGACCACCTCCTCAACCGTACCTATCACTTTTTCATACGGAATACGAGTAGGTGTGGGGGCAAAGTTCAACCCTCTCTCCAAGGCGTCAAGTGCTTCATTGGTCAACACTTTTTGGGAGAGATTGATAACCGTTCGTTGACTTCGTAAGTTTTTGTGGTAGGGGACAGATGGTTTCTGCTTTGCAAGGAGGGCATCAAACTTACGTTTTTGTTTCAAAGCACAAATTTCCCTCGAACGTTGCGCTTGTAAGTATGTGATTCGGTCACAATTATCGAAATCTTCCCTAGACAACACCGCACTGCACTTAAGATGTATATCGTACAACTCACACTGGATCCTGTTTAAGCGGTATCTAGTGTTACTAATTGACTTACGTAATAACTTGATACTACAATTACGTAGAATGTTCGCGGAACCATAAATGTCTTTGCGAGGTTTTATTCGCGCACAAATCGGAATTACATCCGCATCCCGACACTTCAGTAAAAAGGATAGTGACTCACTGATACATTCACTCTTTTTCCGCGTCCGTTCAAGTTGTTTGATTAGTTTTACACATTCCGGCCCGTACCGGTGCACAATATAGTTATTTAAACTGCCATGGTCGTTATTATTATAAACTTTGGAAATGTATTCGGGATATTTACCATGTATTATTATTTTGTTGTCGAGTTTCCGATATTTCGGCACTATTGCAAGCGCCATGGTCACGGAGGAACTGTCAGTACATCGCGAAACAGTTTTAAGGTAAACCGTATCGGTCTACCCTCCTTCTCACTCGTTTTTGTCGCGCACCACTACTATTGTCCGCATTGTTCTCACTACCAACTCGAACATGATCACTCGAACACGCAGAAGGTATTTCCAGTGGCGCCCGGTGGTTTCCAGGGGCGCCCGGCGGTCATGATGTCTAGATAAATTTTTGAATAGGCCGCGTGCACGCGGGCACCAGGGTCCCAAACGACTGAAATGTGTAGTCTCCTGCTAAATTAGAGTATTTGCGCCGTTTGAGGCTCTAAGAATCAAAGAATCAATTTCGTTTATTCAGTTTAGGCACATAAAGAGCACATATGAATGTAAATGAAATGAAATGATAATGATGCAATTTATGTCACGCAATATTATTCTCAATATCCATTTTCTTTTTTAATATTGTTTCGTTTACATTGTTACAATTTATATTGTACTCGTATTTTACGAGTGGCTAACCACAGAATGTTAAGATATTCGTCTATCTACATTACGAGTAGCTACCAACAGAAGATTAGGGTGACCATGCATTTTTATCATTAAGATATTCTTTAAACTTTCGCGTTTTGTACACATTATAAACTTAAGACTAACGGGTCTTTTACGCGATTATTGAGATATATATATACATACCTCTTTATTACCCGACGTTTCGGCCCTGTTACAACTGTTATTGTAACAGTGTGTAACTGTGTTGTAACAGGGCCGAAATGTCGGGTAATAAAGAGGTATGTATATATCTCAATAATCGCGTAAAAAAACCCGTTAGTCTTAAGTTTAAAATTAAGATATTCGTCTACCTACATTATAATAGCCTTTCTTCATTAAACATTTTTTCACTACTAAGTATTTTAAACTTATTAAGAGGCATGTCAACCAAATCCTGAGAAATTTTATTAAATATTTTTATACATTTGCCTACAAACGAATTACCAACTTCTCGAAGTCTATTTTTTGTCATTGCCAGTTTATTTTTGTTTCATGTATTAATTGGGCGCAAAGGGGCTCTACCAACATCTTTAGGGCCCCAGCGACCTCACCTGCTAGTGGCGCACCTGCTGATCAACAGACGAGGCTCGTTAATTTATGGTACCCTATGGAGTGGCTTCGGTCCCTACGTGGGTACCAGGTGGTACAACAGTGTTGGTCCGGGGGGGTACCACCGTGCAGCTGTGCTAAAGCCCCCCAAGTAACCCAGCCCAAGCTGGGTTGCGTTAGGGGTTCAGCAGCTGCACCGCCGGGCCCGGGGCGATGTATGGTGCAGCAGGCATGGGACCAGTGGGGGCGAAACGGAGTCTAGTGTGGGTGGTGTGTTTCCTGACGACACGTCTTACCTGTGTTACTCCGGCTATGTCATCGAGGAACAATTTCGAGACAAAGCCGGGGTGTGCGTGTTCGTTAGGGCGGATGTTTGCTGCCGCCGGTTGCGCTGCCTAGAGAACCCCTCCAATTCCGTCCCTTTGGCTGCACGTGGACCATGGCTCTATGAGCCAGATCTACGTGTGCGTCTACCGTTCCCACACAGGGGATTCTGAGACAACAAAGCTCTTCCAGTACCTCAGCGAGACGGCTGATGAAGCGCAGGTGCGGTTCCCGAACGCTGACCTAGTATTTCTGGGGGACTTCAATGGCCATCACATTGAATGGCTGGGGTAACTCAAGACTGATCATGCGGGCAGGGCCGCCCATGCGTTCGCTCTCTCCCACGGTCTGACCGATATGGTATGCGGGATCACCCGGATACCAGACAGGTCAGATCACCCACCCGCTCTGCTGGATTTACTGCTGACGAGTCGCCCCAGCCCAGTACAGTGTTTCGGTAGGAGCCCCATTGGGTAGTTCCGACCACTGTGTTGTTCACGCTGGCATGAAGGTATCACCTCCTGCACGTGCTGTACAAATGTCACGACGACTATGGCACTACTCGTCAGCGGATTGGGACGGTCTACGCGATTACTATGCGTCCGTCCCCTGGAGCCAGTGCTGCTTTGTAGGAAAGGCTCCCTCGGATAGCGCTTCTGCGATTGCTGGCGTGATCAGTTTAGGGATGGAATATTACATCCCTTTCACTGATGTCGCCAGTATCCGCAGAGCCC